>VCCN01004595.1:1980195-1994688 GCA_006491835.1 Architeuthis dux | reverse complement strand
AGAGACTCGCTACAATTTGACAAATTGTGTCGTTGCTATCAGATCTTTTCAAGTGAGTGAGTTCCAACAAATCAAACAATTCTATTTTTTTAATTTAATATATTGTCATTTTTAGTTTTTATTAAAATTTTAATTATATTTATTCAAGTAAAATATACTGAAAGCAAAAATTTATATAATTCTGTAGTTTGTATTTTTTTAATTATTAAGTTCTATGCGTTTTTATAACTAGAATTAATGTGTATTTTAAAAGTGATAGTTGTCAACAACCACTTCTGCTATTGTCTGACTTAATCGGGCTTCCTAGGATTGGGTGACTTTCGCGTTACAAGTCGAATATCCCCGTTGTCAAAACGTTAAGGAGAAAACTAGTTTAATAAAATGTTTAATCTTTTTATATTTTAGTTCTATTTTGATGTTGAATGCGTATTTTATTTTTAATGTGAATTGTTTACAGGGGATGTCCTTAGGGGCGTTTAGCTTAATAAATAAATGACTAACAATTAAAAATTTTTAAAAAATCCCAAACTATTGGTATGTATTTTTAGTCGTTAACATTGTTATCTTTTTTTGCATATCTTAATATATACTTAATTTGCGGTGCCTACATTTATATATTAATTCGCTTCTTTTATTGAGAAGTTTCTCAGGTTCTGTAGATTATTTTTCTTTTTTCTTTCAGGCATAATGTACATCTTTTTGTGATGTTGTTATAGGTATGCTCTAGAAATGATATCCCAGTTTATGATTGGGTTCGTGCCTTCTTTCCATATTTCCATATTTATTGTAATAATGTAGTTGATTTTTTATAGTGTCATTTTGTGATAACCAAACCTTGCTTTCCAGGAATTTTCAGTAGAACCTATATTTCTTTTTCATTATTTCTGTTGTCTTCTGTTGTTACCGTAGCTTGTATATATCACTATTTGTTAAGTATTTTTGCTGGAGTGGGCATGTATTATTATTTCAGCAATTACATAGGTTGCTTGGGTTGTTTTGTGTGTTATTTATTATTTTATTATTATGTTTTTATTATTTATTCTATGTTATCTGTGTTAGCTATGAATACTTTATTTCTGTTGAATAGAGGATGTATTTTATTTGTCTGGGAAAATGTTTGTCTATTAGCCTAAGGAATATTTTACCTATATTTGTTGATATATTTGTATTATATGGTGGACTGAACCATATATATCCCTTTTTCTTTTGTATTGATTATTTTTATCGATTTTGGGGGTGTATTTTATTTCTGTTCTAAAGCCACTGTTTTATATTGTTAAATATTGATGTACATGATATTTTTTACTTATTATTATTGGTATCTCTTTTATTTGGTGGGTGGCTAGATGCCTTGTTTATATATAGTGGATTTTTTCCCTTCTTTTATATATGGTATATAAGTATTAGTATTTAGATTTCGGGTTATGTCTAAAATAAATTGATCTTTGCTGGGTATTTATGTCAATATTAAATCCCATATTTCCAGATGTTTTTATGATTGTATTCCTTATTTTGTCTGTGTTTTGTTTTGTTTGATTTCTGAGTAAAATTAGACCATCGTCTTTATATAGTCCAATGTCTTTTTTGTCTATTATATCAGAGAGATTGTATAAAATTAGTATATATATGAGTTCACAAACCTCTGCTCCATCGTAGAGTTTCCAGTTCTTTTAGTCCATGGTTCGTTTTTGTGAATGAGTATGGATATTCTACAATGGTTGATTATTTTTATATCTTCGTCCTTTTTTGAGATATGCTTCTTGGCTAGTGTTATAGTGTTCTTCAATAATCTTACTGTAGGATAACATTCTTTTATGTCGATTTATATAAATTCACATTGTTTTTGTTTTTATGTTGTTGAACCATCTTATCACTTTGTTGGTAGTTTTCCACTGGTTTAAATTCAGCCCCTTAAATTCAGTTTGTCATTTATGGAGTCCATTATGTGTTTGCTAATTTTTCCAACGTTGTTTTTGTAGGATTTATTAATCAGCAAGGGTTCTTCTCAGTTGAAAATTATCTTTGTGATCTGTTAAAGTGATATATAATTCTGTTTCGCTAGAGTGTTGATTCTGTGGTCTATTTTTAATTGTTGGCTATGTTTGTTGATTCTTTGTTTATTTCATGAATTATGTTATCATTTGCTTTTTATAAGTGCTTGTAATATTGTTATAGAATTATATAAGTTTTTGCTTTCATTATATTTTACTTAAATAAATATAATTAAAATTTTAATAAAAACTAAACATTACAATACATTAAATTTAAAAAATACTGGTTAAAAATAGAACAAGACACGATAGTGACGTGTGCAAAATGATAATATAAAATAAGAATTGTTTGATTTGTTGGAACTCACTCGCTTGAAAAGATGTGAAAGCAACGAAACAATGTGTGAAATTTTAACGAGTCTCATAATAAATATTTAAAAAAGTATAAGCTCTATTTTATTGATTTACTTACTAAAATTTTCTGCAAATACGTAAAAAACACAAACACACACACACGCACACGCGCGTGCGCACGCACACATACACACATACACACACACACCACATAATCAAATCATTTTCTTGACCAATGATCGTTTTAAATATGACGAGAGAGGGGGGGTGGTAAGAGACGAGATATTTTATTGCAAGAATCCGTGTAGCTGATAACATCAACTTGACAGATTGGTACTGATATTCTCCTTTCTACTTGACCAATGATATTCAGCTTTCTTGGCGTATTTTCAAGTGTAGCCTTCATTTGACTAATTCCTGGAACACACAGACAACGTGTCTCTAGACGGACACATCGGTTGTCTCTCTTCCCCCCCTCTCTTTCTGATTCCTGGAACACACATACAACATGTCTCTAGACGGACACATCGGTTGTCTCTCTTCCCCCCCCTCTCTTTCTGATTCCTGGAACACACTGACAACATGTCTCTAGACGGACACATCGGGTGTCTCTCTTCCCCCGTTCTCTTTCTGATTCCTGGAGCACACAGACAACATGTCTCTAGACAGACACATCGGTTGTCTCTCTTTCCCCCCTCTCTTTCTGATTCTTGGAACACACAGACAACATGTCTCTAGACGGACACATCGGTTGTCTCTCTTTCCGCCTCTCTTTTTCTCTCCATCCTCCTCTCTTTCTCCCCACCATATCTCTCTCTCTCTCTCTCTCTCTCTCTCTCTCTCTCTCTCTCTTATCCCTAATTCCAGTAACCCAATCTCCAGACGGACACATGCGATTTGTATCGATTCTTTGGGTGACAGAAAAAAGTCTACCAATAAAAAATCAAATCAGTAATTGCTGTTTGTGGCTGGTGAAACAGGGACATTACAGGGACAGAAAATTGCTTATGTTTTACGGGAAATGGGGCAAGAGAAGGAAGGGGATAAAGAGAGGAAAGAGAGAGAGAGTAAGAATGAGAGTGAGGGGGATAAAGTTGGATACAATCATTACAGCGACGGAAAATTTCTGACGTCCGGGAAATTGGGGAAAAGGTTCAGTTGGAGAGAGGGAAAGATGGTGAGAGGGACAGAGTAAGTTGAAAGGGATGAAGAGAAAGAGAAAGGGGCAGAGAAAGAGAGAAGGGAAATTGTTGACGAAATTGGGGAAGAGGTTCAGTTACAATGCTATACAGAAGAGGTCTTTGCATTCATATGTTGGCACAGGTTGGAAAATGGTTGTTTTGCATACGGTAAGAGAGTGGAAGAGGGGGAGGGAGAGATAGAGCGAGAGAGAGGGGGGGAGAGAATGAGTAAGATAAAGAGAGTTGAGCAGCCCGGTTTGTTTTAATAATAAAGATACACAACAGAGCCCAACAGTCGGTTGTTTTTCAGGAAAATAATGGCAGTTTTTTTTTCTCGATTCGAATGCATTCGACGACGGAAGTTGTCAATCAAAACTGATACCCGGTTTGTGTCCTGTTAGCCTCATTTTCATTTCCTTGCCTGAATAACTTCCGGATGTATTTTGGGTATTTGTTTATGTCTTTGTTTTTGTTTGTATTTGTTATTTTTTTCTTTTTCTTTGTGCAACTCTTTATTCATTTCTTTGTCGTTAAATATTCAGTTGGTTTTATTCCCCTTCAACTGACATTCGTTCAATTAGTGACTGGAATTCATGCCCGATACTTTCTAGCTCGGACCAGACTAAACAATGATTTAGGTAGAATTAATATAGATGACATTGTCTTCCACATTCCCATTCTCAGGGTCGGGTGCTAGCCCGACGCCCCAGATGGACTGCCTTACAGGGCTAAAGGCGCCAACTGGCTTCCTATATTACCCAAGTGGATTCATGCCTTTTCCAAGGGCATTAGTGAGAAATGAACGCAAACTATCCCTAGCTGGAGTTTTAACCCGGTTCGCCGATTTCATCCTCCGTTCACCGTTAGGCCACCTGCACCTCAATTCTAGTCACTAAAAGGAAATTAGTGAGTTGACCTGATTGACTATGTCCAAAATTCGGTACCAAGTCAATAGTAATCGTGGGTGTGTGTGTGTGTGTCGGCTTTGCGTCAATTAAATTTCAAATCTAATTATCTGTTGGAATAAAATAAAGTTTAAGACAAATGTCTCTGATTAATTACAGGTTAATTAGGGAATCCTTTAAGAGGTCCTACAACTAGGGTTATATCAAGTAGTACACACGCACACACACGAACACAAACACAAACACACACACGAACACAAACCTGTCCAAACTATAGTTGTATCAATTAATTCATACAGACAAACACACACACACACTCACACACGCGCTAACACACGCACACCTGTCCAAACTATGGTTGTATCAATTAGTACACACACATGCACAAACGAACACACACACATTTACATACACAAATTCGGACATCCAAACTTGCATAGGAAAACACACGCGCATACAGATACGAACACACACACACACACGCACACGCACACACACAAACCAGCACATACGCACAAAAGCACACATGCATAAACGCACACACAAAACGTATACAGGTTTCCCCCACCACCCGAAAGTAGAGCTTTGCTATAAAAACCTTTCGTAAGCCGAAATGGCGTAAAGCGAAGAAACAATTACCATTAATTTATATGTTGAGCGTTCCCAGACCCCCAAAATGGCGACGATGGTATATTTGGCTGAGTCGTCTGAGATGGCAGCAGGTACATGAGACAGGAGTGTAGGAGGAAGAGGAAGAGGGTGCGCGCTGTCTCAATAATGGCTAGCTGCAAAACAAAGATTGAACGCTGTTTTCGCTTTTCACCTTTATTTCTTAAAAGCGAAAAAGTGATGTAAAGTGAACTGTCAAAAGCGGGGGATACCTATATATGTATTAATTATATAAACTTTCAAATTGCATTATCGGAATTTTCGAATCGCATTGTGGAAACTTTCATTTGAGAAAAATCTAATAAAAGTGAAAATCGAATATGATTTGAAAGTCTTCATACCAAATCTTCTGGGAAATAAATTTAATTCAATATTCAAATCGAAATGTTTAGAATTTTAGAAAAATAAATAAATGAATGAATACAACTCGTGACAAGAGTTTAATTGTGAAGAAGACAAACAAATGTAATGCACTTCATCAAACTCGGCGGAAGGAAATAAAGTTAAAACACAAGCAGAACCCGTTCGATTGAGAATTATTATCATAAATCCTCTGTGTGTTCCTAGCATTGTTCGGAATTTTGATATATACTAGCAGAAGTACCCGGCCTTGTCCGGGTTTCTAAATATCTAAAATGAATACAATCAGATGACTTTACTATACTTTGTATCAATGCTTTAAAAAGATGCTTACAATCTTCAGGTGGTCCGTGTTGATTCTATCAGAATTGTTGTTTGTTTGTGAAAATAGTTCTATTTTACCTTAAAGAAAATTCGCAATAAAATAAACATAAATAAGCAAATATAGACGCGTGTGTGTGGGTGTGTGTGTGTGTGTGTTTGTTTGTTGTATGGATGTGAGGGAATCCGACAGAATGATAGATGTGGTTAGACAATGTGGAAAAGGAAAAGAATGAGACAAGCTTGTTACATCTCAAACATGTTTATTATCACGAAGATAAATCTTTATGCATTTCGTTGCTGCTAGCGACGTCTTCAGAAGAAAATTGAACATAGCAGAGTCCTGCGGTATTCCATGTGGTGTGCAATGTCTGAGACTAGATGTGTTTTGTGTATTATATGCCAAATGCTATGTTCAATTTTCTTCTGATGACGTCACTAGCAGCGACGAAATGCATAAAGATTTATCTTCGTGATAATAAACATGTTTGAAATGTAACAAGCTTTTCTCATTCTTTTCCTTTTCCACATTGTCTAACCATATATATATATAGATAGATATATAGATAGATAGATATATATTCAAATGTTTCTTCGGATGACTGCTGCTTCTTCTTGTTTGTGTTGTAAACACGACGTTTCGGCCGATCCATTCTTTGTTCGGCCTTATTCTGGTGTAAAATCCGAGTGTGATGGGTTAAACAGAAGTTATGTTTAAAGGGGATAACCCTTATAGCACATTTTAATTCAAGGTCTTTGGGGTAGATAGAACTATAGGAATTACTAAATTCTCCTTTATTATTTAGGCAACACATGTCATCAATAAACCGAGTACATCTTCGTTATATTATTTTTAATTAATGACGCCATAAATTCATATTCGTATCTATGTAGATACAAATTTGCCCAAAAGGGGGCGGGATCTAACCCCATAGGTATTCCTATAGTTTGAATTAATAACGTATTACCAATCTGGAAGTAACTCTCACTTATAAGAAGGCTAAAGATCGCCTTAAGTATAGAACTAGTAAAGCACGTTTTACCATTTTTAGTTTTGCACCAAAAAAGCTTTTGTGTTTGTAAAGCCAATGTATTTACTCTTACCTCCTGCAAATGTTAGATCTATTGTGTTATTTAATTCTTTAATGAGATCTTTATGAGGGATTTTTGTATACAGTGTACTAAAATCGTATGTTGAAATAGATTTGGCTCTTTTACGTACGTTTATACTACCCAGTTTATTTGTAACAAGTATGGAGTTATTTACAACCCAGAGGAGATTTAAATTACGGTAAAATTTACTTTTACTATGGATTTATATATTTGGTTGTATATTAATTTAAAAACTTTAGAAACTGCTTTGCTATGATGTTTAGTACTACAGATTTTGGAGGCTACAATAAAACGAGTTCCGGTTGGTTTTTTTATGCATGTTGGGTATCCAATATATACTTGGTAGTGTATTTATATTATCTACATAGTTCGATGTTATTAAAAATAATATTGTCAGGTTCATATGTAGATATTTTATATGTAGATGATGGTGATCCAATAATACCGACAATAACCTCCGAATATAATGCCTCTTACAGATAAAGGCTACATTATTTGTTGCTTTATCAATTGGAACTATAACAAATTTATCTTGTTTACTGTAGATCTTTTAATACTTGATGATTTTTAACGACCGGACTATTTTTTTTACTGTTTCCCTGCTATCTGAAAGTAGAGCGTTGCTATAAAAAAAACTTTCGTAAGCCGAAATGGCGTGAAGCAAAGAAGAAATTATCATTAATTGTTATTTCTTAAGCATTACCAGATGGTTCATATATCTGAGGGCGGTCGAAGAATGTATCAGTCAAAATGTTATGATATAAACAACAAAGATAAAGATACCAAAATGTTTTATTTCAGTATGTAACGAAGGGTTAAATTTATTTGACTCCACTGAATACCTTAGAACTTAACTCAGCCTCGTTAACAATAATATTAAGATAATTACTTAGTTCGGATAGTAAACTCAACGTATGTAATCAATAGTACTAGTAAGCTTTGGCTGTTGAAGCAGCAGTAGTATATATATAGCTTTACTGTTACAGCTGCCTGGGACTATGTGTGCTGCTTTAATAAATATAGATTGAGTAAACTGTATCGACTGTGTGCTGATTATAAGAGAGATAGAAAGAGTAATCGCCTTACTGTGTGCGAAGAGGATTCTTTTGTCTCTTCTTACTCTTATGGTCGTCGGCCAGTATTCGCAGTAATGCGAATGTATAGGAGAGAAATTAAACATACAATGGAAGATGCACATGCAATATTAAAATAGAATAAAGATACGAAACACGTATATAACTTAACAAGAAATGTATTTATTAAAGAATGCATATTATCAATACGGTTAGTTCTCACCAATGGAGAAGAGAATTGCGCTTTTTAAAGTTCGCTTTTACTACTTTCTTCATAGAATAAAAAGTTACTTCATTGCTGAAGATGCACCCTTTTCACCATATTTCAGAGTGACATTCCCCACTTCCAAGATTATCTGACTCAAAAGTTGCATTCCTGTATTGCAGCTCGTAGAAACATCAATATTCCAGCAGTTTGAATCTGCCAATCAATGGTCTTAATCCCCCCACCCCCATAGAAACCCTAAATGTCCTGGGGGGGGGGGCATTACACCCCTGGTTGAGAACCTTTCGTCTATTGTCTTCATATTACAAGCCATTGCTTATGAATTTGATCCTCTGTGAATGTTCTTTGAATCAGGCCTTGTACTAAAGTTGGTTTTGTTCAAGAAATATCTTGTACTTAATTTCTTTCCAAAGAACTTGGCACCAAAGAAACTTTGCAACTCCATATAAAATGCCTCTTCTTTTCGACGATAACCATTGTAACTAACACTTCTCATATCGTGAACATCCAATCAAATCGCCCCGATGTAAGTTCCAAGTGCCCATCTGAAAATGGTAGTAATTTACCAGCAATCGACCAAAAAACCTCCTTCCGCCTTGGGCAAATGTCGTCTGCTTTCATGGAATTGTCTGCAATTGGATTCTTTTCTTTGTACAACTTGGCCAATTACCATCCAATCATCGAAGGAATTGAAAGATTGCTAAACTGGCCAGAACAGACTTTAACAGGCGCAATTTCCATCATTTTGGAACCTTTTCGAGGTTTCGTAATGACCAACGATTCGTTTCCCATCGGCCAATCATTGCTTTTCCATTATTATATTAAAGGAAATTTGTCTTCAGAAACTGCGGTGAAAAACTCAAGAAACACGTTTTAGAAATCCAATCATATGAGTACTTCTCATGACTGCCAACAAGAAATAACTTCTAATTCATATTCAGGTTTCTAGTTCCCCCTAACTAGATAATAATAAGCACTCTAAGTAAATTATTTTGCTTTCTTCATCACCTACACAGTCGAATTGTAATATTATGACGTACGTCATTTAGTATCACTAATAAGGAAACGAAATTGGTAATTAAGTAATTTTCTATAGTTCATCTTAGCTTGGAATAAAATAGCCCAGAACAGAAAATCTTCTCACGGTCAGAAAAGGGGATATATTTCGTCCCAGACCACTGCAGGTCATAGGTCAATGTTTGGTTCCGGTTTTGGTTAGAAAGGAATTTGAAAACTAATTATCGCGAATCAAAACATCCGTTTATAGATAAGTATAATTGTACGGAAGGTGCCGCGAATCTCGCGTGTACGTAGGAATGACACTTCGATCAAAACCAGAAGTTTGGAAGAGGAAAGAAAGAAATAATGAGTAGAGACGAAAAGAGGCAAGCTAACTATGTAGACACCAGGCTTAAATAGTACCGTGACTTTGAGAACAGGGCAGTCAGAGAGGGTTAGCGCCGCACGCGTAGGCTCAATGCGTCTGAAGTTAAGTAACCGTGACAAACAATCGCCTAAGTTTATCAGTCCCTCTCTTTCGCACGATCCGTAACCAAATCGGCCATGCACACACTATCGCCTTCCTCCCTCGGTGGAAATGTAAATATGACCCCGTATGTTGAAACTGCTATGTCTTTATATGTCCGTTTCTCGCGACGAGAAATTTGTGGCGGAATAAAAAGCAATTTTGAACGTTTTAAGAGCTTTGCTGTTTCCTTTTCGTTTGTTTCATCTTTCGAGTGCACACTGTCCTATGCAGTTTCTTCCTGCATGTCAATAACACTATGTCTGCATGTTAATAACATGATTACGCAACAGACTATCCTCTTCATTTTTCCTCTCATCTCCCACTCTCTTTCCATCTTGGCTAGGCCAGCAGAGAGTTGAACCGACCCAGGTGCCGGCTGAATCTCAACTGCCTTTTCTCACTGACGAAAACATTTCCTCCCAAACTGCAAATCACCCAATCCACAAACTTTAATAGTTCTTTCCTTATCAACATGTGTTTTCTAAGACAGTAAGTGGAAGCATTAAGTCTGGCTTATGAACCGCTATCATCTCCCAGGACCAAAAAAAGGTCATAAAAGCCATTTGGCCTGTCCCCATACTTAATGTCTTTTTAATTACTTTTGACCTAGTGCACCTACACACACACACTAGCACGCACGCATACACACAGACAGAGAGGAGGGTTGTAGTATAACATAAACACAGATATATCCGTATCTATTGTAAAGAGAAACTGCTATTTAAATCAGGCTGCATCTTACCCGAATAAAGTGACAACCAGACCCCATTTCAAAAAGAAAGGGAAAATTAGAAAAGTACCAAGACCTCGCACAAGAACCGAGAAAACCGTGGAACATGAAGTTGGCAGTCATGCAAACTGTAGTTTGAAATCCGTGCGTTATCTCACTTTAGCCCAGGATCATTAGGTCCAAACATTACAATTAATTCAAACAAGCTGATTTTTGCATGATAGTTGCAAAATGACACCAGAAACATTATACTAAAAATCCCCTGGAATCCCAGTGGAGCTTCATAAAAAAATCATCATGGAATCCAAGATGGCCGCCATATTTAGGCAAAATATTGAAATAGTCATAAAACTGTAACCAGAACTAATATAAATATGGTTTTGGGGTCTATTTCTATGTTTTAGAGGTTGGAAAAATCATTAAAATCAACCCTGATGTGATATTTTTGCAGCCTCCCAAGTTGGCTGCCGTATCTGATAGTCCAAGAACTTTAGTATAAATACTAGTCAACTTTAAGATTAATTCAAGCTGATTTGTTCGTCAATGATAGCTAAAGGTGTATAGATTAACGTACTAAACATCCTCTATAATCCCAGTGGAGGTTTTTCAGATATTTACAAAACAAATTGAGAATTGATGACGTGCCATTGATTCGAGCATCGTGACTGCATCAACCAAGCTTGTAGAGTAAGTTTCTGGAAATATCAACACAAATTAAAGTGTATTGCATTCAAACTGACAGTCTAGGAGTTGTTCGCACAATATTATATACAAAGGAGTGTATATTCTAGCACAACCGGGGCACACTGGTGACATCACCTCTGTGAAACCCAGCATCTTATGCGCCCTAAATGTAAGACAATTGTGCTTGAACTGACAGGTCGTACCAACGCGGGTAGAGCCGAGCCATGGGTGACGGGGCTGGAGTCACCCGAAGGGTGTGCAGATAACCCGGGACCTAAGTAATGTAAGAAGAACGATCGGGCAAAGTGTAGGCTACCATAGCTGAACTTTGTTGTATCCCATACATCAATAGAGCGTATTAATTGTTCAGCTGGTAAAAGGATAAACCCTCGGCCTGTCATATAATATATTGCTGACCTTGCAAGAAGTTGTCCTGCTTTTTGTCATATATTTATTCTTTAATCTATTTTGAGTTAACATTTCTATATATAATTGATCATAAGCTTGACATATTCTATTGCTTATCCCAGGGATAAAACTAGAATGGCAACTGATCTATGTATCCTCTGTGGTGAAGATGTCTCTTCATCAACTCAGGTATCAATTAGGTCTGTCAACTCTTATAAGTGATATATTGAGCGTGAGGATGGGCTTTCTGCTGTATTGGTGGAGAGTAAGGTTACCCCTTTCTTTGTTCTTGAAAAGTGCAGGAAAGATTATACCCGGAAGTCAAGTAAAGCGAGTTTCAGGGGGGAAAGGAGAGAAGATAGTTGTCATTCCTCCGAGGGAAGCACATTACTATCAGTTACACCTCCATTCAACACCGAAGAAGATTGTTTATTCTGTTAAAACATTGATGAATAATACAATAAAGAAGCGTGCAGCCGAAAGGAACCATATACGTGAATTTTCAACCGTTGAGTGTTTGCATAATGTTATAAAACAAGCAGACGAAAGAAATGATAAGTTGCGCATGGAAGTAAAAATGGGAATATGGTTGGCTCATGATTTAGCGGCAGAAGAAGGGAAATCGCAAGTGTTCCCAGTTGTTTCACTTAGACTTCAACCTTGAAAAGGATTTGAATGCGACACAGTCTAACAATGCGAGGCCAATTGATTACACAAAGCCAGAGCATTTGAAGAATTATGTCAGTGTCTGGAAAATAACAGAATGTCAGTATTCATCACATGAAATCATTTCTCTGTACAATGACTTTCTTTCAGGTGACGAAGGTTATGATTTTCAACATCTTAAAAACGAACCAGAAGACCACTTTGGAGACAATTCTATTTTAACTGGAAATCAAGAGAAAGAATTTGTATTTTGTTTTCGTGATGCTAATCACAACATTATCCGTCAAAACTGGGAATCAGATCAATGATAAATCCTCCATTATTGAAATGGCTGCTTCTATTATTCGAGATGATATTAGAACCAAAGTTTATAACTGATCAGAATACCCAAATATTACTGATCTCAGTGAGAGCGATGCATTGATTCATGAATCATTGCTTAGTCTATTGCAAGGTGTTATCAAAGGATCAGCTGGTGCCCCCTCCATCACTGATCGGAAAATAACAACAATTGCACATGGTATTATATCAGCATGCCGACCAAGATCATTAATTTCTACAATTTTACTTTCCATTGCCACATATATCCACAGGAAGTATGCATCCCGTGAGCTCATAGATATACTCAGTAGTTTGTCATTCTCTGACAGTTATAAAGGAATACAAAGATTAAACAATTCTTTTTTGGATGGAACAGAACCATCTTATGAACTAAGTGATTTTACACAGTATCTTTGATAATGCTGATTTCAATGTGGCAACACTAACTGGTCACAACACATTTCACACTATAGGCGGTATAATATGTGTCACACCATCAGGATCAGTTGCACAAAACGTTTTGAAACATTCAACAGAACTAGAAAATGTAGAATCCCCAAGATTATATGGAGATATTCCTGTCAAATATTACAAGAAACCCAAAACATCAGGATTAAAAATGGTGATTATAATAGCATTGAGGACAACCCATCCTGGAGTGTTTTGACACAGGCAGCTATGGGGTGAGAGGACATGAGGAAAGCAGGATAGTTAACCCCTACTTATATTAAACTAGGCCCATCAAATTTCAGCACAATTTACTCTGCACTATCTTTTGTACAGTCGCTTTCTGAGAAGCATTATCTTGAATGTTGTCCTGCCATTCTTGACCAACCTCTATATATAAAGGCTACAAAGATCGTTGAGTCTTCATCAAATCTTAGTAAAGTATTTGTTAGATTGGCTTGCTCCTGGCAGCGTTCGGAATTAGATTGCTTGTGGCTGCAAAACAGGTTGTCTTAAATCTTGTGGTTGCCGAAAGTCTAGGTCACATTGTTCACCGATTTGTAATCATTGTAATGTCAGAATATTTACCCAATTGTTACTAATGAAGATGGTGAGAATGAATCAAGTTTTCACTGTGCGATGCTTCTTAAATCCTAATTGCGAGAGGCTTCACTATTTATTAGTTGAGATATACTTGCGAGGATGGCTTAGTTGTCTAAGCTTTATCAAATTGCCTCTTTTCTCAAATGTATGTGTATTCAAAAATCATCATGCTGTCTTTTTCTGACTGAAATTCCCCCAAAATATGGTTACTACTGGTGGCCATTTCGGGAGCCAAATATGGTCCCAAATGGGTTGAAATCGATTACACAACTATTGAAACAGGAATTTACTCACAAATCAACTGTGTATTTGTTCTGGTTGCAAAGTTATGGCTTTCTTTACTATTTTGCCCAGATACAGCAGTCATCTGGGAGCCATGTTGGATTCGTGACCCTATCCTGCAAAAATATCATATCAGTGTGTGTTTTAATCAAACCTCTAAAACATAGAATTCGACAACTAAACCATATTCACATCAGGTTTGGTTGTAGTTTTATGACTATTTTGTCTAAATACAGCGGCCATCTTGGACTCCATGCTGAATTTCTTGGGAAGATCCACTGGGATTCCAGGGCATTTTTAATATAATGTTTCTGGTGTCATTTTGCAACTATCCTGCAAAAAACTGTTAGTTAGAATTAATCTTTAAGTTGATTTTATAATATTTATGCGTGGCTACTTAGGTTTAGGGCAGATTTGTAGGATGTTTTGAGTGCTTACAAAGAACTGTATGATAGAAAAAATGCGTGAGACTGCTTATAGTCAAGCGTACTGTCGTATTTCAAGCCTTCTACATCAGCTGCGACAGCCGACAAATCGAGACCTTTGACATTGGGGCAGGCAGGATTAGAAAAAGGTTATTTTGGGAGTCTGGGAATGTTCAAAAACGTCCCAGCAACTTGAATTTTAGCGA
>VCCN01004595.1:1956869-1966893 GCA_006491835.1 Architeuthis dux | reverse complement strand
ATTATTATTATTATTATTATTATTATTATTATTATTGTGACAATGATTTAGTCACAAAAATTCACAAAATATTCTATAAATCGACCTTGTGAACGTAAGTAAAACGAAAGTGTCCTAAGGGACACAACTGTGTTGCGACAGAATTCTTCCATTCTTGCAACGTCTGTCTTGGTTTTCATTTGAATCTCATCTCGACAGGTCTGCATTACAATGGCACCGCTGTCATATTTGTATAAACCATTTCATGAACAATTGAATTGAGATGGTCACAATAATCTCAAAAGACGGAAATATAGTATTTTATGTGAACGATCTTTTGTATTTGGGGTGGGGGTGATACACAGAATTAACTGGAAAGAAATCACCCCTAGCCCATGATCGACCCTGCCACAAAATTACATTGAAATTCATTGTCATTTCCGGTCCCCATATCCTGTTTTGGACACCCACGGATATAGCTATTTCCTAATAGAAATATTTGAGCACTTACATTTCCGCACAGGTGTCTGACCCCGGAATAACCTATTCGTGGCTGCATATCATAACAGACTGCTTCCACCCACTCCCACTCTCGTATTGGTCGCAGTGTGATATTTGCATCGTTTGTTTTTTTTAAATGTCCATCTTATATACCCGTATGTACCGTATCTGGAATTTGGTAAGAAAGAATTTGTACACAAAGGCACTTTTTCTTCAACAGAAAAAATGTTTTGTTGTATTTTTATTCCTGTAGACTCCTTGTGGAGCATAGGGCCACAACCATTCTGCTGCAGTTTCAATATCAAGTAGGTTTTTACGGGGTGTTGTTGCTAACCCCACGCCTAGTCACCCTCCTTTGGCCTTGGGACCAGCTATGATGACCGCCAGCTTTCTGTCTGAGTGACCTTCTCTTGGATGAACGGCCTTACGGGCCTAAAGGTCTCAAATTGCCCTGTTACTTATCTATAGCTGGGGGTGGAGTGGATTCATGCCTTTACTAAGAGCACTAGTTCGAAGCGAACGTAAGCAGCCTCGGTCCGCCGATTTAACTTTCCCTGCCGGTGGCCGCTACGCCACTCTGCACCTCCTAAAAGAGAAATATTAAAATCAATTCCATCTCGTTCAGTTACAGACAGAAAGCTGAATGCAAATATTTTGCAATGAACAGAGATCTTTGGTTCAAGTTTATACTTGACCATGTAATTCTGTTCATGCCATATACACCGTTTCTTCTGTAACGATTTCATCTTTGATCAAAGTAAACATTGACATATTGAAACCTACGAACCGGGTTTGAAGTTAATGATATGTGGTCTGTCTCGAAGTGCTTCCATGTCAGAATCAAGGTCGTCTTAAAGTAACTTCGTCTTAACTCAAAGAAGAAGACATTAACGTATCAGAGGCAACTAAGCAGGGCTTTGCATTAATGCCATATGCACTGTCTCTTTGATATTGCGTATCTTCCAGTAGATCGCCAGAGACTGCAAGAAGTTCATCTCGGAGAGATCGATCGATCAGAACAATTGACCAAATTCTATTCCACCTTTTCTCTTAACTCTCATCTAACAGAATAGATCCTTCTTTCATCTGAGATTTTAAAAGCAAATGCAGGTTTCTCCCGCTATTTGTAAGCCGAAATGGCGTAGAGCGAAGAAGCAATTACCATTTTGTGAGAAATATTTGAGCATTCCCAGTCCTCCAAAAATGTTGATGATGGTATGTTAGACTGAGTCGTTGGAGGTTGGCGTGGTAAGAGATACAGAAGACTGGGTTGTGGGAGAGAGACGGCCACATACGTAGGCCACAAATATGAGTAAAACACTTTCGTGATCGGATTGATCGATGGAGCCGCCAATAGGAACACATACCGCAGCAATCTCATCTTGCAGATCATCACTATAATGATAATATGCCAAATTCTTTAGGTTTAGTGGTCACAAATTCAGTAAAAGCACGAATTATGGCTTCCCTATTATTGAAGCTTTTATTGCGGATATGAAGTTCAGAAATGTTTGAAAATATTATAATTTGTAGTAGAAATGTCAGGTGAATATGGAGGAGGCTGCATGACTTCCGGCTTTCCTATTGCTTTGAGAGATATGCTGGCTGTTGAAGTCCTAGTCTCCAGAGAATCCTCGAACCGTTTTTTGTGGTTCGTTGTCCACAGTTGTCGATAATTCTTCGTTTTAGGGACTCGAAAACATTCAATAATAACTCTATTTACATTGGATCTGAAAAATATTCAATTATATCAATAAATCTTTCACTTTTAATAGTATTCTCTTTTATGATGTTACGCTTGAAATGTCGTTTCTTTTTAATGTATTTTATTTTATGCTTGTTATTTTCTTCATTCAAATTTATATCATTCATTAAACCATGATATGTACGAACGGACTTATCCATTAAAAACTACGAACATACATTTCTGTTTAACAAATGGCAACATAAACTAATGAATTGACAGATTCATATTTTTATTTATTTCTTTTAAATATTGATTATTGTTTGTAATCAGCAGAATTGTTAATTGCGAATGTTAATTGACAGTGTTGTCACCAGAGATGAATTAAGGATAAAGTCACTCGTATGCACTCGTCAAATTCGTCATTTTAAGGATAATTTTCGACATGTTTCAGCCATTTGTAATTCATAGACTAAATATGATTTTTATTTCCGCTGCAAACAAAGTTAGAAGAGGTATATGTATTCACTCGTGTCTGTTTGTCCTGTTGCGTGGAAGGGTCTTAACTGGATTTTGCCAAGGCTGGTGTTCATGAAAGAGTGTAATGAAAGCTGAAGTCTTCATGGAATAGGAAGAGGGCATTTGTTACATTGTATCTCCAAAGGTTTTCAATGAATTTCAATTAAATTTTCTGGAAAAGTGGGGCATGATAGGAAAGAAGTGGTTACATTTTGGTTCAGATCTCGGAATTTCTTTTCAATCAAGAGATATTTATGTTCATACATTTATGCATTCACTCATGTTTGTCCACATATTGTATCTCCAAAGGTTTTGAATTAATTTCAATGGCATTTTGTGGAAGAGTGGGTCATGGGATAAGGAAGATCCAGCGGTTTTCGATTAAGAGAAATGTGTTTATCTATTAAAACAATTGTTTGAAAATTGAAAGATCGAAACTTCCCTCCCCTTTATTGTAGCTGATTTTCATTCAGTTTTTAGTCAGTGAATGGCGTTAGCAGAGGCATGTGCTCTCGGGGTGCTTTCTATTTCTTTTTTAATTCAATTTTAAAATTAAGAAAACGGAGTAAAGAACTATTAAGATGGCTTTTAATTTTTGTTTTTTTTCTTTCGCGTGTTATTTTGTTCTTTGGAAAATGCTGATTCTTTTTATCGTAATTGCAATTTGGAAAACTGCAATTTTAATGTAGACGAGAAGATGCTTTGGTATGAAATCGATCTTTTTATTGGATATCCACCTCCAAATGAACAAGAGAATCGATTATTGATCCATAAATGTACCAATAGGAGACTTAGATGCCTTAAAATGTCCCTCCGATGGTCACCTATGGAGCTGGAACATGTAATCTAACCAAAAGAATGACTCCCAAACTAAGAACCATACAACGTGCACATGAGAGGATGGATCATGTCTAACATTACATGGAGAGATCACAAGACAGCACATTATATTAGAGAACAAACAGGTGTCAGAGATATCATAGAAACCATTAGAAAACTCAAATGACAATGGGCAGGACATGTTGCAAGAATGTCAGACAACCGCTGGACATCACGACTCACAATGTGGAGCATATGCGAAATCGTGTCCTGCAAAAAACGAGATTGAGAAGATATTGTCTCCGCGACGCCCACGCCAGAGAGGTCTGGCGAATCTTGGGAATGGTTTACGTCCACCGATTGACCTTAAAATGATGCTGCTCCGGCCGCTGTTGATTATGATGGTTATCATCATCTCTGTTTAGTATGGCTTAAAATGTGGATGAGAATCCATTCTTAAGCGCGCGCACACACAGACACACACACACATAGACTCATTGTATTCAGTCTTGAGGTGAAATAAATTGTCCTTTATCTGTGTTGAAGGATATTAACTGGATTTTGCCAAGGCTGATGTTCGTGAAAGAGTTTATAAAGAATGTTTGAAAGCTGAAGACTTCATGGAATAAGAAAATGGCATTTGTTACATTGGATAATAAGAATGGTTTGTTGTATTCTAAAGACGTTTCGAAGTTTTAAAATGCCCCCCCCCCCTATAGTCAACTACGGTGGAACATGGAACCTAAGCAAAAGATTGGCTCTCAAACTAAGAACCACACAACGTGCCCAAGCAAGAATCATGCTAAACATCACATGGAAGGATCACAATACAGCACAGTATATTAGAGAAAGAAAACAGGTGTCAGAGATATCATAGAATCCATTAGAAAACTCAAATGGCAATGGGCAGCCCATTTTGCAAGAATGTCAGACAACCGCTGGATCACCTGCGAAATTGTGTCCGGCAAAAAGAAGATGGCGTTACGATTTAGACAAATTCAGAAGATATTGACATTTGGGGAAGGTCTATGTCCAACGACAGATGTTAAAAGACTGTCGCTGCTGATAATGATGATAATGTTATCTGCTTTGTACGGCTTAAAATGTCGATGAGAAACAATTTTTAAGCACACACACGCGCATGCGCGTACATATATAAACAGAGAATCCTGTATTCGGTCTTGAGGTGAAATAAATCGCCTTTTATCTGTTGCGTGGAAGGATCTTAACTGGATTTTGCCAAGGCTGGTGTTCATGAAAGAGTGTAATGAAAGCTGAAGTCTTCATGGAATAGGAAGAGGGCATTTGTTACATTGGATAATAAGATTAAGTACTGAGTGAAAGTAAAGAGATGAACGTGAAGACTTTTCGTTCTACAGAAGAAGGGCATCAGCCATCTGATGAAAGGACGCCGCTTAAATGAATGGATTAAGAGGAGGATGTTGAAATCCTTTCAGACTTTCAGATGGATATGTGTGCATCGATAATATTGATGATAAGGGAAGGGTTGGTGGGGCACAAAGTAGAACGAAGGGCAGAATAGGAGAGATAAAGAGGGAAAGAACAAAAAAGAGATAAAGAAAAGGATAGACGAAAAAGTGAACGAGGACACATTAGTGGGAAGAATTTGGCTTACTCTCTCTCTCTCTCTCTCTTTCTCTCTCTCTCTCTCTCTACCTCTTCTTCCCTCTCTCACGCGCACACGCACACACACATGTTCAATTGAGATTTCGAATTAGGACATAATGCTGCTCAAGCTGCTGATAACGTCAACAAATTATTTGGAGTGAACGCTACTACAGAGCGAACATATATAAAGAGAGCGGATCAATGTATTGGGTCTCGGGGTGATTCGGTCTCGGGGTGAAATAAAATGTCCTTTATCTGTTGTGTTGAAGGTTCTTGATTTCGCCAAGGCTGATGTTCGTGAAAGAGTTTATAAAGAATGTTTGAAAGCTGAAGACTTCATGGAATAAGAAAATGGCAATTGTTACATTGGATAATAAGAGTAAGTACTGAGTGAAAAGTCGATGAAGTTCTCAATGAATTTCAATTACATTTTGTGAAAGAGTGGGCAACAGGCTACGAAAGAAGTAAGAAAATATTGGCGTGGATCCATGCACGATTATCTCCCCTACGTCCTAACTACGCCGGCAATCACAAAATATCTCCAAAGATTATCTGTCTGTCCACATCTCTCAAAGTTCTAAATGAATTTTGGAGTGGATCCATTCACGATTATCTCCCCACGTCATAGCCAACTGTCCGCATCACACAATAGCTCCAAAGGTTCTCTATCTGTCAACACGATATCTCCAAAAGTTCTCAAAGAATGTCAATGAAGTTGTGTGGAGGGTAGGCAATAAGCCATGGAACAAGTGTCTATACTTTAAAGTGGATCCATCAACAATTACCTCCCCTATGTTATGTGTTTCATTTTAAAACAAGTGTTTATGATATTTGATTGTAAATAACTCGAAATGACTTGCTCTGAGGCATATGGTTATTTTGTTAACTTTACTCGGCATGACATATCCTGTCCTACAATATACAATATGCCCATATTTGATGAATGTATTTTTCTGACTAGGGCACCACAGCGAAAATCCGTCATTATGAAAAATGGCACTAAAGAAAATTTACTCACTGAAGGTCCCTCTAGCATGTCCAATTGGTTTCATTAGTTAACTCAAAAAGTCCAACGGGGCTCTATTATAGCGCCAGCACTAATATGTTATCCGGCATTTATAATTACATTGGAGTCGAATCTTCTAGCACTAGATTTGACAAAAAAATACTAAAGTAAAAAATAAAATTAGTCAAAGACATTTACCTCAGAGACATTAAATAACAAAATGTATAACGCATTAGACGGAACACATCTTATGTACTTACGTACCTTAAAGCACGTTTCACTACAAATTCGAAAATGTATTTTTCTTTTAAATATTGGATGAAAATAAATTTATTTGAGGAAAGTTTTCGTGTTTAGAACTTTCAAATTTATCGCTTTGTTTTTCCAACGAAGGTTTTAAACTTCAATGAAAAAATAAATATATTTTTTAATCAAAAAAGTTAAAATGTTATAAGCGAAAAGTATAATAAAATACAAATTGCTAAAAAGTCCTAAAATGGCGTCTTGCTGTTCGTCAGAGACAAAGGCTGAGAAATGATGTTTTATTTTAAAATTCTTTCCATCAACTTTAACTCGTTTATCGGAAATATACATTTTTTATTTGATTATTTTGTGGTGCCTTAAATTGAATATTCTTTGCTTCTCATTTTCTTCTTAAAACCCAAATTATATTATTTTCTTTCGTCACACATTGACGATTCTTTTATTACTTACTCGGGCGATGATTATGTTCCAAAAGTTAAAGAACCAAAAGAAAAACTCTGAAACTGACATTAAATAACTAGAAAGCGCATACCTCTGCAAACGCCATATACTAACTAAAAGCTGAATGAAAATCAGTTTTTATATAGCTACAATGAAGGGGGGTAACTGTGTTTCGATTTTCCATATTTAGGACTATTGTTTATTGAAATATCGCTCAATAAAAAAAGAATTCCTGGATCCGCCGTAAAATTTAATCAATTCTCCCTTTAGCTTATGGCTTCCACAAATGTCATTGAAATTCATTGAGAATGTTTGAAGATATTGTGTGGGAAAACATGAGTGAAGATATGAACAATTTTTTAAATATCTCTCAATCAAAAGATGTTGTATGACATTGAGAAGAAAAAATAAACCATTACAATTCTAAATTTTGTTTGGACAATTGAACTACTTCTTTGTTCTTGACGTTGTTGCCACAATGTTTCGGCCGACCCATCCTTCAGTCATCGTTTGTATAATCAGTTTAATAAAAAGGAAAAAAACCTATTTACATGTATAGATTGGTACGTGAAAAGCAGTAAAGTTTTCGTTTACGCATCTAACGTTATGGTAGCAAACTGATCCGGTTGGTATATATATATATATTTCTTTCTATCGCCGTTTTCTGCAGAAATAGGTTTTTCCCTCTTTTCAGTGAAGTCGTCTTGATGTTCCTGAGACCATTCCCGTACAACTTGTACAGAGTGGCAGAGCTCATTTTTCTGCTGAAAGATGCCACTGCCATCGTAAAAGACTCTTGCCATGAAGGGGGTACCTAGTCTTCGGTGGTACGTGACAAAGTACCTCTCCATATGAATGATAGGAGGCCCAGTGTTTCTCAACAGAACGTTGTCCAAACCATTCACACTGCCTCCATCGGCTGTTTCCCTACAGTGCACGTGTAACAACCGAATATTCTCTATCTAAAGAACCCCCAAGGTTGCCAATTTAGATATGTTTTTATTTTTCGAATTTGCGAGTCCAGTGTTGCGAATTTAGTTAGTTTCTCGATTTTTTTTTGAATTTAGGAGTAATTTCCACATTAGAAAAATTGGAAAAAAATATCTAAAAGTAATGTCTTGTGTCAATGGGTGTTCAAGAAACGTACCAAAGTTTGTTTTGGTTTTTTTTTCATCCAAAAAATACCTTGTACTTATGCTAATTTCAATACCTAAAAACTATTTTTCTTTCTAAAGTACCTGCCACAAAGTAATGTCTTGTGTGCTCGTCTGGTAAGTGATTTCGTTCCTCAATGAGTGCTCCATAATTGTTGCCTTGTGCCAAACTTAGTATATCCCAACTAAAATCTCCCCTGGTCATGAGTTGAATAAGAATCTTAAATGTCTTTCGCTTATTGATTTGGTGTCAGATGGACAATTAATCACTTTTAACAGTGAAGAATGACTTTCGAGCGAGAGATTTCACTTTTTTATTTGACCTTTTTTGTTGGTTTTGACAACATCAGAGGATGAAATATCTTTTGAAAAACCTCCCTTTGTCATTCCCCCCTCTCTGTCCCTGATACTCTCTCTCTCTCTCTCTCTCTCTCTCAGAGGATGAAATATCCTTTGAAAAACCTCCCTTTGTCATTTCCCTTGAATGATTTGGTTGCAATGAATTGTGACAAATGTTAATATTTAATGTTTGCAGAATACTAAATTGATCTTGTTTCGACCTTCTCTCTCTCTCTCTCTCTCTCTCTCTCTCTCTCTCCGGCTCTTGCTGACAAAAGTTTTGTATACTAACAGCCGGTCGACCTGTTTATCGATTCACACGTACTGAAAAACTGGGGAACTTGACATGCTGAGGACAATTACTTTAATAAGAGTTTTAAAAAAAGGTCTACTGCTGTCACCTAGTGGGGGCTCGGACAGATGTTGTTCGTGGAATACCGATATGGCCATGGTATGAAACCAACGAGGAGAAAATACTGACAGAATGATTCAGTTCAGGCGCGGGGTTTGGGGTGTGCAGGGGCTCCGGACCCCCACACCTGCTCGGGAAAATTAAATATTTTCAAATAATATCTAAAAAGGAATTTTATGAATTAAAAAAAAAATAATCCCAGGTAATCGTAAATTAACATTTGTAAAATTTTTTTTTTCTATTTGGACTCCCCCTGCAAAAAAGTTCATTTGTACGCACCCCCCCTCACAATTCTGGATCCGCCTCTGAATATCTGTTAATGTGTTCGTGTCTGTGTGTGAACCAAATGAAAAGGCAACAAACAAAAAACGTTCAAAAGGACAAAGAAAACGGCGAGAGTAGACTAAGTATACAACCTTTGCAAAAACCTGTCATTCTATTATTGTCAGGGTTCATTATTTCATTACAGGCGTTACTACAATAAATTTGAATTTCCCTTCATACAATACAAACCAAGCATACAACTGAGTCACTCTAAAGCAGCGGTATTCAAACTATGTTCCGCGGAACCCCAGTTTTCCGCACGACCGTTTCAGGGTTTAACAAAACAAAGCGATGTTTGCGCAATATACTTAATAATTCTTCATTACATAAACGATTCCTTCATGGCCTTTAAATTTGGGTTCATACACATTCGAATAATTCCATAAACAAGGCCAATAGTTACACACACACACACACACACACACACACACATATATATATATATATATAAGGGAAAGTTGTTTTTGAAGGTGTTCCCTGGAAAATGTAATTATTGAAAAGGGTTCCCCAAGTAGTTAAGGTTTGAAGCCCACTGCTCTAAAGTTTAACCTTTGTTCGAACTAATGCCTGCAGCTATGAATAAAATAACGGGTTATACTGTGCTCTCTTGGGAGGCAACTGGTCTATGGGCACAATTCTGAATTCAAAACCAGTTCGACGTTGCCTCATTTTAGCAACTCCTGCAACCACACTGGTGCCACGCTGTATCGACCCGTGCCCTTACTAGATAATCCAGCACACACTTATAATCCTTGATCGAGGCTGGTTCTATTTGATTGAAATGAATGCCGTTTATTTTTTATTTGCTCGTTAACCATCACTACAATTCGATGAACAAAAGATGAATAGATAACCAGTCTCAGCTGCATTGAATGGCGAAGAAAACGTGTTTTTTTTCCATTCCAGGATTAATTCCATTGTCGGTCCGTATTAGATTTAATAGAAAGAATCAT
>VCCN01004595.1:1899211-1922572 GCA_006491835.1 Architeuthis dux | reverse complement strand
TGTTCAACACCTAGCTTCACGTTTAGAACTGTAACATTTTAACCCCAACAGTTACAAATTGACAAGATAGACGGTTCGATGGAATTCTCTTTCTGACGATATATATATGTGTATACCTGCATCAAGAAATAATTCCACAATCAATAGAATACTTGCTGTGTAATTGAAATTTCCTTGAAAAATGCTACATACCTAGCTTCACACTTTCGGCTGTAGCTTTTTCGGATCAAACGATACATCAAACGATAATTTATAACATAGCTCGTTGGAAAGCTGGTGGAATTCCCTTTCTAACGAAATATACATGTATATACCTCCATCAAAGGTTAATTCTACCATCCATAGACTTTGGACCATAGACCTTCTCGTAAAATGATGAATACTTAGCTTCACGTTTTCGGCTGTAAGTCTTTAATACGCATTTACAAGTTACACTGTTCAAGAGCTGAGGTGATTCTCTTTCTAAGGATGTATATATATGTATATACCTCCATCAGAAATTAATTCCACAATCCATAGATTTGGACTGGGTACTCAAATTTCTCTCGTAAAATGCTGAATACCAAACTTCACGTTTTCGGCTGTAACCTTTCATACCCAACAGATACAAATGAACAATATACAGCGTTGAGGAGCTGATGGAATACCCTTTCTAACAGTATATAAATATATATATACTTCCATTAGGAATTAATTCCACAATCCATAGATTTGAACTGTGGACTTGAATTTTTCATCGTATAAATAGATAATATACACCGTTGGAAAGCTTACAAAACTCTCTTTCTAACGATATATACATGTATATACCCCCATCAAAGATTAATTCTACATAAACAGTAAAATGCTGAATACTTAGCTTCACGTTTTCAGCCCAGTAACTTTTTAAGCCCAATTGATACAAATGGACAAGATACACCGTTGGAAAGCTGGGGAAATGCTCCTTCCTATTATTAAATCCACAAATTTGCCTATAACGTGTACTTGAAATATTCTTGTAAAATCAGAAATACCTATAAATAAAATAGGTAAAATAAAGTGGATTTTTGAATTCCTCTTGTCTGAAACCAATGATTTAGCCTTTTAAAGTATTCAGATATGTCAATTGGGAGCCGAAATATGAAATTCTGTCTTTTTTGGTGTGTTCTGGTGGCCATTTTGTTTTATGCAAATGAGGTAGTTCTTACCAACTTTTTTCTTGGGAACATCTTTTTTCTGAAAGAGGACATCCTAAGGAACATTTTGGTACCCTAAATGTAGAATCATAGGGGGTGCACGCTAAGCCCTGCTGGCCCCCGGCCTATACGATTTTGGCTCTCGTAGGCAAAATCCGTACACAGACAAAATGCGGGTGCTGCCGAAAGCACGTAGTAATAATCAGAGTAGATTATAAAAGGTTTTCATCTAGAAAGGAAGATGAATGGCTACGCGTGGAATCACATCTAATGGTGAAAACAATTAAGTGAGTAGACAAAGGAGAAGAGTTATTGGTTTAAGATAGGAAAAAAGGTACTTGTTAACATCCTAGCAGAATCTAGGGAATCGGCAAAGAGATGACACGGGCTGTGCCTGGTTTAAGGGGCTAGGGCGAATGAGCGAAGATTAGTGTTACGTGTCCCTTTATAGGGAACCGCTGACATCAAGAGAAAAAGGGGAACTATATTTAGTTTCGTATTTCAGTGTAATTCAGGCTAGCTTTATCGTAGTGATAAAGCCAGCCTGATATTCAAATCCATAGTTGCGTGTAATTATCTATTTATAGGAAAGTGGCTGCTACACATGTTACAGAACATCAATAATACAAAATGATTGATAAACACAATAATGAACATACCTAATTAAAGCATGCTGTACTGTTAATATGAAGTACGCGCGTATGGGTTTCCAAACTTACAACCAGAACTATATGATACGGCCGGAAGTGGTGGTCTTGGTGACCATAATATAAAAGCTTATGTAACTGGTTCTTCTAGTTAAATAAAGCTTGGCTTGCAACATCCAAGTTCATACAGTGTGCTGAATGAAAAGAGAAGATAAAAATGTACACAATGAAAAATTAGATTGAAAGCAAATCTAACTGATATTAAGAAAGGATTTTTACGTATGTCTAATGCAGACGGGCTGCAATCGTGCTCTTGCATTTATACCCAATGGTCGGATGTAGGTGTAGTCAAGAACGCAGAAAGGCTCTTAGCTAGAAATGGCAAGCTATCTGTGTTTTTTAACTCTTCCCGTAAGAGCTTATTTTAAGAGCTATCTTGTTCTAACTTTGCGTCTACGTTTATACTAAATTTATTGTAAATCTCGTATTACTAAACTTAATGGAATATATATAAAATATTACTTTTGTTCAATTTGGACACAGTAAAAAGTTGTTCATAAATGAATAATGCTGTTACAAAGTAAAACCGCGATATGTTAAAAGGGTTCACCGGTAAATCTTATAATAACAAGACTATCGTAACCAAACTTTCACCCACTTTTTTTCAAACTTTTGCAAATCCAAATTTGGTATGCGTCCTTGAGGCCGGAGCATCCTCGACGCTGGAAAATACGGTAATTATGATTTTTACAATCTAAGGAAATAAAGTCTAAAAAAAACTAAGAATTTACAATACATATGATTATTCAACAAGTACAAAGTGAAAATGCTACAACTGTTGTTACATTTTGATCAGTAGCTGTCGGAACGAAATTCATAGGGGGGCGGCTGCGAGCGAAGCGGGGAACTTTTTTTAGACCACACCCTTTAGATCGCTGGAAAACACCCCTATTGTAAAAGGTGCACTATTTAATTGATGATATGATGATATTCAGATAACTAAATGATGAAGATAATTATGAACAAAAGGCTGCTTGGGAATATTTGATAATAGAGCTTTCAGAAATTAATGTATTTTCAAGTCATCCACAGATTTTTCTTTTATTAATCATATTGACTGTAAAATTATAACTGAGTTTTTTATATTCATTTACAGCAATTTCTTCTAGTTTTATTTTCTCCGTGCAATTCACTCGAGCAAAGACACTTCGATTCAAAAATTATCGATTCATAAATTAGAAAGGAATTGACCAGACCGTAAAACGCAAAAATTACTCTCTTCTTTAAATTGTTCTTCTGTGACCTACGCTTGTGTGCCTTTATCCGCTACATTTATTTTCTTTCTCAAATCACTGTTCGTAAATTGTCCAAAGATATGCTTTCTACTTATCTACTAACGCCAATCAAGCTTATATTGTCAATTCTTTCTTTCTGTACATGAAGTATCATTAGATGATTCATTCTGCTATTTGTTGTCGTAGACATCAAGTATATTTTTACTCGTTTCATGGTGGAGAAAGATTTATCAATGATAGCATTGGTTGCTGGCAATACAAGGAAAATCTTTGCAACTTTAATCACCTCCAACATTGCAACTTTTCTTGAATAGCCAAGTCTCTGAAACATCTTAATCAAATCATAGACAGTGAATTGTGTCAATTCAAATTTAAAAGCCTATATTTGTCGATATCATCACTATAGTTGAAGCAGACCCCCCTTAACTCGTTTTCCCATGGTTGATTACTGATTGCTTTCAGGAACATTTCCTGTAGAAAGACGCATTTTTGGAAATCAATTTGTTCAGTATCATTGCCTGAAAGTAGATCTGGCGATAATTTTGGAGTTGACGGGGAGTGGTGGGTTTCTGCATTGTCGTCATCAAGCCTTCATGGCAGACTCCTTTTACGGGGTAGTGTTGCATCATCAACATTGAGCTCTCTTTCCATTTCAATACTCGCTCCCAGAACAGATCATAAGCACCATTGTTACGATCTTTTGATAGTGTCTTAATGACATCTTGAGCAATAGCTTCTCTGACACTCTGACGATTCATGTTTGTGGATTCCTTTGTCTTTTGCCAATGCTTTTTTCCAATTCTGGAAACCTGTCTCAGTGAAAGTAACTTCGCCTTTTGTTGACGAAATCATGTTGTGTTGAAGTGCTTTAATCAAATGATGATTGGAAGGACCTTTTGAAATTTTGTTTTCCAAATGTCAAAGCTGGGAATTTAAAATTTCGCGGCTGGTTTGGTTCTGTCAATAACTTGATATGGGCACTTGGATTTCCTGATACAACGCTGGTTGTTGGGGTGGCTACTTCTGTCTCTGTTCTCTCGCTAACGATTCCTTGCTCATGCTATTCTTCATCTCTACTTTCTTGAGGCTCACTTCTCCCTTTGTTGTAAACCATTTCGTTATCTTTGCCTCTGTTGGAGTCGATCGATCGGACGAACATTACGGTCGTTGAATTGAAAACCCACAGAATACAGTATAAAAAAATCAAGTACCTCTATGACTGAAATCTTTAAGATTCCGTCAAAACCAGGCGCAAAAACAAATCTACCTTTGAATCGAGTGAACGTGAACAAGCGGACGGAATGATTTATATTTATGTGAATGAATTATATAAAGGTAATCAATTAACAAACAGAACTATCGATAATGAAGTGTTGTAAATTTTGATGTACAGGTAGAGGAAGTTACTCATCTTCATCATCTCCATTCACGTTGGTTAATGTTTCCTGCTCCATTCAAGTACCTATTCCTATTCAAATAAGACTTGGTTATGCAAATAGACTTTCCCTGGGTCTTTTTGTGAAAATGAAACCAAGGGAGACAAGTCCCAACGAAATCGACATTACTGTAGTCAAAGATAAATCGTGTATTTCCAAAATAATCATGCGCGTTGGGAATCAAAGATAATTAGAGCTCAAAGTTTTTGTTTCCCTTTGTTTTATCAAAATTGAAATCGAGACTTGGGATAGGTCAATTATACACCTATGAACTAGCAAAAAATAATTGATGGGGATAAATGGTTTATTTACTCTTTCTGTAATCGTAAAGCTAGTTTTTTGCAGCATTTTTCGAAAAAATAAGGAACACACATAGCAAATTATTGGGGGTGTGGGTTGATCATCCGCGACGACAGGAAATACGTAATTAGGATTTTTACAATCTA
Source organism: Architeuthis dux (assembly GCA_006491835.1). Taxonomy (NCBI): domain Eukaryota; kingdom Metazoa; phylum Mollusca; class Cephalopoda; order Oegopsida; family Architeuthidae; genus Architeuthis; species Architeuthis dux. The sequence continues at coordinate 1,917,573 of VCCN01004595.1, read as the reverse complement.
AGGAAATAAAGTCTAAAAAAACTAAGAATTTACAATACATATGATTATTCAACAAGTACAAAGTGAAATTGCTACAACTGAGCAACACCTCAATGCAAAATAAGAAAATATAAAGAACAAGACTGACTGCTGCAGGGTCAAACTCCAGGGTCAAACTCCACTCCTATTTCTATTCCGACTGAAGATGATTACTGCAACTTTTGTATTGTATATATAATAAATAAAAACATTTTTATATATTTATATAATAAATAAAAATATTTTTTATATTTATTTATGATAATGTAATAAGCCAATGCGTATCTGTAGCTCAGTCAATAAGACAGTCGGCTACCGATCATTTGGTCGGTAGGGGTATGGTCATTTTACATATCGGTTTACACCCCTAATTCTGGTGAGAATTGTTCTTGTTGTTCTTGTTCCGGCTGACGTTGTCCTGGAGTTTGACAATTGCTGAAAAATAAACTCGATAATCAAAATTTAATTTAAAAATTAGAAATTGTCATTAATTTTGTTAAATTCTGACGTTTTTAGATTAATGTGAATACAAATGAAAAATCAATTTACAAAATCAATTACATTTCTTTAATAATCCAATATTAGGGAACAGTTCTTCAAAGTCACATTTAACTTGAAATCTTCATAAGGTTAAATATATACGAGGTCTGTCCGGAAAGTACCTAGCCATTTTGAATCCTTGATGTAACATGGCAACCAATCAGAGGGTACGTTACTGCGCATGCGTGAACAGACACTTTCCAGTGGGGTTAGATGGTTGGCTGTGATACGCCATTGAGTGAGCATGTGTACTGTGTGACTGTCGCGTACACAATAACTGAGCCTCTTGTGCAGGACAAAATATTCCATCACCCAGGTCTATCAGCCCCCCTACAGTCTAGATTTGGCTCCCTACGACTTCTGGCGATTCGCTGTTGAAAGGAAGGAGACCGTGGACGAGATTATAGAGAACGCGACAAGACAGTTGATGACTTCGCAGACTTGAAAAGTGAAAAGAAGGCTATGATAAATGTGTAAAGTCCCGGGTGGGGTACTTTGAAGCGGACTAAGGTGCCATTGCCCTAGGTAGGCTATTTTTTGCCAATACATATTAAATGGATGGATATTTCCTGGACATACCTCGTAAAAGATTTGATATTTCTTTCTGAATTCTTTTTAGATATTGTGTCTGTTTTATTTAGACTAATTTGCCTGTCTGTTTTTATTAAAACATTTCAGTTGCTGTACCCTCCATCCTTCATGTTTTCCTTCCTCCGCTTCTTCCTTCATTCAATTACGTGTCTGTTCTCAAATTCATCATCTTTTTTTATCAGAGGCTTGCATATGCTATTGATATCTACGCTAAATCTGCTGATTGGATGATCTCAGCATAGAATGTGTACTGATTCCTTCGTTTCTCTTATTTTCCAATGCTATCTTATTCCACCTATCTATTAATTTGTCTTCACTACATAGTGTTGTATATAGCAAATACCAAACGCGTATTCACCCTTATGGGAGAGAATAACATTTAGGGATATCACACCATTTCTATATTGCGAATGGAACGTGCCTTCGTAAATATATACAGACTGATACACGGTTTCTGGGGATTAGATCAGATTAGATCGAGATCAAGTTTCAGATCTTATCAGAGATCAGTTCTGAACTAAAGAAAGTAAATTAATACAGCTTCCAGTTCTGACGTGTGCTAAACAAGATTAACAACACAGTAATACGATTCAACCAACTACTGCGTACGGCTTCAATTACTTAACTAAGAGTAACTATACAACCTACAGTGGAATACCACAAGCGCAGCCGAAGACAAGTTTACGAATTCGCACAAATATACAATGCGGACACTCGAGGAGTGCGGAGAGTAAAATGGCCGAAACAACAAAAGATGAGGTTGGCCGAAAAGTCCGTTCTGTTTTTGTCGGTAGATAGCATTACAGTTGTTTATTTTAAATCAATCTAGTCAGAAAGGTCGTTTCTGATTGTATTGTGACATTGTCATATCAGCAGGCATTGTATAAAAAAGGGGTTTGTCAAAATTGGCTTATTTTGTTTATTGATTCTAACTTTGAAGTTGGAAGAATAGTCGTGTGCATTTATGGAAAAAAAACACCTTACCCCAAAAAGATTGCTACAAAAGGTTTCTCGACGGTTTTGTGTCATCAGATGAGCTCAATAACACACTAAAAGTCTACAACAGTTTGACCAATGGAAAGGTATAATTTTCAAGATGGCGTCCAAGATCGCATCCAAATCCTCAAAATAGCCATTATTCGTTCATTATTCATCTTAGACAAGTTTTTCAAACGATCCTTTGTAGTATCAGTAGTATCAAGTGTGCTCAATAACATATACGAATTGTAACGCAGTCTGACCATGGGAAAGGTGTAATCTTCAAGATGACTGCAAAATTAGTTGGTTGCATTTATGAAAATTACCCAAACTATCCCCTAAAAGATTGCATCAAAATGTCTCTCAACGGTTTTTTGTATTATCAAGTCTTCCCAATAACATATCAAAGATCCACCACAGTCTGACCACTGGAAAGGTAATTTTTAAGATGGGGTTCAAGGTGGCCGCCAAATCCTTAAAATGTCCATTGCTCGTCCATTATTCATCCTAGACAAGTTTTCCAAACAGTTTTTTCTGTAGTATCATGTGTGCTCAATGACATACTAAAATATACCACAGTTTACCCACTGAAAAGGCATAATTTTCAAGCTGGCAACCAAGATGGCCGCCAAATGCTTTACATGCCCATTACTTTTCCATCCTACACGAGTTTTCCCAATAGTTTCTTGTAGTATCAAGTGAGCTCAATAACATATTAGGTGAAAGGTGTAATTTTCAAGATGGCCGCCAAATTCTTAAATTCCCATAATGAAGGAGTAATGGGCATTTTAAGGAAATCCAGCGGTCAGATGTGGTAGACTTTTCGTATGTTATTGAGCACATCTGATACCACTAAAAACCCGTTAGAAAAATAATGGGTAAGGATTTTTAAGGATTTGGCGGCCATGTTGGACGTCATCCTGAAAATTACACCTTTCCAGAGGTCATACTTTGGTAGACCTTTAGTGTATTATTGAGAACACCTATATTACAAAAAGCCCCGCCGAGAAACACTTTTGTAGCAATTCTTTTTGTGTGTGTGTATGTGTGTGTGTGTGTGGGGGGGTTAAACCATAAATGCTCTCGACTAAATGGGTATTTTAAGGATTTAGTGGCCACCTTGGACGCCATTTTATAATCTACATCTTTCCAGTGGTCAGACTGCGGTAGAATTTAAGTATGGTATTGAGCACACCTAATTCTACAGAAAACCACCGTTAGAAAAACCTGTTTAGGCTGAATAATGAAGGAGTAATTTTAAGGATTTGGTGGCCATCTTGGACGCCATCTTGAAAATAACACCTTCCCTGTGGTCAGACTGTGGTAGACCTTTAGTATCTTATTGAACACACCTACAAAAAACCGTTGAAAACCCCTTTGTAGCAATACTGGGGAGTCAACCCATAGATGCACACGACTAAATGGGCATTTTAAGGATTTGGCGGCCATCTTGAAAATTACACATTTCACGTGGTCAGACTGTGGTAGAATTCTGATATGTTAGTGAGCACACCTGATACTCCAAAAACCGTTGAGAAACATTTTGTAGAAATATTTTGTTGGTTAAACCATAAATGGCATAAATACTAATTGGGCATTTTAAGTGGCGGCCACCTTGGGCGCCATCTTAAAAATACACATTCCCAGTGGCCAGACTTTGGTAGACCTTGCACCTTGGACGCCATCTTGAAAATAACTCAAACTAAAAAAAAGATTTATACTGTTTATGAAGAGGGCACTCTGAATGATCAAACGTGTCAAATGTGGTTTGTGAAGCTTCCTGCTGGAAATTTCTCGTTGAACGATGCTCCACGGTCGGGTAGACCGGTCGGGTTTGATAGCGATCAAATGAAGACATTACTTGTGAATAATCAACGTTATACTATAGTCAACATTCGCCGGCTTGGTTATGTTCGTCGCTTTGATGTGTTCTCCACATTAATTAAGCAAAAACCCAACTGAGCCATATTTAAATTATTCCATTTTTGAAACGAAATGTGACGGGCAATGAAAGGTCAACGCAAGGAATCGTGAGGCAAACGAAACGAACCGCAACTAACTGTACCAAAGGCTGGCCTTCATCTAAAAAGGCGACGTTGTGTATATGATGGGATTGGAAGTGAATCATATACCATGAGCTCCTTCTGGAGAACCAAACGATTGATTCAAACAACTACTGCTCCCAATTAGACCAAGTGAAGGCAGCACTCGACTAAAAGCACACGGAACTAGAAAGCACTCAGGGAGCGCATACCTCTGCCAACGCCATTGTCGGGGTAAGTAATTGTACATGGATCCGCCCCAAAATCACTTATTCTGTAGCCTATTGTTCACCCTTCCACAAAATTCCATTGAAAATTACTGAGAACCTTTGGACATATTGTGTGGATAGACACGAGAACATTTGGCGATAGCTGTCCACATGATATCTCCAAAGGTTCTCAAAGTTTCAACGAAACTTTGTGGACGGGTGAACGATAGGATACGGGAGAAATGATTCAATTTTGGGGCGGATCCATGCAAAATTACCTCCCCTATGTCGTATTTATATGTCAACACCACATATTATCGGTAAAAGTTCATGGTCGTTCACACGATATCTCCAAAGGTTCTCAATGAATTTCAAAGACATTTTGTGGAAGGGTGGATAATAGGCTACGGAAGAACTGGCGCGGATTCATGCTCATTTACCTCCCCTCTGACATCAGTGTATATCTCTCAATACCCACAAAGATTCCTTCCAACTCTGTCTTACCCCCTTGCCAACCATTCCACCAAATCTCATTGATATCCATTCAGTACTTTCGGGTATATCGTGTGGAGGGACGAACAAATAAATAAACAAACGAACAGACGCGACCAATTATATATAGCTCTTTTCAACTTCGTTGACAGAGGTAGATTACTCCGGGAGTAATAGTCCATTAGAATAACGCTAAATTGTTAAATGTTTCTTTGGTGACCAGGTAAAAATTGCTACATCTTGGTTGGGATGTTTTCATTCATCCGCCGTATTCACCAGATACTGCACCTTTGGATTCTCTTAATGAAAGAATGTCAATTCCCTGGAAGACTGCAAAAGGCACCTAGAGCAGTTCTTTACCGAAAAAGATAAAGGTTGTGGGAGGATGGAATTATGAAGTTGCCTGAAAGATGGCAGAAGATAGTGGAACAAAACGGTGTAGCGGTCACTTTTCTTAAAATACCAAAATAGGGCTAGAAATATAAAGCTGGCTTTATCACTTCGACGGAGCCAGCTCTGAACCCCATGAAGTTCGAAACTAAGAATTAGCTTCCTTTTTAGTGACGTCAGCACGACTATAAGAACCCTGTTTTTACTATCTTCGACGCCTTTGCAGCCTGCTCCCTGCAGTGCTTCACTCGCCCGTGCCTACATCTTCCTGGCACGTAAAATAAAACTCTTCTTTTCATCCACTTAATATTTAGGCCGCCTAGGGCCCACTAAGTGTTTTTACATCCCTACTTTTTAAACTATGGACATTTCTTCAAATGCCGTCTCTTCTTGGTTCAAATCTTTGGTCATTCTCTCTACATTCCTTTTCGCCCAAAATAGGAATAAACGCCTCAAATATAGGCTATTCGAGAATTAACGATGACCACCGATTACATTAGTTTCTGCTAAATCAGGCTTAGCGGTGCGACTCCTTAAAATGTCTTCCTGGTTAGAAACTATCCTTCCTCCATGCCGGCATCTTTTCTTTTCTGTCATATGCTCCCTTTTTCTTAACTGATTTCTTTTGTCTCGATCACATATCCTTAGGCGCGATTATCACCTAGATATTGGTTCACATAACCAGCTCAGCATCAGACAAAATCTATTTCAGTACACAAACACCGGCTAATGACAGAAACTACTATTTACCTTAACTCTTCATTCTGCATCACAAAAACCTCTCACTGAAACTCTTTTTACACATATATGTACCTTTTTTAATTGTACCTCTTTTCATTTCATGTTTATTAAATGCAAGATTTCATTTCTATCTGACGCCTTTGTTAAATTCCTTATCATGTTTACATAATTGCTTCTTTGTTCGTATTTGCAGCCATAAAACCAATATGGCCGATTATTGCCTTCCTCCTACAGTGAGAACAGCAATGGTCACTGCTGGCTACTACTATTACTACTACTACGCCCACTGTCCGCCATGATAGGTCTACTCTCACTATTACTTTTGATCGCTATTTTCAAATAGAGAAACCATCTCGTTCTCTCACAGCTTACAACTTTAATTAATTAACTTCTCCCTTGTTAACATATTTACATCTTTGCCAATAATAATCGTGTAGCAACCCCAACACTACACGGTAAATATGTTGTACAATAATGTTGAAAACGGAGAATTTCTCTTTATTCTTACTTGATAAACTTAACGAACTTTTCACGTTAACCAATAATTAGTCTGAATAAACCAATATAATAATTAGAAGCATTCTGAAAAAGAAAGCAGGAAAAGAACAAAATGAATAAATCACAAATATAGTTAATTATTCTTCAAAGGGTTAATGGCATGGGCGTCCGCAGCCACTTTTCCAGGGGGTGCAAAGGGATATATTTCCGAGGGGGGGGGGCACAACAGGATATATTGCGTTATTAATAGGGTGATCAGGTCAAAGTTTTCCATGGGTTGTAGGACCCCGATTAATGCATTTTCTGATGGAGCACGGACTGAGAATCAGAAATCTTTTCTTAATAGCTCAAAGGAATCAAAAGTTATAAAAAAACAAAGTTTCGAAATTGGGAAGTAATAAAAATAATTTACAAATTCTGGAATTGTTATTCTTCAGGGATGTCTTTTTGAGTAGATTATTACTTGTATTACTTTATTATTGTAAATGAGTAGATTAAATGAGTTGTAGTACTTTTGCAAACCCTTACAGACGCCCGTGGTTAAGGGAATTCAATATTTGTGATGGGGAATTTTGATTTGTTGTGTTATCACGTTATTGAGTTCGCCCGATCGAACAGTGTCAAATCATCGGGGTGCAACCTCTGGGGATACAGCTACAGTAGAGAAAACCGCAAAGCTGGAACAACAAGGCAAACACGAATTATAGAAAGATATCTTTCATTTATTCTTTGTGGAGAGAGAGAGAGAGAGAGAGAGAGAGAGAGAGAGAGAGAGAGAGAGAGAGAGAGAGAGAGAACCCTTAGTTTTAAAACACAAAACTGGAACGACCAGTAAAAAGGTACGTGTAATTACAAGCTTAGCCCCGGGTTGATTTGTACTGAGCAGAGACTACGAGACAGACCCCAGCATTATCGTTCCATCTGATGCCTTATCTGATAACAAGAAACGGCATATCTTGTTACAGATTTATTTTACTATTCTAGTAGACATGCGCCTTAGGTGGCCGTTAAGCTCAATGTCAACTCATTCTCTATTTAGAGAATTTATATTATGATTATTTAACCATGATTATTTTAACCATGATTATTTTAACCATGATTATTTAACCAAAATTATTGTAATGATAGAAATATCAATGTAACCCATAAAACTAAATGCATCAAATTTATTCTACACAACAAATATCTATTTTTCAACATAATCTCATTCTTTGTCAATGCACTTAACCCAACGCTTCTCCATTATTCGCATATATCGGACATTGTGCGTGTGTGTGTGGTGTGAGAGAGCCATCGGCGTTAGATTAGGGTGGCCATCTGCAAACTTCCAAAAAGGAGGACACTCTTGCCCAGGGTTCCCAACTTGGGGTCCGCGGACCCCTGGTAGTGAAGAGGGGGCGGGGGCTTTCCTAACCTCAATAATCCAGGTGAGATTTACGACGAATAAATTTTAAAATCATTTATTATATTATTCGGCTACCGTATTTCACCATGTATAGTCCGCATTTTTTCCCAAAAAATCTGTGCTAAAAATCTAGCGTATTATCTATGGTAACATAATTGTTATGCATATTTTGTATACATAATTGTATACACGGGGTAATGCATTTTTCATTCGAAATTGAAGCTCAATCGGGACGGGGGTCGGATTATCTATGGTAGCGGATCATCCCTTTCTTCTATGGTGTGTTCTCACAATAGAACTTGTTGAATTATTTGTTCTAATATGTTCTGGTATTTTATTACTCCTTTCCCTTTTTGATGTTTCACCACTCACAAAGAGGGTAACGAAGGAGAGGAGTCAATTGCTGTCCACTGGAACTAAAGCATAGTATCTTACAGCAATAACATTTATATTCTTCTCACATCTCTCATCCTCCCTCTTCCCTCTCACCCCCCACCCGTCCAATTTAATGAAGAATGGTAAGAATAGAAGAGGGTGCGTATGCTTGAATGGGGGAAAAAGAGACTCAACTTGAACTATGGCTACCATTTATTCATTACTCCTCCCTCATAAGTCTGAAGTCATAGTAGTAGTAAAGACAGAAACAGAGCAAAACTAATCAATATAATAATAATAACAGATATCAATCTTTATATTATTGGATGAAGTATTGTAACACACCACTTTTTTATTATTAAATTTGACTAGTTTTTATACAACTTATTAATTCGGGCCACTGTTTCTATGGCAACGAATAACAGCGCAATCGGAAATAAATTGTAAGCCTTCAGTGAGAAAACTAGTCAAATTTAATAAAAAGTGGTGTGTTACAATACTTCATCCAATAATATAAAGATTGATTTATAAAAATACTAGTAGGTCTCATATGTAAAATAACATAAATATGGCACAGAGAGTCGGTTGTAGGGAGTGAGTTTATAAGTGTGAATTAGCTTCTGCTAATCCATGAAGTCTTCGTGACCGATTGGTAAGAAGCGGCTATGCGTAAACTAGACCCACTCTGACAATGAGGGTGTGAGTTCGATTCTCACCGAAGGCCTACTCTTTATTTCCGATTGCGCTGTTATTCGTTGCCATAGAAACAGTGGACCGAATTAATAAGTTATATAAAAACAACTAAAATTAGGATGATGGTAAAAACTAGTTAAATTTAATAATAAAAAAGTGGTGAATAACAGATATATAAGTTTTATTTGTCTTTGCATGTAATTGTAGTTATTATACATTTACAATGTAAATTCATGCTAAATTGGTCCATTATTCTGTGTCTAGAAACGTTCACGCTTACCGACAATTTTACTACCTTACTATAATTCACCATATGTCTGTCCGTCCGTCTGTCATCGCATAACTCAAGAACGGCCAGAGCTATGGCCACCAAATTTCCAGTAGCTATTAATATGACCCCTAAGCAGGTTTTTAGCAAGTTAGTTTTGAAAATCCCCCTCACCAAAAAAGTTTTTTAGTGGGAGGTTCAATTTACAATTAAGTAAGTTTATGCTAAATTGGTCCCTCCTTTGTGTCCAGCTGCGTTGACGCTTACCTAAAGATTTATTTTCTTTACTCTACAGTAATTCACCAAATGTCCGTCCGTGTGTGTTAGCAAATCTCGGGAACCACACAACATATATCCCCATGTCATTTTCTGTGTGTACTAATGGGACCCCGGGGCATGTTTTTAGCAAGTCAGTTTTTGAAAATTTCAACACTTTTGGAGTTTTTAGTGCGGGTTCAATTTACAATGTAAGTATCATGGTGAATTGGTCCCTTATTTTGCGTCCGGCAGCGTTCACACTTACCTAAAAAAAAATACTATTACTTTAATTCGCCAACTGCCTGTACGTACGTCTGTGTTAGTATAACTCAAGGACAGCTAGAGCTATGGCCATCACATTTTTTGTGGTTAGTAATAGGAGCCCGGAGCATGTTTTTTTCGTATATTAGTCTTTGAACATGCCCCCCACCCCCCCAAAAAGAAATGAATAATAATAAAATGTGGGGTCTGCTTTCGCGTCCCCCCTGACAATAATCATCTGATTTCCATGTATCTATCCATTTGTATAATATTAAAAGTTTGATTCCGTTTATCTGTATGTGACCTCTAAGTAGCCAAAATGGAGCCTTGTAGCCAGAGGTATAGAATTAAGGTACCCCTAAAAACAAAACAGTTTTGGGTTCTTATTAGGGCCAAAGGTCCCATTTAGGCCTTCACAAGAACTAGCTGGAAAATCCACCCGTAGGGCGGATATTTCAGCTAGCATATTTTGATTCCAGAAATATATATGAGAGAGAGAGAGAGAGTAACGATGTTATTGTTATCTTTACTTTAGTTGTCAACACCCGTGGAATTTCCACGGGTCAAGCCTGTGTAAATAAATAAAATAAAAATTGCTGGTTTTTGCAGTATTTTTTTGTTTTGCCTTGATTACGTAATAAATAAAAATAGAAATTATCAATCTGTAGATTTAAGTTTCCAACGAAGAAAACGGTTCTTGAACTGTTTGATAGTTCGTTTGCGCACTAAGTTGAAATACTGGCCGAGAAAAAGATGATTCTGCAGCCGAGTGTAATCCACCAACAGTTTGACAGTCGTTTTCTTACTCGTTGAGTGAAATGCATGGAGTAAATTTTGATTTCTTTTTGGATTTTGCGTAAATGAAAGGTAAGAATTTTATGGATTTCTCATTATTACATCCACATTTTTTGACCTTTTCAAATTGATTTACCCTTCTTTATTATGTCTAGCTTGTTTGTTGAAGGTTTTCCTTGTTTATTATCGTATTTTCCCCCTTTTTTGAGGTGAAGGTATCAGGGGTTTAAATAAACAAGAAGGTCGAAAGCCACATTTTCAGACGAGAAAAAAAAAGGAATTTTGTTTCGTTTTTGTTCAAAAAATCCTTTTTAATCCTCAATAATCAAGAGTTTTCTATTTTGGGATGGAATTAAAACGACAACCTTTTCTTTTATTGTCATTTAATTTAGAATCACGTTTTTGCTGATTCATGACAACAAATAAATAATTGTCCCTTTTTGTTTTGTTTAATAATTAATTGATGAATTAACAAATCGCTTCCTTTTATTAGTAATTCTTTTGATTAAACAATAAATACTCATTAAGTCGTGTCAGTGTCATATATTCACAATTTTCTAGTTCAGACCTGGTTATATTGAACAATGTTACTTCCTGTTTTAGTGTTGTTTAAAATACCACCCTAATAAAATCAAGTTTGATATTTACCTTCAATTATTTATTCTAGATGTTTCTTTTTTATATATAGAATATATTAACTAACCCCTTTTTATCTACATTTTCCGTTTTCAACTTGAATTGTTTGAATAAATAAGACATGAAGCCTGTTTCTTTCAATCGTTTCAATTTAAACCTAAACAATGTCATATTTCAGTAATTTCACCTTTTTAAATAAGTTAACTCATTGTCCGTTTTGTTAAATAAGTACATTTACAAAAATCACTTCCTTTTATTAGTAATTATTTATATTAAAAAAACAATATTAAAAGTCTTGTCTATCACTTTTACAATTTCGTTTATTTAAGACTGGGTATATGATGGGATTGAATTGAACACTATTTCGTTGTGTTGTTGTTTAAATAATATTAATATACCATTTTTGTGTTCAATTATTTATTCTTGATTTTTTTTTTGTTTATGCCTTTTGTTTTAAAAAATATTAACTAAGCCCCTTATCGGCGATTGTTACGTTTTCCGTGCTAAATTCAGCAATCATTTTCAGTGTTAATTCTATGGTTTCAGTCGAAGGGTTAGTTTATAATCAAGTAACTAACACTAACCCTAACTTATATACTTTGTTGTTAAATTCAAACGAACATAGTGCTCAAAATAGAACGATGAATTTAGCACGGAAAAGGTAACAATCCCCCATTTTCCGTTTTCAGCTTGATTTAATAAAGACATGAAGCCTTTTGCTTTTTAAAGGTTTCAATTTAAGCCTTTTAGGTGTCATTTTTTTGTCTTTAAATAACTTGTATTTCATTCTCATTTAGATTATAATTATACAAAACTTGACAAAAGTTCAGATTTCCACCTCCAAATTCGAACCCAAACAAAGTCTAGTCATGAAATATCCGACGTCTTTGACATATGAGCCACGGCATTCAATTTACAGATTTTACAATTTCTTTCCATCGCTTGAATGAAATAATAAAGGTTTATTATAAACTTTCCAATTAACTTATCATTAGACCCCTGTGTACAAAACGAACCCCCAAGTCTAGACCCCCCCCCTCCTTATTCAAATACGTCTTTCTGGGCCACGTCGACTACGACTTACCTTAAACCTTAGACTCAAAACATTTTGTAGTTTCGTCAAATATACAGTACGAAAATGTAATAATCGATGTGAAGGTGTAAAAGATACATCCAAAGTTTATATATCAACTCCTAAATTCGATCGTGAAACGGTACGATAAATTCTGAACATGAACGGCTTTATCAAATGAGCCAGAGTCCGTACCAATGGTGTAAATGTTCTCAAGGCTTGACTTACTTACACACCTACATTACAATATGTACTGAATACTTTTTATCTTGAATTTTTTGGCATTTACAACTGCTAACTTGACATGGACCCCCCCCCTATCACTTTGTACTTTGAATTGATTGAGTTATTAATGCCATGATTTTGTTCTAGTTATAATCAGTTTACATTTTTGACATGTTAGGGATAGAGGAGGAGGCGAGGGACTTTGTTATGTCTTATCTGTGTAAATGATAGTCCGTAGAGTATTAGTTGTCTATTTAAACTTATTTATTAACCTCTTTCAACTTCGACTATTAACCTATATATGTCTGTCCACACGATATCTCCAGAAGTTCTCAGTAAATTTTAGTGACATTTTATGGAAGGGTAAGGCCATCGGCTGAGGAACGATTGGTTACATTTTTGGTCGTATCCATGAACTTTCTAATTACCTACCCAGCATCGTAGCTATATATGAACTGATTTTCATTCAGTTTTTAGTGACCGTGACAATGGAGTTGGCGGAGGTATGCGCTCTCGGAGTGCTTTCTAGTTTTATTTAGTGACCAACTGGTTGAACTTCAATCGCCCGAAACTCAAGTTTATCACTTTTTACACAAATTGTGATATTTTAAACTTACTGGAATAGATAAATACATTTCACTCTTCTGTTTTGATTGTTCTTATATATTCAACAAAGATTTGAAAGTCCCTTTATTGCATGAGAAGATCTACGTCAGAGAGGCACATAAGCCTTTAGCTTCCAACAAGACATTATCTACACAAGAAGACACACAATTACACAAAAGATAGGAAAGTGTGTTGTTTTTTGTTGTTTAACGCGATCTGTTAATAAAACCGCCATTTTTGTAATGGACACCGACTCTAGGTTTGGTTATGGTTGATTATTTATCCCCCCCCCCTAATTATATCTCGACATTAGAGTTTTATATAAGTGTCGAATCATTACACTTTTTTTTCTTTTTAACAAAAGAATTAGGTTATTAGGTTAGTGAGTGAACCAGGACTTAATCAGTTTTACTCTTGAGATACATTTTACGGTTTGTTTCGATTTATTTTCTAATTTATCAAATTTGTCCTTGTTTTATGAGATTTTCGTGATATGAGGTAAGGGTAAACAATTCGTCATGGAAAGAGGGCAAAATGTTGCTTTTCAAATAATGTTTGTTTAGCAAGAAGTTTCAAGTCACGACACAGCACGTATTTCCTTGGGGTAATAATTCATTCACTCCCTTAGGTTGTAGAAATGATAGACAAATTAATTTTACTCAAAATAGATGAAAGAATTAATTAAAAAGAAAGAAAAAATACCTCCCGGGGTGACTTTTAAAACAAATTTTTTTAAAGCGGATTTAAAAAATGTGCGTGCAAAGACGATTTGAAATTTAAAATAACTTTTATTTCTTTAAGTAAATAAAACATTACAATAATTAAAGTTGAAACCTTTTGTTATACTTGATACAGGCATAAAATGTGCTTATTTTTGAGTCACTTGTGGATTTTGACATGTCCATACGTTTTCGTGAAAAGTTTTTAATGACCTCAAAGAAAGATTAGCCGATCAGATCGCCTTCCTTTGGTGTCACTGCTTTAATAAGTGCGAGATTGTGGAGCGGGCCAAATAGACTTTATCTCACCGCCCCTCGGTTGTGACATCGAAGAAATGATAACCACAAAAGAATCAATTAGAATTTGAACTCTTTAAGTATAAATTGTAAAGTTGAGTGTTTTTAGGGGGGAGGGGACTAAAGGAAAAAAGGTACAAATTCGGTAGAGAGTTCTAAAAACTGCAGGTTTTATTTTATTTTACCTTTTGTTTTGTTTTTTGGGGGTAAAAAGTTAGTAAAGAATAGTGTATCTAACCAATTTTGTGAAAACTATAGCTGTGTCCTGTGTATATCTAAAGTTTGGCTTTCACTAAAAACGTTTTTTTAGGATTTGTATTGCACTTTAAAAGGAAAAATGGTTTAAATCTTCTTTTGGTTTATATTAATAAAAAAACTCATTTTCCTCTTATTTTTTGTTGCTCTGAATCCTCTTGCCCTCTAGTCCTTTGCTCTATCTTCCTGACTGGAAATCGTTGCTTCCTTCTCTGATTTCTTGGCCTTTGTCTACTCACTTCCTTCTTCTTGCCACTTGTCTGCTGATGAGCCCCACTTTCTCTTTAACATAAGTAGAAAGTATGTCTATGTCGTCGTCTTCTGTTTCTTCTTCTTCTTCCTCTTCATCATCATCATCATCATAAGAAACATCAGGGTCCAATGCAAGTTAGACCAACATTATCATCATCACTACGACTACCAGCCATTTAGAATCTCTGTCCTTTCCTCTCTTTTACTTTGATTATTCCAAATTGTATAGAAATTAAAAAGAAAAACAAGTGGAATGTAAATATTGAATGAATGATAATGGCATGTCTAATATCCCCATCATCACTGCTACTGTGTACAGTCTCTGCCCTTTCAAATCCCTAATTTTACTAATAATCAGCATCGTGTGTGGGGGTGTGGGCTTTCGGCCATTGTTAAATAAATAAACTTATAGCTCATATATCTCTCTTAAGAATAACGTCGTCTATGGGTTTAGGAAAATATATGACCCCTTTGAGTCTCTAGTAAAACATCCTCTTACAACTTTTGTGTGTAATTACTATGATAGTACACATTTTGCTTACGGGTAAACCCTATGGTGGTTTGTAAGTAAAATAATATTGCTTTTATTATTTTCTAGTTAATACCCGTGAAAAAACTCACGGATATATTTGAATTTCTATGAAACGATTTTTTAAGGAAAGAAAAAGTGATTTTGTTTCAGTTGAAGAAGAGTCCGTGGTTTTAAATGGTGGGTAGGTAATTTTACCAGCAAATTGTGTACCCACTCCGTGTTACGACCAGCGAAATGAGAAAATCACTGTTTATTTACTAATTAAGTAGTGGCTCAGCTAGTAAAGAGGCTATTTGTGTGGTGTGTGTGTGTGTGTAATCCGATGTTTCTGTTTAGTGTTTAGAGAAGGACTTTATTTACTCTTGTTTATTGCTTTACTTTCACTATGCACTAGAACTCAACAAGTTGGTAGACTATTAAAACGTGGCCTCCAAAGCCATAAGTAATGACCTATTGTTTACTTAAGATTCAAGACGAGGAAATAGCGACCTTCTTTTGGGCAGTTTTTTTTCTCCACTTACAACAACCGGTTCGTTTTGTGAACTTTTAAACATCGTTCATTTATTAATTTAGTTTTTATTTTATTCTTACATAATTCATTTCTTTTCTTCACCTGCTTACTAAAAATAAGATGCAAACACTAATACTTGTAAAATGAATTAAAAGTCTGTTTCGCTCTACTGCTAATTTGAATTTAAACTTTGGTAACAGAACAGCTGTCGTCGAGATTCTCGTTTTAAATGGGTTTTTTCTAAAGCGAAGGTTTGTAAAGAAATTGATATCAGAAGGTGAAGGGAATTATAGCAAAAACAAATTTTAAATAAATCAATTGAAACGGGGGGCGTAGCTGGATATTTGGTGACCGGCGGTGGGGCGTGACTCATTAATGGGATCTTCCTTCCAACATTTAGTGCAATAGTTCCCAATCTGGGGGACAGCGGCCAGATCTTTCAAAAGCCTGGGGTCCACGAGCTTTCAAAAGCAGTGACGCAGCTAAAGATTTGAGGGGCCCCTCCAACATTTAGTGAGATTTGTTATTGTAGTATAATGTTAGTAGAAATGCAGTAGGTGAACTATTTATATCATAAAGCTTTTGATTAAAACAAAAAAAATATATTTTTCCTGAATACATAAAATTTGGTTTTAGTTGATTAAAACCTTGTAAAAATCGATACAAATTGTTTCATTGATTTACAAACTTAAAAGCATCCGAATTACTCTGACTAGAAAAAGAAATTCCAGAATTTGTTATTCTATGTTGTCTGAATAACATCCTGTTGTTGACAAAGTCTCACATTTCAGACTACACTGAGGAGGGACATACCAACCATTGTTTAACTTTTGAGAAAAACCTTACAAAATTCGAATTAATCTTTTCGTCTTGTAAAATGGAAGTTGAGGGGATTTTTTCACCGTTACAAAAATATTTCTCTATTTGGAAAAAGTTAGCACCATGACACTAGGAATTCAGCAAATATTTCTAGAATAATCCCATTCCAAAGAAAAGTCCATGATTTATTTAGGAATCATTTCAACAAGGTTTGTCTTTGGTGTTGACCCAGACTGCGATTTGTAGTCTTCCCGATCCGTCACCCCCGAGGACTTAATCGCTCTCTCAGCAATGAGTCTGATAACCACCGTTCTTACAATTCACCTAATTGTTGCTATAATCTATTGAATTGAGGTCTTTTAAAAAATAATAATAATGGACACTATCCCCCTCACGAAATTGGATCTCGGTTTTGTTTGTGTGTGCGACTATATCTAGACATAATATTTTCTAGTATAATCTATAGATATAATCTGTGTTTAAATATAACTTACTTTCCAGAGGCACAGACTTGCACTTCTTGGTCATTTCGGCATTTCTAAAGTTAAAGATTTTTCAATTAATCTCGGAAATTGTTGGGAGAAGTCAGTGTCATTGAAGTTTTTCAGTTGTTGATGTCCATTTAAGCAATTATAGTCCACGTGCCCCCCCCCCTACAAAAAGTAGATAAACACCATCATTGGTTTAATCGTTTACTAGTAGTGTGACTGCAGCCGAAAGATACTAACAATTTCTTTCTTTCTTAAGTGGTTGCCTACTTTTACAAAGTACACCCGACTGAATTTTGAATTGCCGTATTTACTCGTGTAAAGTGCGAGAAATTTAATATTAAAAAAGCAGTCAAAATGGTAGCATTTATACTCGAGTGTGAAAAATGATGATATATATTACTGATTTTTATCTCCACATTATATACGAGATCGTATTGTACTCTAGTAAATAAATATGGTATGCTGACTTCATACTTTAGCTTTTCTTAAAGAAAATTTTAAAAAGAAATTGATGAAATGTTAGTTAATTAAATTATGCAAAGCTAAAAATTTAAAGATCGTTCATCATTAAAAAATTGAAACTTCCATGGGAAACATTTTACGCATCAGTCTGATAAATGCTTCAAGAAAAGTCGATGAATATTTGATAAAAAGTCGTAAAATTTCTAACAAATTTTACAAATAAACTCTAAAAACCTTTTTTATGTATGTACCCCTAAGTCATCTGTTGAAATGTGATTGACAATTACAGCAGTCAATAAGGGAGATAGCTGTTTCTCTTCCGAACCTCTTTTGGGAAAGGCATGCATCCCCCTTCCCGGCCTCAGCTATGGGTAAATAGCAGGTCCGATTTGGCTCTCTATCCATGGTTGGCAACCTATCTAGGAGACAGAAAACTGGAGCCTTCCTCAAGGTGTCTGGATACCAACATTGACTTCCTTCCTGCAGCCAAGCTGATGCCAAAACGTATATATTGCATCCCGCTTTCTGTTGGACTACATCAGTGAGGCTACATACGCTTTGCCCAGGCCTGTGCCCTGGAGAGGTAACTTCAGTGTCATGCCATTGTCTAGAGACAGAAGGCCGCCGCCTTCTATAGTTCAAACCAGTGTTGCCACTCACCTGACAATAAACAACCCAGATCATCCACCCAAAAAAACCTAGATTGTAGAAGTACCAAGTAAATTATTTAAGCGTATATAATGTGATAAGAACTAAACTAATCATTAATTTAATACTTACATTGCAATATATGCAGTACTACTTCAATTCTGTGGTCCACTTTGAAATGTTGCTTATGTCACAGAAATATGGTACTACTAACACCGAAAGTAAGCAGATGAATTCTCTCCCCGTTGTTATAAATTTACTTCTTTTATGAATTCTCTTCCCT
>VCCN01004595.1:1875966-1888278 GCA_006491835.1 Architeuthis dux | reverse complement strand
TATAGATATATATCTCAATGTATAGCCTTACTCCTTAAGCTTCTTTTACTCCAAGATCATCTAGAGATCTGTGTGTGTGCATGCGCGCACATCTAATATTATAAAGATGAAGAATATTAGTTTTTATAGACTCCTAAACGGTTGCACTGTACAAGCTGAAAATTTGTATATACGTGTAACATAGGATAGGTGGCGATTACCTCTAAAGGTCAATCTGGGCATTTTAAATCTAACAGAGACCCTAAAGGCTGCAAATTTGTGTACAATGGTAACTTGACCCCAGGATGAACATAGGATAGATGGTGCTGACCTATGGTGACCTCTAAAGGTCAGGTCAATTTCGGCATTTTCAAATCTAATGGAGACGGCTAGTAGGTATCACTACCTTTCAGGTGGGTCAAAAATGCAAAAATTGACCTGACCTTTAGGGGTAAGGTTACTCGTGTACACAATTTATCAGCTGGTAGGGTGCAACAGTCTCAGGTTTGAAAATGCCTAAATTGACTTTCAAAGTTCAACAGAGGTCAGCACAACCTATCCTATGTTCATACTGTGGTTAAATTTTAAGCTCTGTTACAATTTACTACATGACCTTCCAGTATTGATTACCTTTTCCCTGGGCAACACCAGGTACTCCAGCTAATGTATGTACGTGCATACATACATACACCCATCCACATTAAGGTTAGCTTATCTGGTACAAGGCTGCTGTAATGAAGCGTTCACTACACTAGCAAATTGGTCTATGAGCTTGCTAACCAGCATGCTACATTAGAGACACACACGTGTGTGTGTGTGTGTACACATTGTAGTAAGATATATTTTTTGTACTTGATATATATGTGAGGAATTGTTTCTAGTTTTTGAGCAATGTCATTTTTTTTTTTTTTTTTTTTTTTTTTTTTTTTCAAAAGGCAAATTTGTATGGATCTGGCAATTTCTGTTTGAACCACCAGCAACCCACTATCAACCATAATGGACTTTTGGTTATGGTGTAGGGAGCAGTTTAAAGATTGTTCAAAGCTGTTGGAATGCATTGGAGGGGGGTGGGTATCAGTTCAGACTAGTACATTTCTGTGATACTATGGTTAGGCTAGATTTTACAAGTTTGTATCAGAATAAGTACTTTTGTTTTCGGCTTGAAATGGAAACAAAGAGTATATCGAAAATACTGTCCGGGGAAGTTAATGACAGGATGTTGTATGGCTGTTGTTACATTTGATGACCCCGAGATAGGACAGTGTTCTCCCTGCAAGGCCATGCGATCAGAAATTCTGTTGACATATTGGGGGGAAAGCATGGGTAAAGTTGAATGTCTTCCCTACGGCCGTCAGACCCAACCCTAGAATTGAGGCTTACCCATAAAAGAGGGTAGATTTTGATTTTTTTTTTTAGTCAGTTTTGGAATGACCGGTCTGGTGAATCCTTGTCATTTTGATAGCTGAGACAGAAGACAAGCATTGTACTGCAGTATAGTAGCAACCAGAAAGCAACTTATTCAAGTCCCACTGAAAACTAGAGACTACAGAGTGAGACAGCTTGGTTCTACTTTCCAGACTGGGGCCCTCTACCCCCTCACGAGGCTACCAGTAGTGGACTTCAGCGATCTTCTTCTCTGCCTCCTAAGAAAAGCTATAATCCTGACTTGAAGCAGACTTTAGAAGAACTATATTGCATCAGACAGAAAACAATATATCAACTTGATCTTTGAATAAATGCTTTGTTATTGTTTGTAGTGTTGTCATGTGTTCCTGTTTCCAGCAGTCTTGACTGCTACTGTACAACTGCCTTTCGACGCTCAGAATCCAGCACCCTGACTTTGTCCATCGATCTTTGAACACAATGTGGGAGTGTACAGTGGAGGTCGAGGGTGTGGTGGAACATTTCCATTATGCAGGAGGAACTTTTCCCTCTATTTATTTAATGAATCGAAGGTGGAGCTCTATGCCATAACATTAAAAAAAACCTTTTTCCAAGCAATTAAAAATTATGGCAAGCAAATTAAAGATAAGCCAACTGAATTGATGAACATAAGTAATCAAATATATACGGTTACTGCTAAAGTCGTTGCAAAGGTTTATTTTTAAGTGAAAATAGTTGAAACTTGACTCTTAATACATTTCATTTAAATCATAATTCGTTTTTAGTTCTAACTTTGGTATCAGATTTACAACTATTTCAGATTTACTGAAGCTTTTGATGTCGGCCAGCACAAATTCCGGTTGTGGCTCACCCAATATTGTAACTGTATATATGTAATTACTCATGTTTATTGATTCAGTTCGCTTGCCTTAGTTTTTCATTTGCTCAGGTCAAAGGTAAAGAATGGCATGCCCCCCCCTACACACACACACACACACACACACACTCCCAAAATAACCCAGTTATTAACTGACTTTCAATGGTCAAGTCAGTCTTCTCACATGAATCTTATTGAACCATTTTGGATTGTAAGTTAAGGAAAATGTTCAGAATATATTGTATAAAAGATTTGCTTTGTGTTTTGAATGCAGAATTGTCAAATCTTGTACAAGGAGAAAATAGCAGATCTGATAAATTTGATGCACCCAATGTAGGCTTTTAGAGGTGGGGTGGGTTCAATTTTCAATGTAAGCTTATGCTAAATTGGTCACTATTTTGCACCTGCTTGTTTTTTGAAAGTTCAGGCATTTTTTAGTGATCACAGTCCAACTTCTTAATTGATCACCCCAACACAGCATATATAAATCCAATCTTGGGTGTGCCTGCTGTAGCTAGATACTGTATATATCAGACTATAAGACGATTGGCTTACAAAGGTATTTGAAGGACTATCGCTCACTGCAACTCATCCAAGTTGCATAACTGTCCATATCAAGCTTCAGTAGGTGGGCCCCCTAGTCATAATACCAGAGAATAGGATGCAATGTAATCTTTGCATAGTATTTTATTTTATTTTTTCTTCCTAAAAATGAAATGTCCGTCTTCTACACAGCAGTTGGCAAGCTTATCTTGAAGACCTATTTACTTAAATGATATGGTTGAACCTTAACGCTGGGCCTTGTGCCAGACATAAGCTTAGTTAAGTAAATAACTCTCGCATCTTTTTAGATGCTTTGCTAGCACTCCCATCATTTATTTGGCTAGGTTTTTTCTTAAGTCTGAGAAACTCTAAGTCAGTCAGGGATCGCAGTATTCGAGACGGAACAGCTGGGAGCAGGTCACACTACTCATAGGGACACAGTCTACTTAAAACAAACTCTGAACAACTTATCTATGGAACAACTTTTGGTATATCTATTTGCCATGGTTTTTATGTGTATTTGTTTTTGTGAAATACCAGATTTTATCATCATCCACTCCAAAAGATCTTCTGGTTCCATTCTACATAACCCTTTCTCCTTATTTATTTAGCTGCTCTATGGAAACCTGTCCCTGCCATGTCTGTAAGGATGCATGTTGCCTTCTTGGCTATATTAAACAGCCGGTATATGTTGTGCATGTCGAAATGTAGGTTTGGAAACGAGAATTTCTTAGACCCCCACGCACACGCCACCTCCGCCTCTTTCTGTATGTTTGTTGGAAATTCCTGGTAAACAGTTATCAGTAGGTCTTCACTGTGAAGACAGACCTAAAACAAATTTGATCCTCACCCCCCTCTCTGTTGCTTTTTTTATTTTTTTATTTTTTTTTTTTTTATTTATCCCAGCCCTGGGAATTGAACCTGATGACTTGTGTAGCCAGATATATATCAATCTGTTTTTTAAAATTTTTTATTTTTTTTAATACTTTTCCCCTGTACATTCCTTATGGAGCATAGGGCGATAAAGGTATACATACCTCAAAAGATACACAAAATTTCCTTTTTGCATAAAATCAGAGGGGAAATCTTTGGTTTTATTGTATGCTCCTATCTAGTAACATTTCTTCCCAGGGGTTTTAAATGTTATAAGACAATCATAATTCTAGTAATAGATGAAGATGAACTTCAACAACAATTTTTTTTAATATTTTTTTATTTTTATATTTATTATACATACCTCACAAGATATGTGGACATATTCACCTATAATTTCAAAACTATTATTCCTAGAGCCCTAATTTATTTTTTGCTTTTTATTGCACAAATTGTCTCGCTAACACTAAAATAAATGCAAACTTATATCGACGTTTTATATCCACTGCACTACATACAATATATTATCTTATATAGACTTGTTTTCTGCGTACCTTTGTTTTTATTCGTGAAGTTATAAGATGCTGTACAGATCGTCATCATGGCTTGGATTTGTGAACAAAGATTTAGGAGGATTTTCCATGTCTGTTTCTAGGCCTATGTTGGAGAGGCTGACTATTCCAGAGTTCAGTTAAGCATTATATTTACATTGTAAATAGAACTCCTCCTCTACAAATCTTTGGAAGGTTTGAAAGTCTAATAGATTGAAAGCACATAAAATCAAAACAAATGTTTTTAATTTTCTCTGCAGAAAACTCAGAACTCGGGCCGCGGATTCCATTTTCTGCGACTCTCTAACCACTGGACCATTATCGCTAACAATTTAAAAAAAAAATAAAAGAATCGTTAAATAGAAACTTACAAAATAGGGCAGAAAAAGTAGTTTTGACCATAAATTGATCTGTAGGTACCTCGGATGTCAGCACCACCTATCCTATGTTAATCCTGAAGTCAAGTTACCTCTACAAATTTGCAGACCCCAGGGGGCAGCCGTTTAGCATTCTATAAGAAATATACACGCGAGATAACAAACATTTGTCAGTTTTATTGTATGTGTATGTTATTTTCATATCACTACTTTGGTATGGTTTTTTAGTGTTCTAAAACAGTTTCCCATTGAGGTAATGTCAGATTGAATGTTTCTCAAATTTAGCTCTATTTCTGAGGAGGACTGAAGCTGCCGCCATTTACATTGTATAGCCAGAGGCCATAGATATGAAATCTATGGCAGTTTCTTCTCATTGGTATTTCAAGATTATTTTTGTCTTGATTGATGTTTTGATAAAATCAGACATTGGTTTGGTTGAAAAGTCGAATAAAGTCTTACTCTCTTGTTGCCTGAGGCCAATGAAAAAGTGATCAATTCCTGTTCAGCTCCAGCCAGCACCATCATCACCACAATCATCATCATATGCTGTTTACAACTACTACTAAATTTAGATAGCGTTTGAGGTGTCCAGAAAGTGCTACATTTTTCCCCCTCTTTTACTGAGGAAGCCGTTTATAATAATCAGATAATTTTATCAAAATCAGTTGGTCCCGAACACTTTATTTAAAATGAATTTAAAATTATTACATTTATATGTATCTATGTATCCGGACTTCGCCCAGCCTCAACCGTTCATAGTAGAAACTTGAAAATTTGCATGCACACACTCCCCTCCGCGAGTAGGGAAAATTCCTCCCCAAAGTAGGTGTTTAGTGGGGGGTTCAATTTTCAATGTAAGCTTATGCTAAATTGGTCACTAGTTTACCTGCTTGTTTTTTGAAAATTCAGACATTTTTTTGTGATCACAGCCCAACTTTTTAATTGATCGCCAACACAGCATATATGGTTGGTGGTGATTCATAATTTCTCTTGGAATGCTAGTTCTTTTTTTAAAAAAATCAATTCTCAAAATCAAACTGATGTACGGTTCATTTAAGAAGCTAAGACTTTTTTTTAACATATCTTATATCGAATGTAATTTAAAAAAATCTTTTTCTTTCTAAGCACACTTTCCGATAATTACCATATTTCCGGCGTCGAAAATGCAATTTTTTTGGTCCAAAACCAGTCTACAGGCCGATGGTTACTTTTTTTTCATAGACCTATCCTAACCCCCAAGGAGGGTAATCTATGCTAGACAGTAATCTGAATATGAAAAATCACACTTTTCATTATATAGATAGATTGATTTCTAGGCATTCACCAATTTTTTTCTTTTTAACTGTTTTTTCTAAAATCATTTTCTCTATAGCAAATTTTTGAATCGATAATACAACCTAATTGAATGTGCTTGATTTTTCTAAACTGTGACATTGGGCCTTCAGTTCATTCATTCTTTTTTTGAAAGTGTATTATTTTATATGCAAAGCTAAACTGTTACAGGAAAGGGCTACTATTCAAGAAAAACCAAAGAGAATAAAATGGTGGTTCTCACTCAAACTTTATTGTATGACAGCACATTAAGAAATCTATGAGTTAGCACACCCATGGGTACCCCCTATAAAAATGAAATGAATTAGACCAAGGTTCTTCAAAGTACGGGTCCTGACCATCACCGAGTCGCAAGGTCCTGCTGACTGGGTTGCAGGTTCACAATAAATAGATGGATAAAAACAAAAGAGTAAGTGAGAAAGATATTGGTGACAATGAAATAATTAAGATTTAAATTATAAATATATCTAATAATCTTATTTTTACTTTTGTCATAAATAATTATAACACATTGGATAGGTAAGCCTAATTACACATTTCTCTTCTACTTTGCTTGTTACATTTTATTAAGGGTTTATACTTTTGTGTCATCTTACAAGTTAGAATTCAGTCAGACTTCACCAAAATGTACATGTGAACATTTTATGTATGCTTGTATATATATTCATATGTGCGTATGCATGTATCATATTGCTAAGATGTTTGTGTTTATGCAAGATGAGCGTGCTAGTACTATGTATTTGTACACGTGATATACAGTATCGCCCATAAATAAGTACACCCCTACCACTGTTATAGAAAGTTAATTTTCTTCTAAACCAAACATAGCAGGATTTTATTATTTCTCTAGTGGAACATTACACAATCATTATCAGGTATTATTTATGACCAAACTCTACAGCATTGAAACTCTGTTACCAGAAATATAAATCTGTTGCTATCCAAAGATGAGAACACCCCTACGAAAAAATATTTTTAGCAACAGTTTCAATGCTGTGGAGTTTGGTCATAAATAATATCTGTTTTCATAGTGTAATGTTATACTAGAAATGACAAAATCCTGCTATGTTTGGTTTAGAAGACAACTTTCTATTAAAAAGTGGTTGGGGTGTACTTATTTATGGGTGATACTGTATGTCAGTGGGTTGTAAGGAGTGCAGAAATCTACTTGTCTTTGATTGAAAGGACACAAGACAAACACTTAAACAAACAAACCTCCTGCACCAGAAGACAGCAAAGTGATGAGATCTAAACCATCTTTTATGGATAAATAAACATTAAATGCAATAAGTCCCATTTAGTTCTTTATTGGTTGATTGATTTTAAATTTCAGTTAAAAACAATGTGCAAAATTTGTGCTATTTAACATTTTAGCATAAGCATTTGGGAGGCACATCTGGTCAGAATTCTGCGTTACAGGGCACAAAATCACTTTATCACACCCTGGTAGCTATATTATAAATATATATGCATTTATGATTTTCTAAAAATTTACACAACAGGCACCTGAAGAAAGCCATAGAGTACAACGGCCGAAATGTTGTGAACATATAAGCAACCAAGATGAGGATAATAGTCCGAAAAAATCTGTCTAATGATAATCTCTCATCTGAAAAATTCAGACAGAAAATATCTAGTCAACCCATTTGATGGTACATTTTAAAAATATCTCTTCCTTCATATATTTGAACATTTTTTTATCTTATCTAATATTCTGTATTCCTGTCAGACATCTGTCGTAAATGTTGTTGGAGATTAATGTGAACATTTTCTTTCCATCTCCCCCCCCCCTTTTTTTTCTTTCTTTTTTTGGGGGGGGGGAAAGCTTCTTCTTTAGAACACTTCATCATTTGACTTTTAAGTTGTCTACGAGACTGCTTTGAATTGGCGGTGACGGCCGTATGTTTCCTTGCAGTGACAGGCCATAAATAGATGAATGAGCTTTGAAAGTCAAATTTGTTCCATCAGAAGAGCTCTTGTTTTAAAGAGTTCTATAAGAGCTGGCAGCTTGTACATCGGGATGACGTATCTGCATGAATTAATAGCTTTCTGCTTCCATGGACAAATATATTGTTTGTTGAACAATGCTATGAAAATACTCCAAGTGGGTCACATGAATATTCAATTGAATTTCCGGCTGAGAAATGTTTTTATTTTATTTACTTATTTTTTTGTTAATCTGGTATTAATAAATCTTGCTTGCAACAGGACCAGGGAAAAAAACTCTTATTATAATTTGCAAGCTGTCAGCCTGTGACATAACTAACAGAAAGAGAGTAAGGGGGTAATGTGATATGATGTGATACATGAACACAAAATTGGCTGTGCAGTTTTTTTGTGTACATGTGTTCATCTGCTGATGGCTGATAATATAATGGCGACAACTGCTACTGTTGGTGATGTGTCAATTTCGTTTTTTACCCAAAATGAATATAAGAATTTTAGTTAACAATGCCTTTTGTTATCCTTTCGAATTACTGTATAAACATACTGACACAGAACACAGCTTTAGGTATATCGTTAGCAAAGCAACAGGCATTTACTAATACAGTAAACACTTGCTATATATAACAAACCTTGATATAAAGAATTTTGGCTTTAATGAACACGTGGATCCATCCAAACTGATTTTGAATTTACCGAACAAAGTTCAATAAATGTGGCGAACACTTGGACCATAACAAACTTTCTCCTTATTTACCGAACAAAGTAGAGAACATGTAGACCATATAAATGCATACAATTGTTTTTACTTGATAGTAGCTGAAAATACCCAGCTATATGGAGCTATGGCCATAAATCATTACTTAACTCAAGGTTTTAGGACTGTAGGTTCCAATAACCGTGGCGAATATTTTCAACTAGCATTAATAAAGATTGAAGGTAAATAAGTTGTTTTTAAGTAAATAGTAAGCTCTTTTTGCAGAACATTCACTTCAATTTACTGTTTAATTTACCACAAACAAATTGAAATATTTGAGTAAATTTAAATAAAGTTAAAAAATAAAAACGTTTTTTAAGTTTTATTTACTGCAGATAAATTGAAAAGGATGATGAAATTACGTAAAAATCATAGATTATGACTAACAGCTTTAATACTTAGAAAAAGTAACAATTCGGTTTTAACTTATTTTTGGTGTCTGTTAATTCTTTAATGACAGGCATTCTAATATTTGAATAACAAATAAGTAATTTTGTGTGCTTCATGAAGGTAAATAATAGTTAAAATTAATACATTTGGTCAAAAATCAGTTTTTATTGAAAAAACATTTTTATTGACTTTTTGCATAATATTAAAAACAATTGAACCCCTATTGAAATAATTGCAGTGAATGTAATAAAAAAAATTGAATAATAATTTCAACTTGCCTAGTTTTAATAGCTGAGTTTAAGCCTTCCGTACTTTATAATTTGTTATAAAATGTTGCATTTTGAGAGCTTAATAAAAAGTATTATAGTCTAAAACCATCTAGAGCGAAATATCTAAACCCTACAATCTTTTTTTTAGGGGGGAGGGGGTGAACACATTTGTTGGAGAAACGTGACATAGAGGTTAAGCAAATCTTTATTATATATAAGATAGAACTGTACATTTGCATGAAGAGGTAAGGTCAAAAATAGAACGAGGGCTAACCGAACTGCCCTTGGATTTACTGAACAATGTTAGTTAAATTTGGTGAACTACCAAACTTACTCTTACTTAACAAATGAGGGGCAACCATCAGGTATAACGTCCCCCCCCTCCCCAGTTCTTATAGCAAGGGTTTACTGTAATTGATTACTTGAGTAAGGTCCTCATATAATTTTAATATGAAAACATCATGATGATTGCAACAGCAAATAACAAGTCTATCATCATCATCATCATCATCATCACAGTCACTATCTGCACAGGACACTTATTTCTTCTCTTCTTGAATTATTAATTTGGTTAGTCATTCAATAGAAACTGCCATGTTAGGGGTGATCAATGAATAAGTTACTTCTCTCACCTTTTGTTAGGCACTAAAGTCTGAATTTTCAAAAACAAGCACGAACACAAACTAAGGGATCAATTTAACATAAAATTACATTGCAAATTGAGCCCCCTCCTCTAAAAACCTATTTAGGAGGGTAATTTTAAAAAAACAAAACTTTTTCCTAGACATAATAAGGAGCGAATGTTGAAAATTTCAGCCCTCTAGCTCTATTAATAGGTATAGCTGTATCTGTCACACTTATAGTATAAATTTCAGCCATCAGCCCCTCCCCTTTTCCACCAAAGTTAGGTAGTTTAATAAGAAACTACCTAACTTTTTATTCTCCCTGCCTATCGGCTTATTAAACTACCTAACTGTCTTTTCTCCCTTCCTATCGTGTCTGTCACACTTGCAGTATCAGTGACAGTCATCAGCCAAGCCTGTTGTTGTACACTTATGATAACCATCAGACTAGTGGCTGTAATTTTTATTGTTGTTTTTAAAAAAT
The DNA here is from genome assembly GCA_006491835.1 of Architeuthis dux. Taxonomy (NCBI): domain Eukaryota; kingdom Metazoa; phylum Mollusca; class Cephalopoda; order Oegopsida; family Architeuthidae; genus Architeuthis; species Architeuthis dux. Next base: position 1,877,896 of record VCCN01004595.1, on the reverse strand, counting down.
GTTCCTATATTTAAGCTGTAAGCATAAAATGTGTTAGCTTGTAACTGACAACTGTCCTTGATGAACCTTAAAAACATCAAGTTTCCCTGGTCTCACTGACCTTAGTATTTATGACTGATAAGCAGCTTTACATAACTCAATTTTTTATATGAATGTTGGCTGACCATATATTTACTACAAACCTCTGAAACTTCTCTCTATCAAATATATTAATTACTATAATAATTGGTTTCTTTACCTCTTCTGATAGCTGGATTAATGCTTTTGCCACACCAACCAAGATTAGGTACTAATTTAATAGTACATCTCTGGTTCATTATTCCAACATCACTCTTTTCTATCCAGAGCTATATTAGACCTTACAAAACCTGTGCAATAACCACTGTACAATCCCAAGTGGCCTTCTGGAAGTTTGACACAAGGCTACATTTTGAGAGCATTCAGTTAAGATAGGACTCACTCTCAGTAGCTTGTAAAATGAGTACATTAACCAACATCAACCATGAATGCGACTTGACAAACCAATATCTCTGCTTGTTTACGGAAACATCACTGTCCTCAAATTGTAAAGTTAAAAAAAAAAACTCTGACCCCCAGATGAGCTTGCTTGGCATGCATAAGAATCTCATAAGTTTATCTGAAACAAAAGATACTGAACCATTGGTTGCTGGAATATTTGTGGTATAACTAATATATACACAGGTTTGGTTAGTCACTTGATAGAAACTGTCATCTAACCAACATCTTCTGACAGCATGCTGTATTTTGTAGGGTGGCCAGACGGCTGGTTTTTCACCGGACAGTCCAGCTTTTAGGCACTCTGTCCTCCTTTTTGGGGTCATACTGAGAAACTTTTTCAAATTACCTCAGATATACTTGGAACAGTGGGAAGTGAAAGCCATAAAACAGTGAAAGCCAATGGCAACTACAAATAATAAAAATATGTTACTGGTTGTTAACTGTTAATGTGTTTTTATTACATATTGTTGCCATTGTGAACACTGCTGATGAGCTTCAGTGTAGAGTCACATTGTCCACAACTGGAAGAGGGTCAGTCAGTCTGCCAAAGGCCAATTTTGTTCGGAAATCCTTTTTTTTGGGGGGGGGGGTTACAAGATTTACTACAAAATTGCATTCATATATTAAAATATTTGACAAATGAACAATTCTTGTAAGTATTTTGTATATTTTTTCAAAACTTATATATATTTACAACTCATTAACAACACGTCCAAGAGAGTCAATCAGACCAAGTTCTTCAGTCTGCAATATTGTCCTTTTTGGAAATGCCCCTCATCACCACCCCCACCACATCCTGTAATACCTTTTGTGGACTAGTGTCCTCATTTTTGGAAGTTTGGAGATGGCCACCCTAGTTGGGAGGTTTCAATTGAAAAATGGGTGATCAATGAGTGAGTTACTTCTATCGCCTTTTTTGGGGCAGTGATCACTAAAAAAAAGTCTGCATTTTCAAAAAAACTAGCATGAATGCTACCAGAAACAAACTGAGGGATCAATTTAGCATTAACTTACATTGCAAATTGAAACTCCACCTAAAAACTTATTTAGGGGGGTAAATTTTCAAAAACAAATAACCGTTTTTTTCTATACATAATAAGGAGTAAATGTTTTAAAGTTTCAGCCCTCTAGCTCCATTGGTACAGCCTGCACACGTGATGCAGACAAACTAACCAATAACTCAACACGTGACATTTGATGGTTATAAGAATTAAAAATGTGTTAGCAACGTAAATCTTTTTATTGTTACTTGTCAAGTGTAATTTAAAAAAAATGTTTTCTCTTTCTACTCATTTTGAATTTGATCAACTTCTTTTTTCCCAATAAAAATGTCATCATTCTTTTCAGTTATTGTTCTTGATTGATTTTTGTTTTTGGCATAAAGTTCTCCTCTTCTTTATTGCCCCCCCCC
>VCCN01004595.1:1859412-1871239 GCA_006491835.1 Architeuthis dux | reverse complement strand
TTTTTTTTTAAATTTTAAACTAAATGTCAAGTCTCATATACCAGTTTATACAGTATTCTGAACAATACATTCATTGCCAAAATCCTCTTGTGGCTTTTTGTTTTCTCTTCATGTTGCCAGAAACCCTAACCCTGCAGAAGGATTCTTGTCATCTAATGCAAATATTTATTTTGTGCATGAAATTGAGTGTTCAAATCACCTTAGGGGTAGGATATATCTTGGTGGTTGAAGTAGTTGTTTTTTGCATCAGTAGTCGGTGTTAAAGTCCAGGTAAAAACTAGTATTTCAAATAGAGGCACTCCCCTACTTACAAACTTTCAAGTTATGAACTTTCAAAAATATAAACAAACCTGTCTTTAAATTCAAATTTTGAACCCCATGCTGGTTCAGAAATTCAACTGCCGTGCACTAGATGGCACTACTGTAGCTGCTCAGCACCGCTCCTGCGTACACAATGAGGTTGTTGTTGTCGTCTCTCTGTGGCGTCTTCGTGGTAATCTGTGGTTTTCACAAATTTATGCTGTACTTAATCACCCCAACATGTCTAAGAAGCGTAAAGAGTGGGGCCAGTAATGATGGAAATAGCAATTACGTTGGAAATTAAGGTGGACATTATAAAGCGAAGTGAAAGTTGAGAAAATGATAAACATAGCAGGTGCGTATGGGATGAATCGTTCTGGTGTTGCAACAATTTTAAAGGACAAATAGCGCATTATGCAGCCTGTGAAAGGTTCTGTACCAATACATTCCATGATAATTAGTGAGAAACGAATCTCAGTGAGGGAAGAAATGGAAAAACTCCTGAGTATGTGGATGAACGACCAGCATCAACGCTGCAAGCTTATAAGCCATAACTTAATTCTCTGAAGATTATTATTATTATTATTGCTATTTATACATTAAAATACTGTTTAAGGCTGTTAAAATATACTGTTGAGCATTATTGGGGTATATCTGTACTGTAAAAACCTTTCTTCTTTTTTTTTTTTTTTTTTTTTTTTTTTTTTTTTTGTTGTGTACAGTATTCAGTATTTACAAGAATAATGTTGGATTTCTGAACAATCCCCCAGGAACCTAACTGGTTTGTAAGTGTTTAGGTGAGTCTCATATCCAAACATTACTTCTAAACAGGTATCTTCTCCATTCACAGTGTAGATGCAATACAAGAACCATTTGTTTATTCACTCTTGTTTATGAGTATCATTTCCAAAAGGCTGCTCTGTAGAATTCTTGCTGTTGATGATTGTATAGTGTCATGCTGTTCATATGAACATTTTAAAATTATGCTTGATATTTCCTGTACTGATTTTTAAAAAAAACTATCCGTATTTAAAGATTGGTATAATACAATCTTCCTACCCTCTTTTCCTCATTTGACCATGTGCTGAATTAAGCTAGCTAAAGCTGAACATAAGCATAATCTTATATAATGTTGATGGAAGGTGTTTCTTTTGTCTTCTGACATATCTTGATGTTTTTCTCTGTATAGGCATTCAAAATAACCTTTTTCGTTCCTTGCTCCTGGAGTTGACTTTAATATTTCATCTTTGGGGAATTTCTTAAAGATCTTATCTATTAAATCTCAAGTTGTGGGGATGCAAAAATGTTGCCTTCAAATAGACTACTTAGTTTTATTATAACATCCTTGTGCTTGCATAAACATGATCGATTGTTAAGAACGAGAGCTGCCTTTCCATTTTAACTTTGGTTTTCTATTTGTTTGCAAATAACCTCCATTGGAAGTTGTCTGTGCCTGCATATGGGCCTTCCAAGGCTTTAAATACCCCCCCGCCCCCAGTAATTTTGGAAGAGTGCTTTAAGTAACTTTACCTTTTCCTCATGGTTGTCTTCAGTTGATTGAACACAGGTTCCATTCAGTAAGCTTTTCAATTTGGTTTTGCTGTGCTTGTAGAGGAGGAAAAAAAATAACATTCAACATATTTTGGGGTGTATTTAAGAACTGTCCTATGCAAATTTCCCCCTGTTCCCGATTTTTATGCTTTGGAGCCAAAAACAACTTTCACTGATCAGATTTTATATTTGTTTTTTAATGTTTACATTGGCCAAAGGATATGGCTTAGAGTTAGAGTATTAGCTGGCAACCTTGAGGTTTCTTTTAATATTGATCAGTAACTTGCCCAAGGACACTAGAAAGCACTTAGAACACATACTTCTGCCAATGCCTTTGGGCTCTTTGTCCTTTAAAATTTTTGCAACACCATATACTAACTAAAAGCTCGATGAAGATCAGTTTTTATATAGCTATGATGCAGGGAAGATAAATGTAAATTTCAATTTTCCATATTTTGAACTATTGGAATATCTCTCAATCGGGGTGGGGGTGAAAATTCCTGGATCTGCCCCAAAATTTAATCTATATTTCCTTACCTATAGCCTACCCTTCAACAAAATATCATTGAAATTCATTGAGAACCTTTAGAGATATTGCATGGAGAAACAGACATACATACAAAACTGAGTGAATTCATATAAGTACCTCCTTCCAATTTCATTTGCAGTGGAAAAAATAACATTCAATGTATTTTGAGATGTGTTTAAGAACTGTCCTACCCGAATTTACCCCTGTGCCTATGCCGTAGAGCCAGAAACAACTTTTTACTGAATAAATTTTATATTTATTTTTTAATCTTTACATTTCCCAAGGGATAAGCTTAGTTAAAAGGCATTGGATGGCAACCTTGAGGTTTGTTTTAATATAAGTTAAGTAACTTGCCCAAGGAAAAAGAAAATTCTGGTTTTAAAACCATAAAACAATGCTGTGGTATTGGATCACTCTGGTTTGTAATAGAAATGGGTTCTCTTGGAATTTTTTGTGGTAAAGTGATTGCCATCGCGGCTGGCATACGTTGAGGCTTTTAACAAAAATGAGCCTTGCATTAAAATTCACATGGATGACATTCTTATTTGGTCTCCTAAGTGGAATTAATGTTTTTTAAAAAAAACATTTTCATTGCATTTATACTCTTTTCAGACTTCCAATATGAGAAAATTCATACCAATATTTAATTATTTTTTTTAATATAAAAGTGGTGGAGTGACTTTGAAACCCTAACCCTCAATATTTTTTCAGATGTCGGTCACTTAATGTACCTGTTTTATTTATTTATTTTTTTGTAATTCCATCTGCCAATGAAGTTTGCGAGGTATATGTATTACCCTCCACCCATCAGTCCACACAATATCTCTGAAAGTTCTGTGAATTTCAATGAAATTCTGTGGAAAGTTGGGCCATTGGCTAAAGAAGTGGTTAAATTTTGGATCGGATCAAAGAATATTTTTTGGATTGAGAGATATTTTTCTATTTTTAGAATAGTTAGGCCATGGATTAAGCAAGAAGTGAATACATTTTGGGGGTTATCCAGGAATTTGTTTTCGTTTGAGATATTTTTATTACTCTGCATGAAAAGACTTTAAAAACGAACAGTTAATAAAAATGCTAAATTTCAAGGGAAGTAACTCAACGTTTGTACATATTGCAAGAATTGCGTTCTATCCCCAGTTCTTTTTATTTTCATTCAGTTTTTAGTTAGTGTACAGCGTTGGTAAATTTATGTGCTCTGTGAGTGCTTTCCAGTTTTAATTTATTAATCACTGCATTTATATGTATCTGGACTTCGGCCAGCCCTAACCGTTCATAGAAACTTTTTTTGCCGTTTTGTTTTTTGAAAATTCCCCTCCAAAATAGGGCTTTAGTGGGTGGTTCAATTTTCAATTTAAGCTTATACTAAATTGATCACTAGTTTGTGCCCGCTTGTTTTTTTAGTGATAACAGCTCAACTTTTTAATTGATCACCCCCAACACAGCATATATAGATGGCAGTGATTCATAATTTCCTTTGCAATGCTAGTTTATTTATATATTTTTAAAAATCTATAGTGATTTTAATTAGGTAGGGTCTGCTGTTTCTCTAAAGATGTCGGAAGACTTGTCTGCTGGAAGTGTAGGTATGGTTGAATAAGATAATACTGCTACCACTAAGCTACAACAACCGTAATACTGATTCTCAGGAAAGGAAGTACTAATACCCTCTGAACTACCAAACTCACTTGACTGGATCTTCTTAGCAGTTTCCATGAACATATCAGTTCTATATAAACATGATGAAAAGACTTTTGTTTTTAATTTCTGCTAAAGTAGTCTAACATTGTTTTGATTAAAATCACTTTGTTTCACTTGCAAAAACTAGATAAATTAATTTGTATGTGATGGAAATCTTTAAAAAAATATCAATATTTGATTAATAAACAAGGTGTGACGAATTTTGTAAATATTTTTTATGTATATCCATAACATCTGCAGAACAATATGATTAGTGCTTTTTTTTTTCTTTTAAAGAAAATAAGAAAAAAGAATTAATAATAAATGAAGACATTAGCCAGAATGAAAATGTAAAAAAAAAAGAAAGTTAAAAGCAAATGTATATTAATCATAACCTCACCTTCTTATATATTAATCAAATATGGATGATCTAGGCTTTTCAATTCAGAATCGCTTTTTGTTTTGTAAGCATAGGTTTTGTTGATTTTTACAGAATCTTTTAGAAGTTGGAAAATTTGATTTATAAATTAAAGATTAGAGGATCTTAAACTGTGTGTGTGTGTGTGTACATACATACATACACACACGTCTGTTTATGGATGTACAGTAATCCAACAGAATGGTAGCGGTAATTTGACAATGTGGAAATGAAATATTGAGAAACATTTATTATCATAAAGATAAGCCTTGATGCATTTTGCCGAGTTTCAATTGGCATCTTCAGAAGCTTTTTTGCAGCCAGAAAACTCTCACGTGTGTGTGTGTGTGTGTGTGTGTGTGCAGTCAAATTTTCCCAGCTCAGTATACATTTCACACAAACATGTGAATAATCGTACTGCACACACTCAAGTTTTCTGCACTGCAAAAGAACTTCTGAAGACGTTGATTGAAACTCAGCAAAATGCATCTACCATGTCTGTCTGTAGCAGCATTATTCAGTCATTAGAGTATTTTCTATGACCTTTCTATAACCCCTTTCCAACTATTCACAAGCTTCATAATGCTGTTTTTGGAAAATCTTTTGGATTGGAGAAAAAGAAGAGGCATGAGAGTAGTTTCCACCACTTCATATGTTTTAAGAACTTGTCCAACAAGAGTGTTCTTTAAACTTGGGAATAGGTAATAATCAGATGGAGCAAGATCTGGGGAAAAATTCCATCCTCTCATTCTGTAGGTCTTCAATCTTTTCATGTGTGATCTTTGCTGCATGTGTGCGTGCATTGTCATGATGGAACACCACACCTTTGTGATTTATCAACCTGGTCCTTTTTCCCTTCAAAGCAGTGTCTGCACACTCTAATTGCTGACAATAGATGTCTGTTGTAATTGCAACATTGACTGGCAGCAACTGAAAGTGGACCACACCAATGCAATTTCACCAAACACTAAACAAAACTTTCTTTGGATGGAGGTCCATTTTGATTTGTGCTTTAGCATGTTCACCTCCCGAAAGCCATTGTCTGCATTGCTTTACATTCTTGTAAAATATCCATTTTTTTTTTTTTTTTTTTTTTTTTTTTCCCCTTCATCACCCGTTTGCATTATTTCTATTCAGTTCAGACAAAAGCGGGTCATCATTAAACTAGCACATCTTATTTGTGGTGCATCTCTAAAGTTGAAGTCACCTTTTCTAAACATTTCAAACCGACTTTGGTAATTTCTTTTGTTTAAATCTTTTCTATCCCATAAACACTGAATATTTAATTTATTCTAAATTCATAGTGTTACATGTCTTATGCATTCCATAAATGTATTAATCTTTTAGAGAGTCAAGTTAATAATAACAATACAGTGTAACTTACTCATCAAAAACTATATGTACATATACTAGCATGTATTTTTTATCATTTAGGCTTTTTAGAATTGTCAATCTATTGCTATCAGATATCAGACCTTACAGGCTTATAGGCTGATCTGATAATATCGAGTGTAGCCCATCTGATAAAGATGTATAAACTAACAAGTTTGTTGTATTTACTAAACTTAGCTCTACATGTCGAAAGCAACGAGTAGAAGGTACCTAATGAGAATGGAAGTCACTTCAGTAATAATGAAACCCGTGCGTTTTTGCATCTTTTCTCCGTCTTATTTCCACATATACTCGCGATCACACATTCATAAATGCATACATTTCAATAATGTGTTATTGTTAATTCTCTTTGCCTGGATAATATTTTGAAGGGACATTTGAAATTGTAATGGTTAGCGAACTACGTAGTTGGCATTGATGTTACTATTGATCTGTTGAGTTTGGGAAATTTTCAGCTTATTTTGTCTCGATTGAACCTTTGCAATGATTTCTAGAAGAAATGTATGAAGTTGAGCATAAACACATACATATTGATCCAAGAGAAAGTTGGACTGCAGAGAAAATAACTGGACTGCTGTGCAATCTCGTGTGATTTGTATGACGTAGATTCAAAAGCATAAATGCATACATATTGATCTAAAAGAAAGTTGGACTCTAGAGAAAGTAACTGGACTAAGGTTAGTGCCACATTTTTGATGCAGAAAGGATAATTCAATGTCATTATGATTATAATAATCGCTTAAGTCTTGATTTTCTTCTTTCTCCCCCCTCCCTCCTTCTCCATTTTGGTTTTTGCTGTCCAGATTTCTCCCAAATATTTATCCTTTCCACCCTCAAAACTCTGGCAGATTTACGTTGGTCATCTTAAAACATTTTCATCTTCCAATTTTTTTTATTTCAAGACTAACCTATTAAGGTGCTAATGACACAGTGTTTCATGCTTGATCACATTCTTCAGATTAGTAACAGGGTATGGGGATATACCTATTTTGTTTGATTTGACAGTGGGGTCTCTTAGGATGGATGGTGGAATTCTTTACTTCCTTCTTGATTAAATATTATCAGGATTCTTATATATGGTATGCATTTTTTTAATAATACTATTATCTCCTAGGAGTCATGAAAGGATTAATTGGTTTTATGAAGTAGAAGGAATGCAAACTGAGTTTTACATATTTAAATGTTGTGTTGAATAAATGCAATTTAGGACCAAAAACAGATTGCAGAATTTATATAAAATATTTGAACTTTCCTCTGGTATCAGATTTCTCTCTTTTTGTTTTCCTTCTTCTTCAGTTGATTTGTCTGTCAGAAAATTATTACTTTTGTTTGCTGTTAATAAATTACACTTATTTGTTAATTCAATTTCATGCTGGTGACCTGAGATTTAAGTAGTTCTCCCCCTTCCATGCTGGAGACAAAAGAAAAAATGTCTGTAGGATTTCATGGTATGTTGCTTATACCAAACATATCCGCCTCCAAAGCCAGAAGAAGTGCTAACATTGACCATTCCACTGTGACCATTCTACATGCTGCAATCGATCACAAAGGCATTTATTCTAGAAATTCTAATGAGATTTTGCTTCCTTTTCAATCAGGATAAGTGCTTTTTTTTCTTCTTTTTTTTTAAATTTAAAAAATCAAAAATCAATTTTTGATATATTTTCAAGCTAATGCATATTCAAAATCACTCAGCTCTTCCATCATTGGCTATTTTTATTATTGGTTTGATATTTTTTCTGTTGCTTTTAGATTGTTTTTTTTTTTTATACTCTTTGAGTTTGAAAAATGATAGAGACCTATATTTAAATCCAATCGTATTCCATTTGTGTGTGAAATATATGATAAATCTTATTTTGGGAAATTGAAAACTTCCCTAGCATTAAAATCTTACATCTCAAGTGTAAGTAATGAAAGTTGTTCAACATGCCATCTCCTCTTCCTTTTTGTTATCAATTTTAACTACCTTGGCCAAATGATGGCACTTTTTGAAGCATATGTTTCTCTACATTCCTACTGATAGTATGTGTATATATCGGGTTGGTCAACATAATATTGCCAATTTATTAAAACAAAATCAATTGAGAATTATTTTTATTCAGTCAAAATACGCCCCCCCCCCCGTCCTCTATACATTATCACACCTTGACAGCAAGTTGTCGATTCTCATCTCAAAGAAATTTTCATTCAAAGTGATAAATTCAGTGAAGGCTTCCTCAGCTTGGTCCTCAATTGAGAAGTTCTTAGCTATAAGGATTGGTCTAGATTACCTATTCTCAATGTTTTTTGGGGCCACATTCCTCTTAAGAGCTTTTCTCAGGTGCCCCCTGTCAAACAGGGATGCAACACAGACTGAAATTAATTTATTATTTAGTATATATGTCCCCCTTTAAATGTACAATTCTACCCCCCGTAAAAATCGGTGCACAAGCTGAACGATCGATCGGATCTAGAATCCAGAAGTGTGTTAGTAAGGGTTATTTCTTGTCACTGTTCTGTCTGGTAAATGAAATGGAAACTGAGCCATATATTGTCAACCATTTTTCTTTTTTTTTTTTTTTTTTTTTTTTTTTTTTTTTTCCTCTGTTTGCTTTACGTTGCATGTTTGTATTTTTTATTCTGTCAACCCTGAATTCTCCTCCCTGGCTTGTCACCTGATCCATCAAGTCCCCGCTGTTCCCAGAGACTCCAATCATATTGTTTTTTAAATCTTCCCATGGACCCTTCTTTTGCCTGTAACAGCTGTCAATCATTTCTCTGCCTTTCCTCCAAAAAAAACACTGATGACTCTTAGTTATAAAACTAAGAAGCATTCAGAGAGCTCATACCTTTGCCAATGCTGTACACTAACCAAAAACTGAATAAAAAATCAGTTCATATATAGCTACCATGCATGGGAGTTAACTGTAGGTTTCGGTATTCTATATTTGAACTATTGTCTTAATATATGAAAAATATATCTCAATTGAAAAAAAAAAATTCCTGCCCTAAAATTTGATCAATTCTTCCTTGGCCCATCTTTCCACAAAATGTCATTGAAATTCATTGAGAAATTGAGATATCTTGATTGTCAGTGGTAAACAATGGCTTTTCTCTCTCTGATGTTGTTGAAGATCCATCGTTGGATACAGCCTCATAGCGCAGTGATTTTCTAAGTAAAAGTATGCTCTTCCTCTCCTGTCTTTGGGAGCATATCAAAAGAATGTCTTTTGCACTCTAGAGCTCTCTAATTATGGCCCTCTACCAGACTAGGCTAGGATTAGTAAATATGTATGAAAAGGTATTGGGGGGGCCTTTTTCTTTAGTCCTCCCCAAAAGCTAACATCCAAGCTAATCTTAATGTACGGAAGCCTAAAAAGAAAACAATATTAGGTTGCATATTTCTTTTCTTTAAGGAAAAGACCCATGTAAAATGCTGGGTCTTTTTCGTTAAGCTCCACCATGAAAATGAAACCCGAACTCTAACCTAAACAAACTGTATATCCAAATATTTTTCATACTTTAATATTTGATTCAAACAGAAAATGTTTGTGTGGCATTAAAATATTTCTAGACCTTTCCTATCAGACTTGAATATTGTGTGTGTGTGTGTGTGTGTGTGGATACATACACCTTTGTACATATATTCACCCATATATAATGGAACTTGGTAGAATATTATTACTGTACCTTTTTGTTTGTTTGTATTTTTATTAACAACAATGGCATTTGGATTTGTGTTGCTCTGTGATTAAAATGTCTACATTTGTAAAGAAGATGAGGAAAAAACTTGTGCAAGACGTTTTCCCTTCACATTTTATTTAATTTATCATCTTCATGTTGGTGTTACATGTAATTAAAAATTGCATTGTGATGGTGAAAGGAATTAATGTTTCTTCTGGAAGGTGGCAATTTCTTTCTGTAGCTTTCAGTAATGTTGTTAAAGTGTTATAATTGCAACAGACGTATGCTTATTTTGTTGATTGTATCCAAGATGAGAAAATATTGAAATTCAATGGAGATGCAAAAGAATATCAGAAAAACTACAGAAGATGGTGAAAATATAGAGACTGATCCGGAGGTGGGTGGATGTTTGGTTGGCTGGCTGGGTGAATAGGAATTTACTTGATGCTGTTTGATAGGCGCAGGTGGCCTAACGATTAACAGCTTGCTGAATGGGATCGGTAGACAGCTGGGACAGTTGGCGTTCACTTTGTGCTAATGCACTTGGGAAATGCATGAATCCACTTCTCCACACAGCTAAGAGTAATTAAGCAAGGCAGTTGGTGCCCTCTAGCCTTGTAAGGCAGTCCATCTTGAGTGTTGGGTGAGCTCCCCATGGCTCCGTAAAAACCCACAATTTCTTCAAACAATGGATCATTTGAGAAATGTGTCATGCGACACTGGAGCTGAGCTTGATATGACAAAATCTGTCAAGAACCCTGAGATGGGGCAAAAAATATGGTGTTGTACTATAATTCTTTTTTTCTGCTTGGGGGGGGGGGCATGTTGGTGTGAAGCCCACTTCTCTTGTCCAATTTGCTCTCAGTAGTTGGTATTGCCCATTTGCCAAATTGTGCCATTTTTGGACCCATGGACAAGTCTTTTCTTCCACAAGAATCCTTAGTTGTGAAAGGACTTTCTCCAGCCTCTTCCTCTTTAAAACGTGTCTCTTTTTATGAAACGCTTGAACCAATCATGTGCTGTATGATGATCAGAACTGGTTCCATCTTTCCATTTTCACTTAATGTTGCAGGCTGTTTGAGAGTCGTTGTTTTCAAGTTTAAATTCTTGCAATAAAATATTGGGTAAAGATTCACATCTGTTAACCAAGTCGAAAAAAATAGAAACAATGTTTTTTTAAGGTTTTACGAGTGGGGCAGGGTTCTATTTACAATGTAACTTTGTTAAATGGTATCGTTATTTTAATCAGTCCACTGTATGGAAGTGAGGCTTCGAAGCATGTTGTTACTCCTCTTGTGAGGCTTCTTTGATATTTTAATGACAATTTTTCTATGCTTCCATTAAGGTATTTTGGTCATTAAAATATCAAAGAAGCCTCACAAGGGAAGTAACCCAATACTTTGAAGCCTCACTTCCATACAATGTACAGAAAGTAACAGTCCCGTCTATCATACAGTTACATTGTAAATAGAACTAGCCTCATAAAATCTTAAAAACTAACAACTTCTAGCATAAAAAATGAAGAAAAGATTTCTATTTCTAATACTGGAAAGATTAATGAACTAGAAAGTACTCAGAGAGCACCTACCTCTGCCAACGCTATATACTAAGTAAAAACTGAATAAAAAATCAGTTCATAGCTACAATGCATGGGAGGTAACTAAGTTTTGATTTTCTATATTTTGAACGATTGTCTTAATATATGAAAAAATCTTTTTGGATACACATGCAGTCTCCATCTTTCTCTTAGACGCAGACCAAATGTTTGTGAGTTGGCTGTGTCGAGTGAGGCTACCCTTGAAGACTGATCCCATGTTGTACAGCCAACAAGCTCTCAATATTTTACATTTGGAATATTAACCTTTATCCATTTCGTCACATGTTAAAAATTGTGAAAAATAATTATTTTGTTTATTAATTTCTTTGTAGTCTCAAATGGGGAAGAGAAATGCTGATTATTCGTGGTTCTTATTGAATCAATTTAGGAATCTTTGGCATAAGCTTACTTTTACGTAGCGTAATTTCTTCCGCAGCTGCCGGCCAGCCTCGCAGGAAAGGAATGATTGGCAGGAAAATGATGAATGATATTGCCAAATGTCTTTACCTACGTTACTCTCATTCACTGTATATTTGGATTGTATTAGTTCAAGTGTTTATTATTGACGTCTGCTGTGAGCATTGTGGTTCCATAAGATGTCAATCTATCATATAGACTCCCATATTCTTATCTTCTCTGCTCCATTGCCTTCTCATTGTCTTTCCAGATCTCTGTTTCTCAATCAGATGTATTGTTA
>VCCN01004595.1:1785612-1800660 GCA_006491835.1 Architeuthis dux | reverse complement strand
AGCAGGTTTGATTGGAGCAGTCAACTTGTTGGATCAATATTGGTGTAGAAATCTGGAGATGAATGGTCTGTGAGTTCTTCTTCTTAGCTGCAGTTAGAGTTGAAACTAATGGAAATGGAAGAGAATCCTGGACTGGCACTGATAAAAGGAAGAAACTGTCAAAGTATAGCACAATTCCAAGAAAGGACGCCAGGGATTCAAGTGGGACACTCGGTGGGATCCATAACGAAAAAGAAAAAAGAAAACAAAAAAACAACAACAGTGCCCACATTGATTTCCTGCAAAAGTGAGTTAAGAACTTTTTTCTCTCCTCCATGATGTTTGGACTTTTAATGTCTCTTGATCAACAATGGAAATTCCCCAGTGTTCCAGTCTTCCATGAACTGGTAGACAGTCACGAGCCGCTCTTTTATTTTCATTATCTTCTTTTTCTTTCTTCTGAAATTTGTAATGATTTACCTCAACGTTTGTCTTATAGGTTACTAGTCCATGACCTGTCACTTTGCTGATGGTTATCATAAGTGTACAACAACAGGCTTGGCTGATGGCTGCTACTGATACTATAAGTGTAACACACATGGTAGGAAGGCGCAGGGGAGTAAAGGTAGTTTAATAAGTGGGTTGGAAGGCAGAGGGGCTGTTTTTAAATTGGACATTGTAGAGGATACAATAGGTAATCTGAGAAAAGATTTCTTATTCTTGCAATCATTCTTATATATTTGTTCAAAATGTTATCCTTCTAACAACAGGGCTTGAACCTCTGTCTCATTACCTCCAGTAAAATACTCTAACGCAGTGGTTCCCAACCAGGGGGGAATAAGGCTATTAGGTAAGAATAAAAGTCAGTCAAGAGATAGGGTTTTCTGCACTACTATCTATCAAGTTGAGGGCTCAAAATAAACTCCAAGTTGAGAATGATTTAAGATCTGCTCTCTCACTAATAGACCCACAAAAAAACTAGTAGCAAAAAAAAATCAAGAACAGAGATCACATTAATGTGTATATCAGTTACGATAGGAGAATTCTTATTTTTTTTGCAATAAATTGGAATTTCAAATGATGTGTTCTAATTATTTTTGCTTGCTTTCTTTGAATAACAAATACGCAGCAGCAGCTGTACCATTATAAAATTAAACTAATTCTTAGTATGAAGCTATCTAATTACATGTAAAATAAAGTTATTTGAAATTATTCTTTGTTGCAACTTAATAAATCAAAGTAGAGAATACTAGTAATCTTATTGACAAAAGTGTGGAATGCTCTAACCTCTCGGCTTCTGGCAGGGTTATGTTGATTTAAATTAGCTAATTTCCATTCCAGACTTTTGAGATGAAATTTCTCTTGTGGCAATTATCAGTTTGTGATAATTCTTGCATTCTTCATGAATGCTTGCAGATTTTGTATCTCATGAATATTTTTCATTAGGGCATCTGTCTTGAGAGTCTGCTGGTCCAACGCCGAAATGATCTGTTGTTTCCTGTAATTGGTTCCGTCTGGCTATTTTACTCTCTCTCTTCCGTTATTTCCAATCCAATTCCGGAAGTTCTTTTTGTTTTCATTGTTTCAAAATTGGCTTTTAAAATATCTCCTAAATTATGCATCAGTGTTTGCAAGATGTGGTTTTCATTGGCAATTAGGAATTTCCGACCACACTCTTTGTTATCTTTGTTATCTTAATGTTTTTTGACTAAAAAAATTTCAAATATTTTTTTTCTTTATTTTTTTATTTTTAAAAATTTTCTTTTTTCTTTTTCTTGCCTTTTAAAAAAAACAAAAAACCTCATCATCCTCAGGCGAACTATTGTTGCTGGTTAGCATGGGAAAATGAGGTGAACATTAGCAATTACAAGATGGAAGTTTTTGTCATCTTAATTTGCCTCTACCAATGATGTTGGAAGTGGTATTTGTATTCACTTGTGTCTGTCTGTCAGTTTGTCCAGACAATATCTCCAAAAGTTCTCAATGAATTTCAATGACATTTTGTGGAAGGTTGGCTAATGGGCTTTGGAGAAGGGGTGGATCCGGGAATATTTTCAGTTACCTCCCCTGCATCCTAGCTATATGTTCACACAATATCTCCAAGTTCTCAATGAATTTCAATGAAATTTTCTGGAAGGGTAGGCCAGCCATGTGTTAAGGAAGAATTGATTAAATATTGGGGTGGATCCAGGAATTCTGATTGGGAGATATTATTCATGTTTTATTTTGTCCATTTATGTATTCACTCATGTATGTCCACACAATATCTCCAACATTTCTCAATGAATTTCAATGACATTTTATGGAAGGGTGTGCCATGGGCTAAGGAAGATTTGATTACATTTTGTGGCAGATCCAGGAATCTTTTTTAGTTATCTCCCCTGCATCGTAGCTATATATGAACTGATTTTCATCCAGCTTTTAGTAACCATGGCATTGGCAGATGTATGCACTCTCGAGTGCTTTCTAGTTCTTTTTAAAATCCTCCTGCAAACTGTTGGTCATTTGGTATGGGAGGATGAAGTCAACCTTAGTATTTACAAGTTTTTCTTAATTGAATTTACAAGTTTTTCTTAATTGAATTTCCTTGCTGTGTTCTACCATCGTCCGATTGACCAATTACCACAAGCAATTCCAAAACAGATTAAAATAACAAGTTTTATCGCTATTTTACCTGAAAGTTACTTTCATAAGAATTACAATAAACTATGAAAATGAAAAATATTGAAAAATATTTTCAATTTCAGTGTTCTAGACATTATAAATATTAAAATTCTAAAACTTCAGAATTAGAAGAAGAAAAACTTTTTATGAATGTGTATTGGTGTATGTCTTCTGATGTACATGTTACGGTTGTTTAGGCCATTTTCAACATTTTAACATTTTAAGTTTAGAGAGAAAATGTTTGTTTAAATGATGCTTTAAGTGTTCAAAATTTCTTCCTCCTCCTCCTCCTCCTCCTCCTCCAGCAAACCATAGTTTGCATTGTCAAGAGACATGAACTGTGGTCAAAAGAATTACTGCACAATTCCAGGAGATATGTTACTTAATATTTATTTTAACCTCTATTTGTTTAGTGCTTGAACTGGAATACCATCCCTTTCCTGCTGTTACCGTCGGGGAACTTAGCAAACAAATCAATGTTAGCCATATGACTGTTCATTGCAATTTGAAACAGGAAACATGTCAAAAGCTGGGAAATGGGATCTACATCACCTGTCCGTAACGAATCGCTTGCAACATGCTGATTGCTGTGAGTCACTGAATTTGTGGTAGCTCCAGTTCCCGTTTTTGTTACTGTTGTTACTAGGGATGAGAAATGTATCTTCTTTTTTCACAATGCTAAGCGCTGTCTTCTATGGCTCAGTCACGATAATAGACCTGTGCACCAGCTGAAAGGCAACCTTTATCCGAAGATAGCTTTGGCCAGAAAACAGCCATCCTTAGTGAACAGAAAAAGTGTCATTCTTCATTACCTTAATGCATGTCCTAGGGGAAAAATGATTCATTCACCATACTCTCCAGACCTTGTTCCAACTGACTATCATTTGTTTAGGAGTTTGCAAAATTATTTTGCTGGATAAGGACTCCCTTCAAGAGAAAAGGTTGAAAATCAGTTATCACCTGTTTCAAGTCAAAATCGAAGGAATTTTACAAATCTGGTATCAAAAAAATTGTTGATTGATGGGATTAGGTTTATCAGAAGTGAAGGAGACTATATTAATGATTAAGTGTATCTTTAATCACCACAGCATTTGTGTTTCCAAATGAATTGAAACATCAGACAAAGCTTTTGTTACAAATTGATAAAAACATTTTTGGAGTTATCAACTGAAATACAAGGGATGTCCGAAATGTAAGGTACATTTACTAATCCAACATGTTTATTACTATACAAATAAAACATTGTGCATATGTTACCAGCACTACTATGCTACTTTTCGAGACCCTGGACAGACTACGTGGAAAAGTAGCAAGGTAGTGCAATTCCAAAATAAGGGGTGTATCAACAGTACTCAAACTCAATATTAATACACTTTATATCCTCCTTGGGGGTTCATGCAGGCATGTACTTTAAAGCACAGGCACAGGCGGTGCACTGGTATGAGTGTTGCTATGTCACACGATGGCCGAAGACTGAAAATTTTATCAGAATATCTGCTACCCCTAGCATACACATACTGTACATGTCGTCCTTCAGGGTGTTGCAATTTTATTTTCTGTCAGTGTATATGAATTTACCTCAACCAGACTGTTGATTTTAATCTGCAATTTAAGTTTCGTGACTTGCTCTAAATATTGCTGTCTGCTGACTGGAAATTAAAACTTTCTATATCAGTTGATTAATAAAAGGAAAAAGAAATACAAATTGTAGTTATGTCATTTTATGAAATTTTCTGTTTTCGTTTTTTAAGGTTTTGATAAGACTTCATTTAATTATTTTTTGAATGAATGAAAGATATTTTATCACGTTTGTCAGGTTGACAGTTTTGATCCGTGTTAAACTTAACAGATTATAGAATTATAAATCTACTACTCTAGTCTTACTGAATTTTGTTGTCTCAAGGTAGGTGAATGAATCTTAGCCACTGCAATTGGCAGTTAAGCAACGCAGTTTGGATCAATCTTGTTTCGGTAGCAATTTAAGATCTGATGAGCTGTACAAGAGTGCTGTTTTTGAATGTCATTTTCATACACTTGCGGCGTGAATCTTTCAGGGATCATTGTGAGAACAGGCATGAAATAACACTGATGGTTAAAAAATCAGAATTCAGATTCTTTTAAATAATTGATGTGATGTATATCTCCGATTCTTAAGAGTCTCTTGGTTTGCTTTGAGATTAAAAAATAAATTACTACATATTGGAAGTAAAACTAACAGTCTAAAATAACACTAACATATAGTAAAAGCAGGAATGACTAACAGACCAAGGGAAATTATGAATCACAGCCACCCATATATGTTGGGAAAATGGGTGATCAGTGAATAAGTTACTTCTCTCGCCTTTTGTTCGGCCGTGATCACTAAAAATGGTCTGAATTTTCAAAAACCAAGTGGGCGCAAACTCGTGACCAAATTAGCATAAACTTCCATTGCATATTGAACCCCCTCTACAAACCTATTTAGGGGGGAATTTTCAAAAAACTAAAACATTTTCCCTCATTGAGGTGTGTGTGTACAAAATTCTAAGGTTCTACTAAATGAACGGTTAAGGCTGGGCGAAGTCCAGATATATATATATATAAATGTGAGAACACATGAATAACCTAAACCCAGCAATAAACCAGTGTTGTGGGTAGTGGTGATTAACAAAACCCAGAGAATCTGGAAGTGAAAAATGAATGTGCTAATTGTAAATGTTAAGGTAAAAAAAAATCTAAAGTGAAAATGAATTTAGAAAAATGTTCATTCAGAGCGTACAATCTCATAAGTTCAGGTGTCCTGGCAAGAGGACTATCGACCTCGCAGGCGTTTGATTGAGGACAAGAAAGAAACACTCAAGTCCCATGGCGTGTCTATCACAGAGGCGACCCACTAAGCCATCGACCACAGTCTTCATTTCCCCATGACACCACGCAGTACACATGGAAGACAAAGAAAGTTCATTCAGCTGTAAAGAATGGATTTTGATGGCTTTTAAGAATGTTTGTTCTTCTGTTTCATGTTCAGCTGATTCTAATTACAATAAAAATCTAATTTTAATAATTCTAGATTAACAACAACAAAAAAGAAGTGTTTTAAGCTTTATAAAAGAAATCCATTACATTACGTTAGATTAATTCTATTGGTTGAATTCTGAATTTTTAGGAGTTGAATGTAAATTTCAAAAAGAAGTTTCTACAAGCTGTTTTAATTTATGGTCAGTGTAATGGGAGGGTGGTAGTGGTAATGGGGGGGGGGGCAGTTCAACAGGAATTATTGGGTTCATGTTGTTTATTTTTTAAATCTTTATTTTTTGTGTAATCTGCAAATGTCGTTTGGTCCTGGACTAAATTTGCATATTTTGATTGCAATCTGGTCTTTTATTCTCATCAAAACAAAAAACGTTTTTTTTGTTTTTCATTTGACTTTGCAGCTCTTTTTCTCCTCTTTATTTATTTCTAATGTTTTCCTTCAAAGAAAAACAATCCACGTTTTCTCTGCAATTTTCCTGTAGAATTGATTTTGTTTTTAACCTTTGAATATCTGTTGAAAATGTTCTTTAACCCTCTCCAGACTGAATTTATTTCTGCGTTTTACAGTAACTCAAATTTAAATCCAATTTGTGAGCTATCTACACCAATTAACCCCTCTATACCATATATATTCTGGTTAGGATTATGCTCATGGTAAAGGCATTTTTACTCCTGAAATTTGATCACATTGCTAATTTTGAAGCACACTACTAGATTTGGTAGTAAACGAATGCATATCTATGGCAGGCCAGATCTGGCCTCCAATACATCTGGAAAGGGTTAGTAACATGGTGAAGTCTACAATTTGATTTTTGTAACTTTAGCCTAACAATATTACCACAATGGTTAGGGTGCCATCTTGCAAGCCGTTGTTGGTGAGTTTGTTCCTACAAGATTCACTTTGCCCAACAGCCTCCTGTCTTGAAGATGAAAAAGATTAATTTTTTTACTAGTATCTCTTTCATCTTAATTTTTTTTTTTTTTTTTTTTTCCAACTATGACTGTCATCAAACCTCAAATAACACTAACATATAGTAAAAGCAGGAATGACTAGCATTCCAAGGGAAATTATGAATCCCCGCCACCCATATATACTGTGTTGGGGGTGATCAATTAAAAAGTTGGAAAAAGGGGTGATCAATGAATAAGTTAATTCTCTTTTGTTGGGCTATGATCACTAAAAAAGGTCTGAATTTTCAAAATACAAGCTGGCACAAACTAGTGACCGATTTAGCATAAACTTACATTGCATATTAACCCACCCTCTAAAAACCTATTTTGGGTGGGAATTTTCAAAAAACAAAAAACATTTTCCTTACTCATTGAGGGGTGAGTGTGAGTGTGCGTGTAAAATTTCATGTTTCTAATATGAACGGTTAGGGCTGGGAGAATTCCGGATACAGATAGATATAAATGTGTGAACACATGAATAACCTAAACCCAGCAATAAACCAGTGTTGTGGGTAACGGTTATTAATATAAGAAGAGGGTGTTATGCAGCCTCTATAAGGGTTCACTGCAGAACAAAGACCAATCGCTGTTTTCCCTTGTGTAAAAGTAGCATAAAGCAAACTTTTGAAAAGCTGGGGATACCTGTATATTGGTGCACAACTCACTTCTTTTACTCTATTTTGATGCAATCCCCAAAACTGATGATTAACTTCTTCCAATGGAACCACGTCTGCTTTTCATCAAAGCTCTTCCCTTCAAAGATTGGATCTGGAAAATGGCCGTTTTTTTTTTTTTGCTTTTGTTTTCAGCCAATGTTCTTTGCCATGCTTTCATTGGTGAAATAACAATTATTCATTTTGATGTGGAAATTCAATTCTGGTTTTGTCAATTAAATATTCGAATAGTTTCTTTTATTTTGTTGCTGACATGAAAAGCCAACAGCCGTGATAATAAATGACTTGGGGTCTCTGAGCAAATAAAACAGAAAAGTTTAGCCAACAATGCTGGCAACCATGTTTTCAATCAATGCAGATGAAGTCACTTGCAACAATGCTTTGTATTTTTCAATGGAAAAAGAAAGGCTTCCCTATTGTACGAGGTCTGTCCGGAAAGTATCCAGCCATTTAATATTAATGAAAAAATAGCCTACCTAGGGCAATTACACAGTAGTCCCTTTCAAAGTATTCCGCTTAGGACTGTCACACTTATACTAGTGTTCCTTCCCACTTATCAAAACAGTCTACAAAGTCCTCATTCCAAATCACTATCAACTGCCTTGTTGCGTTCTCCTTAATCTCGCCCACTGTCTAAAATCTATTTTAGGAAAAACCAGAAGTTGCAGTGAGCCAAAATCTGGACTGTAGGTGGGCTGACAGACCTGGGGTGGGGGGGAGGATGATGATGCAATGTTTTACCAAAGAATCCTGCATAAGACCTGAAGAATGCCTTGGGACTTATTGATTCATCGTGTCTGTCTGTCTGTACAGTACCTTCATAACTATTTGCACAAACAGCCATTTTGCTTCTAATCGCATGGGTTTAGAATTAAAAACAGGAACATTTATGCAAAAAACAATTTTTTTTTTACAATCAACATAACAAGGAATGCATTTAATCATGTATTGTGGTTCTGAATGCTAAATTTCGGGAAAATGTTTTTTTAATAGAATTAAATTGTTAAATGAAAGTTTTTTGTTTCTATCCTTCTAAAATCTTGTTCAGAATTGATCAAAGAGATTGAAAAAGTGAACACACATTGCTATATGGAAGAGTTGCCAAACTAGTAAGTTAATTTTGATTCCCCTCCCCCCCCCCACACACACACTGCTCAAAATCCATAATGGCCCCTGAAATCTCAGGAAATAAAAACAGATTTTGTGCTTGTTCAAATACTTATGAGCAATACTTATATAAATGATGATTTATATATAAGTATTGTATATGTGTTTGTGACCACACGCATATATTGATATACAGATATATTTCTATGACGTGCATATATTTGTACACACACACACACACACACACACACATAGAATAGTTGTGTTGTCTCATCTCATTTGCAAGTGAATCCAGCATCTTCTTTGCTTTGCTTCTCCCTGGGGGGGGGGATTTGACCTGTCATGTCAAAAGTTATTTTGTTTCTATGTCTGTATTTCATATTCTTGACTTAATTCTTTTATTTAGCTTCTTACTTCTCTCCTCTCGGCTTGCAAAGATTTTATTGACTTAGTCTCTGCCTCCTGGTCACTTTTCTGAGATCCATACTTTCCGAACACATTTCATCTCTTCATATCTCTCTATCTCCAAGCCCAGTTTTTCTGGCTTTATTTTCTTTTTTCTACACTTGTTGTTACCATCTCCTAATATCTTTTTAAAATAAACTTATTCTATCATTAATAATAAAGAAAGTAAGCTCATTTTTCTTGTGCTGTATATTCATGCACTGATTTAATCGCACTAGTGTCTTCATCTTGGTTCTTATTGTCATAATGTTTCGGCTGTTGTACTCTCAACCTTTCTTCAGGTGTCTGCTGTAGTTGGTAATGTTCTTGAAATTATAAACCAAATCTTTTATTAAATCCATGGGGGTAGATTGTCCGCTGTCCATACTCGAAATGGACAGATTATCAACTATGACAAACATTTTTTAATCACTGCTACCCACAACACTGATTTAGGTTATTCATGTGTTCTGACATTTATATGTATCTCTGTATCCAGACTTCGCCCAGCCCTAATCATTCATAGTAGAAACTTGAAATTTTGCACACACACACACACTCCCCTCAGTGAGTTTTTTTTTTTTTTAAAGTTCCTCCCAAATAGGTTCATAGAGGGGGGTTCGATAGGGGATTCAATAAGAAGTAACTTATTCATTGATCACTCTTTTTCCAACTTTTTAATTGACCACTCCCAACACAGCATATATGGGTAGCAGTGATTCATAATTTTCCATGGAATGCTAGTTTTATCTTGTTTTGAAGTGGGATTTCTCTAAACCTTTGTCCTTAAATTAATCTAATTTTAAAGTAAACGTTTTGAGGAAATTCTCTTTTGGCATTGGTACTTAAAAGAAAATCTTTATGGTTTTGTCACTCTTTGAATGCAATCAGCTTTATGACTTCCAGTAGAACCTGACGCAATTTACCATTTTGATCTGCAGTTTAATATTCAATACTTTAAGATTGCTTTTTGTCAACATGATTCAATTTGTTTTTTGACCAATCTTAAGTCATAAAAAAAGTCAGTTGAAGATATTTTTTCAAATTTAAAAAATGAAAAAATAGCAATAGTATTGATGTTAAGACCGTTTTGCAATTAGTGCGAAAAGATTGTGCTGCTTTGGAACATGTGACGTAGCCCTATATCTGTTACATGATCTAAAGCAGCACATATTGGCTGATTATTTTGGAAGAAAAAATACAAGATGTTGATTGGTTCCATTCAAAAAAAAAGAAATCACATTTTGAATGTGTTATATCTGCTATTTTCCTTGGCACATATATTATCTTGGCGTAATCCTGGTGGGTTGATTGTTGTATATATTTGCATCCTTGTTGTTCTCTGGTCTCACAAAGTAACAAAGAACTTCTGGTTACTTGAACCGTAACTCCTGTTCACAACCGCTTTGACCTCGCTCACAAATGATTTCACTCACACTCCTGTTAGCCAAGACTTTGACCTCTGCTTCCAGAATGAGGTTCTGCTCAAAATGCAATTTTGCACAAAACGAGACTTAAAGCTCAAGACTGTATTCCTCCATTTATACATATTCTGCCAAATAAGTGGCAGGAGAAAAAAAATGGTGCTGATGGTATGTTAGGCTGAGTTGGAGGTTTGGGTAGGGGGAGTTACAAGAGACTGGGGTGTAGGAGGGAGGAAGAGGATGCTCTATAACGGCTCATTGCACTAGTTTGTGCCTGCTGAACACTATTTTCGCTTTTTGCCTTCTTTTTGTGAAAATGAACTTTCGAAAAGCGAGGATACCTGTACTTAAAAGTACAAACATTTGACTTGAAATGACCTGGTAATGTTTTTGACATATTTCTAGAT
This sequence comes from Architeuthis dux, assembly GCA_006491835.1. Lineage (NCBI taxonomy): Eukaryota > Metazoa > Mollusca > Cephalopoda > Oegopsida > Architeuthidae > Architeuthis > Architeuthis dux. Next base: position 1,789,998 of record VCCN01004595.1, on the reverse strand, counting down.
CTCGGCCAATCGCTATTGGGAAGTAAAAACTCTTCAGCTGACTTGTTACTTGATGGAAGTGTGGTTTAATATCCAATGAAAAGTGACATTTTCTGCTCGGCCAACAGCACTTGACTTCCTTGGAAACGTCGAGCCGCAGACTCTCTGGCGGCTTTGCCTCTGTTTCACTTTCTTTTCTACTTACGCATTGTATAAGTTCTAGAAACCTTTTTTCTAGAATTGTTTCTCGGCCACCAAAAAATATCCAAAACTCAGCATATATGCTAAGCTTACGGATGTATTTGATTTTCTATGTGATAATTTTTTTAGAAAAGAAACTACTGAACCCGTTTCAGTGGAAGTGTCCATTGTTTTAAGTCCCAGGTTGGAGATATTTTTATCAGCAAAATGGTAACCTTTAAGTGGAAGAACCTATTGTTTCTGACAGAAACAAGCAGAAGAAATCACACTGTTCACTATATAAGTAGATTTTTATTCCCCTCCCATCATAGTGCCTCCACCTCTGATTGATTCTTTACAGTGGGAGTAATTCTAATTTTTAATCACTGCTACCAAAGGTTTAGGTTATTCATGTGTTCACACATTTATACATATCTATGTATCCAGACATCGCCCAGCCTTAACTGTTTGCAGTAGAAACTTGAAATCACTTACACACTCCTCTCAATGATATGGGAAAATGCCTTTTTTTTCCCCCCCTCCAAAATAGGGTTTTAGTGAGGGGGTTCATTTTTCAATGAAAGCTTATGCTAAATTGGTCACTAGTTTGTGCCCGCTTGTTTTTTGAAAATTCACACATTTTTTAGTGATCACAGCCCAACTTTTTAATTGATCACCCCCAACACAGCATATATGGGTGGCGGTGAGTCATAATTTCCCTTGGAATGCTAGTCTCATACATTTACCATTCTTATGATATTTGGCCAGGAACCTTTCAGATAGATTGAAGAGTTTCAGGAATCCTGTAATTCCATTCAAAACGTTTGCTTCAAGCTGAAATATTGAATCTGGAAATTTTCATAATGTTGAATAATGGCGTCAGCTGAAATTGAGTTCTGATTAAAATCTAATCCTTTGTGCCGAGCGTGTGAACAAGGACAAATCCTGTGTATATCCCTGGCATTTTCTATTGTTATGACTAAAACCCTTAAATCCTTAATCTTCTCCCTTATGCATGCGTATGCTAATCTCCTTATAATCCAATATGCAATTCCAAATCCACTGTTCTCTTAAAATCCTACCTCTCACTGGAATGTGGAGGGTTTACTAGGCTTAGCTTAGTCTGGTACAAGGTCATACTTAATGGGTCACCCAAACACACTAGTAATGATGTGTGAAACTGGTAGATTGCTTCATCTGGCACAAAGGCATGATAGTGGACAAGATTAAGGAGAACGACACTAGGTATTCCTCAAAAGAAGTCTTTGCAAACTGTTTTGAAAATTGGAGAGGATGCTGGGATCAGTGTATGAGGTCCCAAGGTTATCCCTCTGAAGGGAACTAAGTTGCCATTGTCCTAGGTAGGCTATGTTCTTTTGTTGATATTAAATGGCTGGATACTTTCCGGACAAAACCTTGTATAACAATATATAAATGCACACCTACGCACTAGTTTTTCTTTGTATCTCTTTATGACTCAGGAATCAGGAAACCCTTTTGTTTTTGTAATTGTCTTAGAGTAATCGTCTCTATTGTTTGAGCTTTTCATTAATAACTTGTCCCACACTGTGTAGGCGTCTACTGTTAGTGTTGTTGTGTCTAATAATGAAAATATTCTTTATCACTTTTTATGATTGAAATAAAAAGTTTCCAGGCTCCCCTTTTGAATGTTTGCAACTCTGAACTCTTTGGGGGCCAAACATTTTCTTTACTTCCGGACGAATAAAGAGAGACCAAAATGTTAAAAGCAACATTTTTAGCTTTTTGCCTGCCAGTTATGTTCAATGCTTACAACCACAAATTGTAATTCATTTATTTTTAACTTTTGTTACAGCTTTGAGCAGCCACTAATTTCAATTATAGATTGTATTACTGGCTGCAAATGGTTGCAAACAGCCTAATTTAGGCTAATGGGAAAATACAAAGTTTGAAGGCTTCGTTGGCCATTATTAGTCGCTTTTTGTTTGAAAATAATTCCAGTCTTTTTTGTTTTTTTATTTTTATTTTTTATTATTATTATATTATTATTGGAATTCATTTTGTGATGATGATGATGATGATTAAATTCAATCATCATTACTCTTCTAATGTATATGAGGTCTGTTGGGAAAGTATCCAGCCAATTTGGATATCCCGATAACCGTTTGCGCAAACTTGATGGAACTTGGCAACCAATCAACTATTTTTTTGTTAATATCAAATGGCTGGATACTTACCAGACAGACCTTATGTGTTTTACACACACACATACTCTCTAACTGACTCTTATATGCATGCATGCACACATACCCTCTCCTTCATGAATTTATGCAGAGAACTTTTAAAATATTTCCTGAAAGATGATCATATCACTTACCATTTTTGGACTTGTCTCACCTAATCTTTTTTTGTCTAATTATATTCATCAGGATAAATTTGCCTTTTCTTTATATTTTGTTTTGGAGACTTTATTCCATTTTCTACAGAAAGAATTTTACTGCAGACTTTGAGAGATTGAAAAAAATACAAATTTTCTTTCTGTCGCCTTGAGATGAAATTTGCTTTGTATTTAACACCTTCAGTGCCAACAGCGACGACATTAATTAATGTCCTTTAGCGCTGAATGTGTTATGTAAATAAAGGCAAACATTTTGTGTGTGTGTGTGTGTGTGTGTGTGTCTGGGTAGGACAAAGGACTTGGGTGGTGTAATAACTAATTATTTTCCATTCACCAATTATGAAGAATTGGAATTGGATGTTATCATAATGCACACCAATGGCAAACGTAGAGTTTAATGGTCTTCAAAATTAGAAAAATGTTCATCATCATCAGTTTTTTCCCAGTCTTGATAATGGCCTGAAGTATAGCCAAAAGCGCTCGATCAAACCTTTGCACAATATTTACATTCATTAAATCCAGACACACGTTCCCTTGTATGTAAACAAAAATGTTAACTAAAGAATTTTAAAAAAACATCGTTTTTAATCAAACATGTGTGTGTATGTACATGTGTGTAGTATAAAAGTTTGCAGATGTACATGTTTGGTTGTTTGTATATTACCAAATTTTATTAAAAAGCAATTCAAAGTATAATTAATAATGGCTTAGTTAAATAAAAACTTTCTTGTTTCAAGACTTTCATAATTATATGAACTCCGTAAATAAATACACTTTGTAACTTTATTGACAATTTGCACTTTCTTCTCACTCTTCTTAATAGGCCTTATATTTTAACTGCAATTGATTGCACATGTTTTCAAATGCTTTTGTCCAGTGAGGCCTTAAGTATTGAGGTTCCCGAGAAAGGGCGCTTTCTATAAATGCATTTATTTGTATTATTACGGACACCTGAATTGTCTAATACACTCATTACTTTCATGTAGAGTGATTCATTTTTGAGGTCAAGATTTGTTGTAGATGTAGAACTTTTTGAGGTCAAGATTTGTTATAGATGTAGAACTTTCACTGTTTGGTCATGTTTTTAGTATTATTATTGCTTACTTTTTTTATCTGTCTATATTGCTGTGGTCTACTTTCACTATAACATCATTTTTAGACTTCGGGCTTGTGAAGGAGGAGTAATGAATGACAGTTATTCTTACCCCCTGTTCATTACATTGCAAGGGTGGGTGGGCAGGTAGTCCCTATTGCTTCCATTGAAGCATAAGCACCTTCTTCCATTCTTTCCCCTGTTCATTGCATTGCAAGGGTGGGTAGAAAAGACAGAAAAAGGATGAAAGATATGAGGAGAGAATGGATCAGACAGTGTAATAGTCGTACATACAAACTGGCAGAATAATAATATGCTATTTTGCTTTGTACAGATGAGAAGCTTGGATTGAAAGAAAGAATGAAACAACTTATTTTTAGCAATGAAAAAGTTCTCTAATAAATATCATTGTCTGCTTTTATGCTTCCAATGATTGTAGCCTTTAAGAAACCATTTCCAATAAGAAGTAAAGCTGTTTTTTTCCTGACAATTCTGTGTACCTCAGATATGAATTTGCTAAAATAATTACTAATCTTCTTAAAACTTTAAGCTCTGCCAGTTTTAAAATCCTCGGTTACTTTAAGATTTTCTTAGCTTATTGCAAAAGATGAAAGTTTAACAGCTGTTTAAAGAGTAAAAAACCTGTAAGATTTCTATCAAGATTTCTGGAGTTCTGTAGTAAAATCATTTTTCTTTTTTCTTTTGTAGACTACAGCTGTCTCTTGTTAATCTTTCTCTCTCACTATCTCACTCTCAC
>VCCN01004595.1:1753343-1765914 GCA_006491835.1 Architeuthis dux | reverse complement strand
TCTTCTCTCTCCCTCTATTGGTTTTCTTACTTTATTCCTCTCCTTTTCTTTTTTTCTTTTACTCTCTCTGCATCTCTTCTTTACTTATCTTTACTTCTTTTTTCCTTTTTATTTTATTCCTCCTTTTACTCTGCTCTCCCACCACTCTATCTCTCTCCTTTTCCTTTTCCTACTCCTACTAACGTTTCTTTTTCCCTTTAATATTTTATCTTCACATCATTTCATTCCATGGCCACCATTTACAGTGCCGCTTAGTTAGTGTTTTTGTTGCCTTAATCGCCCCCCCCTCCTTCCATGCAAAGTTAAATCAACTTGTGTGCGCGCGCACATACACACACACATACACACATAAATAATGCAATAGCTTTTAGCATTTGTCGTCATGTCTTGATGAATAATAAATGTTCCTCTCAACTTTGGCCGTCTCTGTTGAAGGAAAATTAAGCACATTTCAAACCACTTTGGGACTGTCCCAAATGGTCTCAAATATTTAATCAGTTTTGTTGATGTTATTGTTGTTTTTTGTCGTCGTCGTCGTCATCATCATCCTCATAAGTTGTCTTGTGATGTTCGGTTTACAACATTGCAACAGACACGAGGAATTTATTTTTGCTCCCATTTTAAAACCTCTTCTTTTAAAATTATAAATAATTTTTATCTGTCGTCTTTTGTGTTTGAACTATTAACTCGAGAAGTTGGAAATGTCTGTTCATCAACACAATATCTCCAAAAGTTCTCAATGAATTTGATATTTTCTGGAAAGGTAGGCCATGAGGTAAAGAAGAATTGGTTAAAATTTTGGGCGGATCCAAGAATTTCTTTCATGTATTGAGACATTAGTCTGAAATATAGAAAATAAAAAAAACTTAGCTACGATGCAGAGGAGGTAACTATGTATGAACTGATTTTCATTCAGTTTTTAGTTAGTGTTTGGCATTGGCAGAGGTATGTTCTCTCTGAGTGCTTTCTAGTTTTGTTACAGGTGACAATTACAATGGCAGTTTAATTCTTTACAATTGAAATTTCTTTCTGGAAAAAGTCCCATGAAGTTGTCTATGTGTAGATTTAATCCCATCTCGTTGTTATTAATCTTTTCCTTCATATTTATATTTATATCTCTCAGGTATTACGGATTTTAAAAGAATAAGACAATTACCTTGTCTGTATATTCAAATTTTGAACACTGACATTTCAGAAGTTTAAATGCTGCACAATAGGTGGCATTACTGTAGTTGCTCAGCGGCACCCTGTAAACAACGCAGTTGGTGTTGTCTCTCTGGTGTCACAGCGTTATTCATGGTAATCTGTGGTTTCCTCAAACTACTTAATCACCAAATTAAAGAGTCTCAGAAGCCAAGGGGTGGGGGTGGGGCAGTAATGATGGTAATAGCAAGAAGCGTTACACAATTACGTTGCAAATTAAGGTGGACATTATAAAGTGAAGTGAAAGAGTTAAGAAAATGATAAACATAGCAGGTGCATATGGGATGAATCGTTCTGGTGTTGCAACAATTTTAAAGGACAAATAGCGCATTATGCAGCCTGTGAAAGGTTCTGTACCAATATATTCCATGATAATTAGTGAGAAACGAATCTCAGTGAGGGAAGAAATGGAAAAACTCCTGAGTATGTGGATGAACGACCAGCATCAACGCTGCATGCTTATAAGCCGTAACTTAATTCTCTGAAGATTATTATTATTGCTATTTATACATTAAAGTACTGTTTAAGGCTGTTAAAATATACTGTTGAGCATTATTGGGGTATATCTGTACTATAAAAACCCTTTTCACAATGCTGTGACCAGTATTTACAAGAATAATGTTGGACTTCCAAACAAACCCTAGGAACCTATCCTGTTCATTAGTAGGGGAGCTGATTGAGATATGTGTGTGTGTGTGTGAGCGTGAGCCTAATTGATCTGTCTTTTTTTTCCCTTTAGTTTCTTGTTTATTTTTGTCTCCATTTTTTTTGTTCTTCTCCTGAGATGAAGAAAGAACTCACAAGGCCAGAAAAAACATTTCTTCCCAATTAGATCTTCCTTAATTACTTTGATTCTTGTTGGTGCACCCCCCCCCCACAAACCTATTTACTTGGGTGTTGTTTTTCACTCTTCTCTACCCTACTCCAACAACCCCTTTTTTAAAAAAATTATTTTATTATTTAGGGTCTGCACAAGGTCAGTGATAACTATGTTGTATTGAAAAAAATCAAGAGGGAGTGAGGGTAAGAAAAGCACATATGCATATTGTAAGGGGTAGCAACAATTTTATCATCATCATCATCATAACGATGTGTATGAGTTCAAGTCCTAGCCCTTTATTCCAATCTCTCTCTATGGGGGCTAGAACCAGGTTAGATTATATAGTAACAACTCAGCAAAACACTTATGACCCACTTATTATACACATACTATGTCTCTTTGAGAACCATGGATTGATAGAAACACAAACAGTAAACGTTAATAAAACCATGATCAAATGATCATTTAGAACCTTTTTTTTTTTAGTGTGAAAAAAAGTATGCAAATTGTTCAAGCACATATAACAATCATATTTACACAATATCTTGGGTTTTGTGGTTGTCTAATAAACATCATAATTCTTCTTAAAATCATTTACATCTGTTGATAGCACTACATATTACGATAATCTATTTCATAGTCTCACCATTCTATTGCTAGAAAAGAATTTTCTGATATTTAATTTATTTCTATTTACTTCTACCATATCTGTATGGCTGGCCTCTCAGTCCCTTGTACGCCCTTCTAGTAAAAAAAAATCGTCTACTAATTCTAAACGATGCATAATCTTGGATTGAATGAAGTTCGTATTACATCTATTCTTTATTTGTTGCAGGAGTCATGCCCACTATCCTCACACCTTGTTACAGAAATAATATAGTCTGCTTCATTTTCATTAAATGACAAGGATGCACTCTATAGAATGCACCATCATGACATATAAGGACAACCTGTCCTTCATGACCGAGGACAACAGCAGGTTCCTTCCAGAGATTTGTACCTGTAAAATGGATTGGATCCAATTAAATCTTCCAGCTTAATTAGAACACTGTCTTTTATAGCAATTTATAGTTTTAATTCTATTGCTTATATTTTTACCTGAAAATTCCTGGAGTCTTTTCTGATACTCGTTATTCCGAATACCCAAGCAACAACTGGATCGTGATGTTTAGTTGAAACTTATATTACTGATAAAGTCTATGCACAGGATTATATAAATGTGAAATTAACATATATGTATATGTTTATCTGTCCACTAAGTAATCACTCAACCAAATTTTGCTATACACCCATGTGCCTGAATCATTATAGTAGGTAAGATAAGATTAATCATGATTTTGTTTTCCTCACTGCTGTCATTTGTTGATCCAGGTGCTCATAGTTGTGAGTCTGCAGATAAGTGGTCGACTGATATGGGTTTTTGCCAATATTTAGAGAGCAGGGCGGCCAAACGCCGATATTTCTTCTTTTTTGCTTTTTGCACCTGATAAAATACAATTTGATAATAACAAATGAGACACAAAATTGCTGAACTTAAATGAACATTTATTTAACATTATTGTCTGTCTGCATTGTCTCTGAAAGTAGATCTGCACTCTGTCTCTGCAGTGCACTTATTTTAAATTAAAAAAATGTATCAACTAAATAATGTCTACAGGTAATCAAAACACTAAATTTTGTAAAAAAGAACAAAACTTATGAATGAAAAATAAAGTCTTAGTGCATTTAACAGCATTTATCAGCATTTATTAGCAGACAGCAGCATCTGGTTTCTGAGATGACAAAAATGTGTAAACATTATACATAAATAAATTTTTTAAAATAACTAAATATTAAATAAAATAAACAATGTTAGTGCACACAGTAGCACCCAGCCACAGCTCTTTTCTTTGTTTTTGGTCCCAATAAACATTTAACACAAAAATAATGTATTAGTCACTTAAACACAGAAAAATATTTTTAAAAAAAAAGAATGTGCATTGTCTCTATTTGGGAAATGAAAAGGTTGTGAAGTGTCTACATCAGTTGTAAACACTGTATAATCTACTTCAATGTTTACCCTTTATGTTCTTCCCCTCCCATATTTTCTACTGTTTTTCTCTGCTTTGCTTCCTCACACAACAAGACGACCGCTAAAGAAGCCTAAGCCTATCTACCCTTTCTTTCATAGGAAAGAAAGAAGACTAAGAACCAACATGACTGCCTCCGCCCTCCCCGGATACCCCCTCACACTGTGTTGTACGGTTGTTCCTCTGGACTTTACGACCCTGCCTCCGACGGTCAAACCTTTGATCTTGCCAAACCGATGTAGTCTATCTACCTTGTTAGAACACTGAATTCATGAAAAATGACATGCTTTTTGCCCCCCCTCTCTTTCAACCTTTCACTTTTAATTCTAAACTAAAAAGTACTTTTTTCTATTAGAATAAAAATCATGTTTTGTGTGGGCCATGGGCTAAGGAAGAATTGATTACATTTTGGGGTGGATCCAGGAATTTTTTTTGTTAACTCCCTTTCATTGTAGTTATATATGAACTGATTTTCATTCAGATTTTAGTGACAATGGCGTTGGCAGAGGTTTGCACTCTCTAAGTACTTTCTAGTTTCCCACTGCTGTCATTTGTTGACCCTGTTTCTCACAACCATCAGCCTGCAGACTCTTTTCGCTCCTTTATTAATAGAACAAAAAAGATTCTTTAGAGGTTGTATTTGACTTCTAATTAAGGACATTTTCCAATTGTGCTTGTAACAAAAGATTTCCAAAATGTGTCTAATATCAATCATTTTTCACCTCTACCAATGGAGTTGGAAAAGGTATATGTATTCACTCATGGTTCTGTTTGTCTACACAATATCTCCAAAAGTTCTCAATGGATTTCAATGACATTTTCCTCATTTGGAAATTCTAAGATTTTAAACACTTCTTGCTTTTGCAGCTGTAAATATGTATACTCTAATTCAGTGGTTCCCAACCTTTTTGAGTCATTCCCCACTTTTGTCAATAAGATTATTAGTATTCCCCCTTCCAAGTTTTTTTTACTTTATTTTACATATAATTAGACAGCTTTTTAATAATAATTAGTTTAATTTTATGATTGTACAGCTGCTGCTGTTTATTTGTTACTCAAAGAAAGCAAGCAAAAATAAATAGGAACACATTTGAAATTCCAATTTATTAAAAAAAAAGAATTCTGCTATCATAACTGATATACACATCAATGTGATCTCTGTTTTTGTTTTTTTGCTACTAGTTCTTCGATTTGTGGGTCTATTAGTGAGAGAGCACATCTTAAATCATTCTCAACTTCGAGCTTATTTCAAGCCTTCAACTTGATAAATAATAGTGCAGAAAAACCCCTATCTTTACACTGGACTTTTATGGATGTTATTGACATTTGTTAAGCTTTGCATAGTAATGTATAAGGCCAAAAAAAGGGGATGTGTAGCTTGTTGCATCAGTCTTTTGAGTAAAAAGGGCTTGCCTACTTTGAACATTTATACCTACATTCAAACCTTGATCACTGGTGCTGATGAGAAATATGCAACTCTCTTAGCCATTGGGTAAGCCAAACAAAGAGATGTTATTGTTTTGGGTTGGTAACTTTTTGATGCCAGAAAATTGTATTTGCAAAATTATCCTAATAATGGATACACCCCCTCTTCCATTGTGCTTTTCATGTATCTTGATATTTGCTCAATTCAATAGATCATAGAAAGAGATCTGCTCAGCATCATCCTCACTTAGTCTTTCTTATCTAACCTAATTTTGTGAAGTTTAACCAAACGATTGTAATTTGTTTTGTTTTTAGAGCAGATATTTTCAACTGCAACCTGGAAAAATGTTTTAACCCCTCCCCCATCATTACAGCCCTGACAGTTCACTTTAAAACTCTGCATTATAACTTTGGCTGGATAAGTTACTTATTTGGTAATTATGTAAGTGTTATACAGAAAACCCTGTCTATATTACATAATTGGAATAATTTCAAATAAGTTGCAAGTATCTGAAATAGTTATTGCGAATTATTTGGAAGTCAAGTGAATAAAATGTCCCCTGCGCACATCAGACTCCTGCATAATGACAGGTTCTCAATAACAAATGACTGAGTGGAATTTACTAACTTAGCAATCAAGTCTCGGTAGACAAGTCGATACGGCATAAATTGAATCTACTCACTGTTATCATCCTTGTTTCTTGGAAGTAGGTTTCCATCGTTCATTTAAATGTTCCACTATATATGACACTATATAATAATACTATGTAACTCATTGCTGCATTATGCTATACAAGGGAATATTAAGTATGTCTAGAAAGTAAACAGCCATTGAATATTAACGAAAAAATAGCCTGTCTTTGGCAATGGTGCTTTTGTCTCCTTCAGATTACTCTCCTTGGGAGCTCCAGGGTCTCCCTTCCACTTTTTAAAATGGTATGCAAAGTCCTCATTCAGGATTGCCATCAGCTGCCTTGTCACATTCTCCTTTCTTGTTTTTGTTTCTTTTGGGGAAAAGCCTGAAGTGGCAGGGCAGGGAATCGAATCTGGACTGTAGGTAGGGGTTGATGCGATTTCTTTAAAAAAAACCTTTGTGAGACTTGAAGAATGGGCAGGTTCAGTGATTGTAAATGTGATGGTACACAAACTCACTAAATGGCATCTCACTGACAACTGAGTAACCTCATAAGAGAGTGTCTGATCACATGTGCATGGTAAGGTCCCCTCTAATTGGATGTCAACTTAAATCAAGGCCACGTAACCTTGTTATGTTATTCAGAATGGCTGGATACTTTCCGGACAGACCTCATAGATTTATATTGGCAGGAGTGTATATCATTTAGTCATTTTAGTCAGGTCTTTTTCTTTTAAATTGGTTTCATTGACGATCATCTCTTATGATATCTCTTCACAAAATCACATTCATGTTTACGAAAATATCCCAGAAGTATTTATAGACAATCCCAGAAATATGTATTTATAAATGTGTGTGCTTTATATATGAGAAAGAGAGAGAAGTGTGTGTGTGTGTGTGTAAAACCAAAATAACCGACATTTAGAGTCTTTAAAGGCCATTGTTAATAACATAAATTTAAAAAAAATGTCTGCATTCTGACTGGTTGCTAACATGGCATATTTTCGTCTTTGACATTTTCCCAATAATCATTCTCTTTTAGTTGAAATAACATCAATAAATATTTTCATTTTTGCAAGCTTTTCATCTTGATTCCTCAAAAGAAATCCTGACAGGAATAGTTGAGCACTGTCATCATCATCATCATCATTGACAAGGATGGTACTACTACTACTACTACTACTACTAAATGTCAGCAGCATAACCACTCCTACTGCAATACAGTCTCTGCCCTTTCTTCCCTTCACTTGAATAATAACCTCCTCACCAAAGCAAATGAATAATATTAATGGTATGAACGAAAAGAAACCACAATAATAAAGTAATGAGATATACACGAAGCAAAAGCTTCCCCAGAGAATAAGAAATAAGTAAAATTCCTTTGGATTTTGTAATTCAAAGGGATCACCTGATCCGCACCAGAGGACCAGATCTAGTAATCGTAAACACAAAGAAGAAAAAAATTGTCAGATACATGTATTCCCTGCTTTACAAAAGTTTGCTTTACACCAATTTTCTTTTATGATAGACGTCAAGCCACCATAGCTTTGAACTGTGTCTGTGAGCATCTGTGCTTTATCTCGATTTATTTTGTGTCCTAAAGTATAAAAAAAACAACTTAAGAGAGCTTGTAAAGATGTTGTGTCATAAAACTGGCAGACATAGAAGCTTATTTTCTGGGGTCTGGGAACACTCAAAAAACTTTTCATTTTACGTCATTTTGCCGTACAAAGGGTTTCATAGGAATTATCTACTTTCGGATAACGGGAGAAATCTGTATTGGATCTTGTTGTTCCAGCAGACCAGAGTGAAAGTGAAATAGAAGCATATATGTAAGAGGTGCAGTTTTTACAGATCCAAAGTATTTGTGAACATTACAACATGAATATAGTTTTGAACAGTAAGACCACTCTTCATAACCACCTTTTGTTCCTTCCATGAGAAGTGTTTGACAAAATATTGCATTTGTAACAACCCATGCAAATATAGAAAAGAATGGTAAGGTAGAAACCAACCGTTCCCTTTGAGTCAGACTTGCAGAACATAAAGCCATATTCAAAAGGGAGGTAGAAAGGTCTGGTATGGCAGATCACATCTGGAAAGAGAATGGTGCACATAACTCTCTTTGGGATGAGGTTTAGATTATTGATACAGGAGAGTGAGAACATTGAAAGGAGCAGCACATATCAATGTCAGCTAGATGTGGAAGTCAGGCCAGTTGTGATTTCAGTGTGGTGAGGTGTTGTTCTTTGCTCAGCAGGAAGTGAATCGGAAAGCATTCCTGCCTGTATTAATTAGAATCACCTGTGTTACATGGGTTGCTGAAATTGATATTGTCTATGTGGAACGCATTGCTGGGAATGAACTGAGCCAGTTGGTATATATGCTATCATTTTCTGCTCACCTTTTAGTTCTGTGAAAAGAACACACTTTCCTTATGGATTCTCCACCTGAAGAAAGCTGTAGAATGAGTTGGCTGAAACATTGTAGCAACACAAAGAATGAGTTCAAATGTCCAAACAACTCTTGGAATACTGAGGAGAGTGCTGGAGTATTGAAGAGACTTGCTGCTGCTTAACCTCCAGTGGATGCCACTAGTTATTACTACTAGTGTGAACATTCAACGAGATCAGATAATAATAGAAACTAGTAGGTCCAACGGAATCATTCCCACTCTTGCTTTTTTTTCTCTTTAATAACAATTATACTATTAATCTGCTTGTTTGTATGTATGACCTTTACATTTTCTGATTATTATTCATTCTAATCATATCTTTCATCCATTCTCTTCTCCTTGTAATGTAATGAATAGGATTAAGAATGGAAGAGGGTGCTTATGCTTCACTATAACTCATTCATTCATTACTGATACCTCACAAATCTGAAGCCTAAAAATTAAGTTATAGTAGTAGTAGACCATAGGAATATAAACTGGTAGCAAAATAATCAGTAATAACAGATATTTCAAATGCCTTTGCATGTAAATGTGGATACATTCCATAGGTAGTAAATTACTTTAGCAAAATCATATACAGGTCATCATCATCATCATCAGCCGTTATAGGTCCACTGCTGGACAAAGGCCTTTCCCATCTCCTTCCATGACTACCTAGATTGTGCTAACTTCTGCCACGTCTTACCGGCAAACTTTTGTCTCAGCTCTCCATCTTGTGTTTAGTCTTTTTCTACTTCGTTTACTGTCCCATGGGCACCAGTCGGTTAGTCTTTTCCCCCATCTATTGTCACTTCTTGATAGGTGACCAGTCCATCTCCATTTTGCTGCTTAATTATTTGTATAATATCCTTCACTCTAGTCCTCCTTCTGATCAATGTTGATCTTTTTCTATCTCTTAGAGCTATCCCTAGCATTGCTCTTTCCATGGCTCTCTGTGCTATTCTAAGTTGGTTTTCAGCTCGTTTTGTTAATTTCCATGTTTCGTATTTCATTTCATGGCTGGTATTATGCAGCTGTTGTATACTTTAAAACGCTTTAAGCACATTGGCAAGGTGCTCTTCAAAATGTCTCTATCGATACCGAATGCTTTCCAACCTATCGTTATGTGTCTTTTTATTTCGCTGTCATGGTCTTTCTCTAACTTTATTACCTGTCCTAGGTAGATGTATTCATCAATCTCTTCTAGCACCTCTCCCTCTATCTTTATGACCTTGTTGGGGATTTTATTGTTGAATACTACTGTTTTCTTTGTTCTGTTCATCTTTAAACCTTACTTTTGGTTAAATCGTTTCAAAATTTTCTGTACTTTTCGAAACTGCATTGTTCAATTTAATGGGGTTTTTTTTCCAGCTTATACTTGGTTACATTAATTTGTAAGGTACCACATCAAAAGCCACACTAATCAAATCCACACATTTCTGCAAGTATTACTTTACTTACAGAACTCCATATGCAAAAGCAATGGTGATTTATCTTAGTTGTCAACAATGTGGCATTTCGACAGTTTCAGTTAATAACAATAATTATATTTAGCATTAATCTTGGCTGTAATTCTTAAATAATACTGATATATTTTGATTTGGCTGTTCTCTTGGCTTTTGCCTCATTGTGTTCCATTTTACATAATGCAATACTAATTGGGCCCAAAGGAATCTTCTTCTATGTATAATACTTTCCCCCACTTTGTAAGTAATTAAGTAATCTTACGGCATTTAGTCACTCTTATTAAAATATTTTCTTTTGTGTTTTTTATGTCTGTCATTGCGGCATGGGGGGTGGGGGGAGAGACTGACTCGGAAGAATAGAAAATAGGGGTAATTAGGAGTTAGATATGTTTTTTCTTTCTCTCTTTCCGCTGCTGACGACTCCTAATTATTCTCATTTTCTGTTTCCTTCCTTCCTATTGCAAATATGTTTGGATAAATACAAAACTGATTCACGGAAAGTAAAATGTAACTCCAAAAAGCAGGCTGTAAATTATTAGTACTGGTCCATGACACGTCACTCTGCTGACAGTTATCATAGGTGTACAACAGGCATTGTTGATGGCTGCTACTGATATTATAAGTGTGACACACATGGTAGAAAGGGAGAGGGGCAAAAAGAAAGTTAAGTACTTTAATAATAAAAGGATGGGAAGGGAGAGGCTAGAAAGGAGTTAGGTAGTTTACTAAGAGGGTAGCAACTTCAATGAATCTTCTTCAAGTAATTAAAAATCAAACAAAACATTGTTGAATAGTTTGTTTACATTTTGCCTCCCTAATAAAAATATTGGTTTATGTCAATTGGGAGTTAAATTTAATTTCTCCTGTATTTCATACTAGGTCACTTGGTATCTTGAGCTTGACAGCACAAAATATTTGATCACTCTCTGCATCCAATTAACAATCAATGTTTACATAGCAGCACTCAACAAGCTACAACGTCAAAATGAATTCATTTATTCCCTCAAACAACCAACCAACAGCTCCAGCGTTGCACGTCTGATTGAAATAATTGAATGAATTTGTACCAACTGACCCACTTTTGCTCATTAACTTTTCCTTCTTCTTCAAAATCCTGTTGAAATTCAACTCAAATTCAATCTTTTTAAAAAAAATATTTGCTTTGTTTTCTTAAATACTATTTGTCCTAATTAAGGGGATGTGGCTCTTCTCTTTTGAGAATATCTGATTGCCTTTGAATCTTAAATACAAACTACAGCAATACCTTGAATAGTGCGGTTTTGATTAGTGCAGGTTTTGATGTAGTACGGTTATGGTATTGCCGTACAAACAAATGTAACTAAGTATAAGCTGAAAAAAACCCACGTTAAATTATAATAAGACCTTGAAGAGTTCGGTTTTGAACATTACAGAAACTTTTGGAATGAATAAACTGCACTAATCAAGATATTACTGTACTGTTTCTTACCTTTACCAACAAAGTTGGAAGAGGTATATGTATTCACCCATGTCTGTCTATCCACACAATATCTCCAAAAGTTCTCAATGAATTTCAATGACATTTTGTGAAAGGGTGGACAATGGGCTACAGAAAAAGTTATTTTTTGGGGTGGATCCAGAAATCTTTTCTCCCCTGCATCGTAGCTATATGTCTACTCTGCACAATATCTCCAAAAGTTGTCAATGAATTCCACTGATGTTTTGTGGAAGGAAGAATCGATTAAATTTTGGGGTAGATCCAGGAATTTCTTTACAGTTACCTCCCCTGCATGGTAACTATTTGCCAACTGATTTTCATTGAATTTTTAGTGACAATAGTGTTGGCAGAGGTATCTACCCTGAGTGCTTTCTAGATTTTTATTTGTTTTTATTCTTTTGTTACGAAAAAGCCCCCCCCCCCCAAAAAAAAGGCTTTCAGCTTTCATAATGTTGTCAGACGTTTTATGTGTTTATCCGATGGGAAATGCAACGTTGTTAGAAAGCCGTTTTTGGTGGCGCTGGCAAAAGTCCACCAAATCTGACCTTTTTTTTTTTTTTATAAAAAGTTACGATTTTGCTGAACTCTTTCACTGGTGCACTTCACTAAAGCCTAGGGACAAAAGAAAAACATCTCCCCTTTACTTACTGGTTTACTGGTATATCGAGTCGGAGGTTGTGTGTACTTTGAATCTGTGCCCTGTAAGAAAGACCATGTGATCGTCTGCAGATTCTTGAAAGGCATCGAAACATGGGCTGGTTTATAACCATTGTTCATTAGGATTTCTTATTCAACAGCACTTTATTATTACATGTGCTTTATTATTAGTGTTGACTAGTTTTGTGGTCTTTTAGTTACTTTTTATACCAACATTTTTAGCTGCTCCTATTGTTCTTTGGTTGTTCATTTAGTTGTAAAACTCTTGGGCTATTTTGAGATTCTGAGATGAAATATTTTCATTATTACACATACTAGTCCATGACCTATTGCTTTGCTGACGATTATCATAAGTGCACAACAACAGGCTTGGCTGATGGCTGCTA
>VCCN01004595.1:1718485-1744024 GCA_006491835.1 Architeuthis dux | reverse complement strand
TATTAAAAAGTGGTAGGCGTGTACTTATTTATGAGCGATACTGTGTATGTGTATATGCTAATTTTTATGGAAATAGCAGTTAATGTTATTTAAATCTTTCTTATTGAATTGCACAGTTAATACACTTTTGACAAACTCCCATGTGCCACATTGTTCGCCTTCTGCATTTCCCCGTGTGGATCCCTGTCTATTGTTCTAGAGTTATTATCCATGTTAAATGCAAAAACAAATACACTCCTCTTTTTTAATGTTAGGCTAAACTACAGCTTATTAATATTGACATTTGCCTTTGATCGTTTATGTAATTCGAATTGTAAAATAATGATGAATTGTATTTTATTTCTTCTGTGCTGGTCTTGCATGTTTTTTTAATGTCTCTCTTTTTTCTTCTTTTGCAGGTTGCCTTTCAGTATCGCATGTATCAGTTCTTGGATTACCAGGTTTTTAGTGCAGTAAGTAAGTGCACAGGCCTATTTGTTGCTTATTTTGCAGCTGCAGGGATTCTACTATTGCTTTAGGGCTGGACATGTTGCGGGGAAATAGTGAGACATTTTGTCCGTACTGACTCTAAAGATATTGTCTCTAATTGTGAGAAAAGTCATTAACATTCAGCGAGTTTTTCGGACAATTGAACTTTTTGTTCTTGTTATTTTTGTTGTTCCTACAATGTTTCGGCTTATCCGTTCTGCAGCCTTATTCACATGTATTATCCGTGTGTAAAGAGAGGGACTGACACGTGAAAAACGGCAGCAAACAGTTTCTTTGATCTTTCTCACTCTCCACCGGTGTCCTTTGTCTATTATTTGAAATTCGTCCCACCTGAAGAAGGCTGTAGAATGTATCAAGCAAATGACCAACGTTGACAAAAACTGTTAAAAGCCATACCCTGGAGACAGACGGCTAAATAAAATGAGTAGTCTTTTTCTCTCAGTTCCTCAGTTCTTCAACACTAGTGATCTTTACCCTTGCAAACTCACCAAACACTACTTAACACATGTATATAAATAAAGTTACCATTCTTTTTAGGGATTTTTCATTTAAGGAAGTTTCTCCAAACTTTCCAACCTTGTCAAGAGATCGATCCTTTTAACAAGTTGAATGAAGATTTTGTCTTCTTCTAAACATGTTAATGTGACTGTGTAATAAAACAAAAGGACGTGCTTTGTTAATGTCCGTCTCTCTATACTAAAACTTATTATTTTGAATTATGTTAAAAACAAGAAAACAAAATGAACCCACTCCTGCAGAAACAACAATGACATACAGGTATATGTACCTCAAACGATATGCAACATTTACTTTTTGCATAAAATCTGAGGGGAGATGTTTTCTTTTATTGTATGCTCCTACCTAGTAAAATTTCTTCCCAGGGGTTTTAAATGTTATAAGACAAGAAATCATAATTTTAGTAATTGAAGTTTTTCTTTTTTTGTTCAATACATACCTCAAAAGATACAATGACATATTCACCTATAATTTCAAAACAATTACTCCTAGAGCCCTAATTCTATTTGCTTTTTATTGCACAAATTGTCACACTAACACTAAAATAAATGCAAACTTATATTGAAGCTTTATATCCACTGCACTACAATATATAATCTTATATAGACAGGTTTTCTGTGTACCTCTAAAGATAAAAGACAGCACTTTTGGGGGTATCTGTTTATGATTGAATTACTATGAAATATTGGGTAGCAAGGATGATATATTTACCTCTTATAAAATACAACAGTTGTGAACTTAAATCCATGTTCACAAACTTTAGGAGCTGTTATGTGAAAAATTGTGTTATCGCCCACCAAACATCTCACCCTTCCCTGTTGCAACAGAATATGAAGAAATGCAATTGTTAGCAGTTTTCCAGAAAAAGATAAACCTTGTGAATACGAAACAATCAGTTTTCAATTTAATGTTATTTTCAAAATATTATAGAGCAATAAGTGTCTTTGTATCTTTTGAGGTACCGTGTTTATTTGGGGTACATATACCTGTATATCTTGGTGCTAAACTTTCACTTTGGATGTAAATGGATTTTGTCGGAAAAGTTATTAACTCTGTCTGCCTTGCAGGCTAAGTGGCACCAGCATTCCAAATATTCTTGTTAAACCTCACCAGACCAAATCTATGGTAATAAATCTGGTCAGGTTAGTCATTACCGTGTATACAGAACTGATAAATTATTCTACTTAATTTGTGCCTTAAGGCATTTCTGAGGTACAATGGGTTTAATTGGACATTCCGTGGAATCTGAAACTGTCCTAACTCTGGAAAGATTTGAGATGTTATTGAATTTCTCTATCCTCAAAGACATGATTTATCTCTGCCAATGAAGTTGGAAAAGTTATTCACTTATGTTTGTCTCTGTCCACACAATATATACAGAAGTTCTGAATGAATTCCAATGACATTTTGTGTAAGGTTTTGGGGTGGCTCCAGGGAGTTCTTTTCCGATGGAGACATATTTTTCATTTTTTCTCATATTCACTCATGTTTGTCTGTTGTCTATTCAATATCTACAAAAGTTCTCAATGAATTTCAGTGACATTTTGTGGAAGGGTGGACCATTGGCTAAGGAAGAATTGATTAAATTTGATGGATCCAGGGAATTTCTTTTTTGGTTGGAAGATTTTTTTGTCCATATATTAAGACAATAGTCTGAAATATAGAAAATCAAAGCTTATTCACTTACCTCACCTGCATCGTATTTATATATTTACAGTTACTTCTCCTGCATCGTATCTATCTATGAACTGATTTTTAGTGATAATGGCATTGGCAGAGGTATACGCTCTCTGAATGCTATCTAGTTTTGAGGTTGTAACAAAGAGTTACCATTCTTTCTAGAAGTTCTTCATGCAAAGAAGTTTCTTCGAACTTTCCAACCTTGTGAAGAGATCGATGCTTTTAACAAGTTGAGTGCAGGTTTGTCTTCCTCTAAACATGTTAAACATGACTTTGTAATAAAACACAATGTTGTTTACTCTGTTAATGTCCGTCTATCTCTGCTAAATTCTCTTCTATTGAATTACGTTAAAAAGAAGAAACCAAAATGAACACACCGTCTGAAGAAAAATGAGACAACAAAAACAATGATGTATATTTTGATGGTTAGCATTCACTCTGGGTGTAAATGGATTTTGTCGGAAGAGTTATTAACTCTGTCTGCCTTGCAGGCTAAGTGGCACCAGCATTCCAAATATTCTTGTTAAACCTCACCAGACCAAATGTATGGTAATAAATCTGGTCAAGTTAGTCATTACTGTGAATACAGAACTGATAAATTATTCTACTTAATAAATTATTCTACTTAATTTGTGACTTAAAGCATTTCTGAGGTACAATGGGTTTAATTGGACATTCAATTAAATTTGATACTGTCCCGACTCTGAAAAGATTTGAGATGTTATTGAAATTCTCTGTCCTTAGGGACATGATTTACTTATGCCAACAAAGTATAAGTATTCACTCATTTGTCTCTGGCCTCATGATATATCTACAAAAGTTTTCAATGAATTCCAATGAAACTCATTCAGTTTTTAGTTAGGCCATGACGTTGGCAGAGGTCTGCGCACTCAGAGCGTTTTCTAGTTTGGTGGTAAGCATTCACTTTGGATGTAAATAGCTTTTGTTTGAAGAGTTATTAACTCCATCTGCCTGGCAGGCGAAGTCCCGCCATCATCCTAATATTCTTGTTAAACCTCACCAGATCAAATGTATGGTAATAAATCTGGTCAGGTTAGTCATTACTGTAAATACAATACTGATAAATTATTCCTCTTGATTTTTGCCTTAAGGCATTTATGAGGTACAATGGGTTTAATTGGACATTCCATGGAATCTGAAACTGTCCCAACTCTGGAAAGATTTTAGATGGTATTCAAATTCTCTATCCTTAAAGGTAATCATGGTTACTATTGCCTGTTTGTATTGATCGTTGGACTGCCTAGAAAATTACTTGTTGGCGTGTGTTGACTGAGAGACAAACAACTGACTTTGTTGAGAGAACTGTTTGACAAGTATTCCCAAAACTTTTTTGGACAACCGCCACCATTTAAAGCATCAGCGCACCCCCATTATAATGTTTTCCCCTTGCCCCCTCACCACCCCCTTGCCTTCCAGTATCCCCCTTGAGTCTTATAGCGCCTCTAAGGGGATCACTGTGTTAGACCCTATAAGAGGGATTGTGAGATAAGACTGGCAAAAGAGAAGTTGTGAGTTCAATCCCAGGAAGGGTACTGGCTGTGATAACAGGGGATGTAAAATTGAAATAGTTTGGATGGCTAGAGAACCCTTCAATCAAAACAGCAAAAATGAGGCTGCCTGTCTATTTGGAAGAAACAAGTTTGAAAGTCAGACCCTAGATGCATAAGTTCTCTCTTGCACTTTCAGACATAGGAGTGGGAGGAAATGATGATAGGAGTGGGAGGAAATGATGATAGGAGTGGGAGGAAATGATGATAGGAGTTTTTCGGTCTGTCAGTCAGTGATGGCAATCGGTACTAGAGATGTTCATGCATCTAAAACAAATTGTATTGAATAAATCTCTTTCGGGTCTAAAAAGGAATTGCAGCAAACAAAAGCTGAAGCATTTGGATGCAGTGTGAAATATCTGTGGAGCAGGCCAGGGATAATGTTTCACTAAGTACCCGTGGGTGGCAGTGGCTATAATGGCAGACATGTTTACGAGTTTGCGTGAACACACCAGTTTGGCTTAACAATAGAGTATCAAGAGGTTAGTTCCAAAGGTGTATCTGTCACGACTGTCTGGGCAATTCAATATATTCCACTAGGCGTCTTAGGAGATACATCTTAAATAAAGTTGGCCGTTCTTATTCAGATAGCCAGTTGGGCGAGATTGTTTAGGTGAAGACTCACCTTTTCACTTTGTTTAAATCAGCCTAATTGTGAGTGATTTAGCCAGTGACATAAATGTTTATTTGAAAAACCAGACTTAGGATTATTGTCAGGAAATAAATGCTGATGTTTTGCTATCATCATCAGCAGCAGCCTTTTAACGGCTGTCGTTGGACATAGACCTTCCCCAAGATTCAATCTCTGAGGAGTGTCCAGTGGTTGTTTGACATTCTTGCAACATGGCCTGCCCATTGCCTTTATCTATTGTGTGTACAGGCCACACCAATGGAGTTAGAGGGCTGAAAATTGACACATTTACTCCATATTATGTCTAGGAAAAAAAGTGTTTTTTTTGTTTTTTAAAAATTCTCCCAAAATAGGTATCAATTTACAATGTAAGTTTATGCTAAATTGGTGTTCATGCTTTTTTTTTTTTGTTGTTGAAAATTCTGACTTTTTTAATGATCATTGCCCAACAAAAGGCGAGAGAAGTAACTTATTGATCACCCCCTTTTTCCAATCTTTTAATTGATCACTCCCAACATTGGTCATGTGACAGTTTCTATTGAGTGGCTAACCAGGCATGTTTTTTTTTTTTAGTTTTTTTAAACCAAAGTGTTGTAATGATGTGTAGAAACTGTGCTTGATTTATTTTGTGAATTGCATGCTGTAGCCTGTAAGTCCATGTTACAAGGATATCTGACAACTGCTGGACATTGCAACTCACAATGTGGGTCCCTCGAGATTATCAGCAAAATTGTGGCCGGCAAAAAATAAGATGGCGTGATGATTTGGATAAGTTCAGAATGTTTTGGCACCATAACGCCAAGGAACAAAACAAACAAACTGGCAGACCTTGTTGCAAAATGGAACTGGGATCAATGAACCGTTCAAATTCACTTTGCATTATGCCCTTGTGAAAAGCATGAATCCACTTCTCCCTGTACTCTGTTCCAGCACCAGATACCTTGACAAAATGGCACTGATATGCAATGATCGTTTATAGAGAAATTAGTGGGTTAGTTACTTCTGTTACTCAATATATTTTGCCATGATTCAGCCTGTACACATGGAATTGGACTTTGTTTAAATTTTTCCCTCTAATCTGAATTTAAAATTTTTAATCCTACGAAAGTTGTGCAATTAGAGCTTGACCCATTCGACCCTGTCTCAAAGCAAACCCGGTCATCAACAACTGAGGCCATGAGAATTTTCGATGAAATAATGCCATATGATTGGTGTGTTTAATCTGTTTGATTGGCATCTCTACGGAGGGAAACTGGTTTCTGACATTTCTGGGTGGCAGCCACTAATTGCATGTTATGAAGGAATAATGATTGTTGCTTACCCACAAAATGATATGAAGAAGGCTGTGGGGGAATAATAAGCTGAACTGTTCAGTGTGCTGGAAAGCTGATATTTAAGTTTGAATAAGACACACATCATCTGGGATCCACAGAACTTAAACCTTTAGCTCATTCTTTTGCAAGGGCGCCAGGATTTTGTGCACTTAATAATATTGAAAGCCTGTAAATTGTGTGTCTGTTCATGTATGGCTGAAATTGACATGACAATACAAACTCGAAATTCAAGCACACTATCGTTCATCGATTGGAGTTGCCTGCAGTGGCAGGACAAACCTTTTGCGAAAATCGCCTGCAGTGTGCTTAAAAGTTAATTTCCTTGAAAGAAGTTTAAAGAAATCTTTAAAAATAAGGGGGAGAAAAAAAAGGTATCAATTCAAATAAACTTTGACCTTCAGGTTATGTAAAAACCTAAGAATAAAAGTAACCTTAAAAAGACTTGCTTGAAAGTTGAACGTAATGAATATGTCAAATATAAAAAGGTTGATTTCAATATTTATTCACATCATCCTCAGATTATCTAGATGCCCCCTTCCCCCCAACCATTAAATTTTGAATGGAATTAGACTAAAATTAACAGATATAGAGAACCTCATTTATAAACTTGGCTTTCCCAACACAATCCAATTCATTTTGAGGCAAGATTAATTGGAGAATCATAACATAGATTGCAGATAGCAGTGCCCCCCCCCCCTTCACCAAAATCAATCATTTTCCACATTTCTGGAAAATTCTCCTGGAAATGAGGGCTTATTATGCCTGGCCCAAATTATGTATGATTAATATCAACAATCCTCAGTTCTGATTCATTTAGAGGGTCTGACTATTTAGGCTTTCTTTTATCCTAAACACTTTAATTTATTGTTTAATTTTCACCTTGCATTCCTCTTATTTAATCTTTATCAAAATTCATGAGTGAGAATAACAAAGGATTGATTACTTTTCTGGCATTGAAACAGCTATGGTTATTGACACTGAATCATATTTCTTGGTACCGTACTTCCCAGCGTCAAAGACACTATTTTCTTTCCTAAATAAGTCTAAAAAATATACGCTGCAACCTACAGGCCGAAGGTTGCTTTTTTTTCCATTTGTTATTTTTTAAAAATTTTGCACATTGGGGTGCGTCCGTGAGGCTGGAGCATTTCTGTTGGGAAATATGTTTTTTTTGTTTTCTTTTGAAGTGAGACAAATTTTGAAAGATCATGCAGTATCATCTTTAAGATGAATTATGCTTGCTATGAAATTCATCATTTAAAACGACTTGTTTTTTTTACCTTGATTTGAACTCCAGTTATTGATGTTTGCAGGTAAACAGGCTCATAAACTTTTGATCTCTCCTGGTATTTGTTTCTTAACTCGTCATGGATTTGAATTTCTATGAAACGATTTAAGAAAAAACAAATACTGTATTTGTTTCAGTTGAAGAGTCCATAGTTTGATATGGTGGGTAGGAGGTGGTGGAGGAGTCCATTGTTACAAACAGAAAAACAAAAAAGTCACACTGCTCATTATATGAGTATATATTAACTTACAATTGAGTTGGTATCAGACCACCTATACTGGGAGAACTGCTGAAGATCAAACCCACTAACAACACCCAGCAAGATTAGTTTGCTGATCATTGCTATATGACGTGTGTCCTTATCAATCTTTTTTCATATTATTATTTATAAAACATAGCATTTTTGTATCAGGCCATCAATAGTGGTAGATCCAATGAGGATTGAACCCACTAAAAAATGTCCAGTAGGTTTAGCTGCTGATCATTGCTACACAACGTACATTCTGATGTGTATTAGAAACCGTCAACAAAACTGTCAAAATAGGTTTCTTCAGTTTTCAAGTTTATGCTAAATTGACCCCCAGTTTGTAACCGCTTTTTTTTTTTTTTAATTTTAAAAAATGTGAGAGAAGTAACGTATTCATTCGTCACCCGTTACTTTAAAAAAAAAAATTTTTTTAATAGATGTGTCCAAACGGGTTTGGTTCGTCTTACTGAACGTTGATTGGTCATTTTTTTCAGAGTGTACTATTTACCATAAACACTAGTTAACGTTTTTTTTCTAAAATTACTGCAATGAGGGTATGTTAATGTTTACGATTTAGGAAAACAAAAACATCTATTGTAAATCGGGTATTTATTTACGATAAGATTTACTGCTAACATATATTGTAAGATTCATGGAGAAAAAAAAAGAATTTTATTTACGATCGTATGTGTCTTTATGTGATTGATGAAAATTATAAAAAGGATTTATTGCTGTAGATTGAGTATTTACAATAAAAGGAATTTTATTTTCATTTTATTTCAGGTATTATTTGGAATAACATAGGTAATTGTATAGTTCAGTGGCGTAGAATTGTTCATTGGATGGCATAGTTTATTTTAACATATTTTGGTGAAAATCTCTGAAATGAAGCAGCACTAACAGTATAATTTATGTAAAAAATAAAAATATTTAAAAAATAAATTAATCTTTATTGAACAAGGTTTTAAAAATAAAAAAATCGGAAGTAATAGAAAATGTTTTGTGCTGTCAGAAATCTTTGTTTTTCACACCTGCTGCCAGTCGATCTTAAAAACTTCATAAATTTAAAAAAAAAAAAAACCCAGTTAATTGGTGTCTATGGTAAATAGTACACTCTGAAAAAAGTGACCATTCAACATTTGGTAAGACCGACTTTTGGCAAGCTGATTTTTGGTGAGATGAATGCCATCTCAATAAGATGCTTGTTGGTCTGTCAGTTCCGATTAAGTTAAACAACAAAAACAGGAAGGAATGGGTGATTTATTTACCAGCTGCATGTGATGTCAATAAAAGAACATTTATTTAATCAATTCTCAAAAAAAAAAAAAAAAAAAGATGACGTATCAATCGTTTGTTTTTACAGTTTTGCCAAGTATCATTTGTTATTAATAGATAAAACTGTCTTAAAAAATGGCTAAAATCTGCTAAACTTTTCAAATGTTATAAAACTAAAATAAAACCTTCAAGTTTGCAACATATTTATTGATTGAACAGATATATTTTGGCTTGTCAGACCATTTTCAATGTTCAGTAGACAAATTCTATTCAAAATGTTATATCTATACTCATTTTATACTTATCAAATAAAATAACCATCCACTCTCAAGACTCCAGAACAAATTGTTGATACAAATTGTACACTCACTTTAATTTAAACTTACTAATTGTTTTTTTTTAATAGCCAGATTTTCAGGTGAACCATCCTCACCTTCATCTTCATGCTACTACTACTTCGTTTTGGAAATCACAGATATGGACGTAAGGATGGTGGACGCATTGTTGAACTTATGGTTCTTGTTTTCATATAATCTACTCGTTAATCCCAGTGAAAAAAAATTCACGAATATATTTAGTTTGAGATTTTTTAATTTTTATTATTTATTTTGTTTTTTTTTTGTTTTTTTTTAGAAAAAAATCACTGA
Source organism: Architeuthis dux (assembly GCA_006491835.1). Taxonomy (NCBI): domain Eukaryota; kingdom Metazoa; phylum Mollusca; class Cephalopoda; order Oegopsida; family Architeuthidae; genus Architeuthis; species Architeuthis dux. The sequence goes on along the minus strand of VCCN01004595.1, from coordinate 1,734,349 downwards.
ATTTGTCTAACAGGAAGAGTGCATAGTTTGAAATGGTGGGTAGGAGGTATTTTTATCAGCAAGATTTGTACCCCTGTGTGGAGGAGTCAAGTGTTACAGACAGCGAACCAAGAAAATCACACTGATCATTAGAGTAGATTTTAGCCTCTGCCCTTTAAGCTAGGAAGATGTTCTTGAGAGACATCCATATTTATTGGCATAAACCTTTTTGAGTGTATTTTTGTCTGCTATTTCCTCTGCATCATTTCAATCTGTCACCTTCACTTTCTGCAAAACAGACCCCATATGTTTTATTGATTGCCAATCATTGGAAATCTGACTTGTACAGTTGGGCTGAAGTTGGTAAATACAAAAAGGAAAAATTTCCTTATTTAAAAGCATTGCAGGAAAAATCGAAACATCATTTGCAAATCCTTAAATAATTTTGGTTTTAAATATAACAAACAAAATACTATAATCTTAATATTCAATAAAAAAAAAAAGGAATAAAAAAACTATAGTCTTATGACCATACTTTTTTTTATTGAATTTTAAGATTATAGTATTTTGTTTGTTAAAATCAATTTTTCAAGTACCAAATCACACTCCTCTTAGTTACTTTATTTTTTATTACAAGAGGTTCATTTTGTCTGTAGTAAACCTGGCTATGGGAATGAAGCGGTTAGGAAAATTGATTTTTAGCAATTGATAGTTGCTTAAATTAACCTTGAGGCTCTTCCCTGGTACGGTGGGTTAACTGTCAACTACTTAAAAACTTGCAACATGTAATTGCCATTGATCCTTGAATAAATTAGTTTTGTTAATTATTTAACCAAATTACTGTAGAGCCACTGGGAATGGCTGGATGGAATCAAATTTGCATATTTTTCAAATCCTTCTTCCCTGGTTAGCATTAGAAAAGAATAAAAAAGAAAAAATGGCCCTTAATCTAAATCAGTGATTCTGAACGTTGGGCTCACACGGGAGCAATTTGAATATATTGGGGTGCAATTTATAATTTGGATGTAAAAAGCGTTTTTGTGGCTAAAAACTGAGTTGTATTAAGACTTAACTAATTAATGCCTTCTCATTCTTTTTACTCTCAATTCCTAATTACATAATACTATGCAAACTTCTCTAATTTGTGTGTCTGTCCAAGCATCACAGCCAAATGAAACGTTCCAGGGCTCTGATTTTTTGCATAGATATTGACTCAACTTTGGGATCAAACATAGGCTATTTTCCTTTTTTTTAAAATTCCAACACTATTGAGATTTTAGCAGGCGGTTTGATTTACAATGCAAGTATTATGCTAAACTGAACACCTATTTTATATACTGTTGCTAATGACGGAGTTGTGACGTAACAAGTGTTTGTTCCAACATATTTGTGTTTTTGAAAAAAAGTTGTATATGAGAGTGAGAATGTTTATATCTATGAGAGAGAGAGTTTTTATGTAAGAGAGATAAATGTACAGCTTTTTTCCTTTTTACAAGTCAAAATAAGCGGGCAGGGGCTTTTTTTCCCTTTTTCTCCCTCTTCTGGGTCAAAAGCGAGGGGGAACTTGTTTCCCTGTTGGGGATCAAAATTGAAGGCAAACTTTTTTTTTTCCCCTTTTTGGGGTCAGAATTGGGGGGAACATTGTTTTTCTCTTTTATGCAATCTCTATAAAATATTTGTTTTCCTGTGTTTTTAAATTTGAAGTTATTTTCCCCCGCGCAATGCTGGGTACCTCTGCTAGTTAATTACTATTTTTACTAATGCTTAACAGTTTAACTTTGTGAGGTATAAAACCGATGAGGTGATTGTGTTTTTACTAAATTTCACACAATAAAGCAACTACAGAAACTCAAGTAAGTGCCCTAAAGTTCATATTTACAAAATTTACCACATGATATATAATTTCTTTTTTTAAATTTTTTATTTTTTTATTTTTATTTTTTTTTTATAATGAGTGGGACATTAAATCTTTTGAGCTGTGGAGCAAAAAAGGTTAAGAATCACTGATCAAAATGCTACCCCACTTTTAGCTTCTTCATAAATTTTGTCTGGATGACATGACATTGCTGATATTTATTGCATTAAAGTGGAAGAAAAAGAAAATCCCTAAAAATGTTCATGGTGCACATAACCCTTTCAAGACCAACCTATTAACCTGCTAAATGTCTGAATTAAAATATCAGTAGACTTGTAAAAGAGATCTATGGGACATATATATTACAGCAGTCATAGAAACCTTGAGATATATCTGTCCTGGGAGTCTCAAAAGGCTTAAAGAAGAGATCAGTAATTTGTGGGAGTCAAAAAATATAAAATTAAAAAAAAAAATATATAAAAATTCCTGTGGTGGCTCATAAGCTTGAACCCACGTCTCTCTTTTTACAAATGTAGTTAAACCTAATCTTCAAACCACATGGTGTTCTCGCCTTGTTAATTTTCTAACCATGTGCTTCTATTAACTCTTGGCTGTAAATATCAAGACACCTGAAGCCGACAGAGCTCAATTCGTTTTCAATCACTGCTGAGTGCAGATGCACGGATTAGACAAATTTTAGCCTCTGTTACACGATCACATGTATCTAAAAGATCTTGATATACATGAACTCTTCAATATACATGAACCTTTTTTCACTCACACCAATGTATTCTGGTATATAACAGGTAGTTAAATCGGTCTTCAGTTATTCCTCTGTTTGACCTGGGAACAAATTCAAAGCTGTGACCCACCGAGTCTGCCATCAATTCCCTTCAATTTCATATATTTCAATAATGCAAAAACAACAAAAAAGACATTATTCATACATTCATCCAAATCTCCAAATGTATTCCCTTTGAACAATTTTTTTCTGGCTTGCAATTCCTCTCTGCCTGACTTCATTATTTGGGTTCTTAGATTTTATTACACTCTGCTGAATCTAGGGAAAGAAACCAAAAATCGTCCATGCATAAAGACCTATTGTGGCAAGTAAATCCAGCTTTTTATGGTATCATCATCATCATCATAACAATTAGCTGGACCTGTGGAAATTCCATGGGTATTGACAACTGACATATCATTAGTGATGTATCTGAATATTAATCTGGTCGGATGTCCGGCACTGGATTCACAAAAGATTATCACTGCCACCATGTGAATCTGGCGCCAGATAACTGACTGGATTGATGTTCCGGTACATCACTACATATCATCACTCTCACATATGTATTTTGTTAAAGTAATTTATTAACTATGGAATGTATGTATATCAACTGTAATAACATGCAAAGTCAAATGAAACTAATATATCTGTTATCATATTGATATTTGATTATATGGTCTACTACTACAACCTTATTTTTAGGCTTCAGACTTGTGAGGGTGGAGTAATGAATGAATGAATGAATGAATGACAGTTATAGTCAAGATTGAGTTCTTTTTGTTCTCTTTTAAGCATAAGCACCCTCTTCCATTCTTATCCTTGTACATTACATTGCAAGTGTGTGTGGGGAGAAAGGATTAAAGATATGAGGAGAATCAATAATAATTAGAAAACGTAAGTCGTATAACAGTATAATTATTATAGGATGAAGATTAATTAGTCAAGTGTACTTTTGCTATCTTCTTGGAATATAATCCAAAGTCATTAAAATATTTTAATGTTCAGAAAGAAACTTTTGCATTTATAGTCTTAAAGAGCAGTTATTCCATTTACAAATTTCTGTGTGCTTCAGGGGGAAAACCCCAAACTCCGTTATCTTTAATTCTCAATGAAAATCTCAGAAAAGAAATGACATTTTTTCTTCGATATTGTCAGTCTTCTCTGTTTGATACTCTGATTTTAATTAGGAATTTAATTAGGAATTTCTATACATCAGATGAAAATATATTATCTTCAAATATTGGGTGAATAAAAGCTAAAAGTTGTTAAAATCTTTCCGGAGGAATTCGAATACTCTTGCAGAAATAGACAACTTGGGTTCACTTGTACTTATAAGGTGTTTAGTGCATATCTATTACTATGAAGCTGGTGATTGTTTAATGTTTGCTTGTATGTGTCTTATGACCATCCAAACGGCTGGATCCTGGGGTCTGAAAATTGGTCTATAAGGGTAACCTGATTCAAGGATGAACATGGGATAGGTGGCACTGACCTCTGAGTTCACTAGAGGTTGCCACAGGTCAATTTAGTGTCAAAACTGGTATTTATGGCCAAACTACAAAAAGGGAGATTTTTTCACGAGACACTGCATGAAACCTGAAGCACCTTAATTTGTAAACCTCTATGTAAACATTTATTCATTTCTAAAAAAAATGGAAGTGCTGGTAGTCAAGCAGTTAGCAGCATGGAAAATGGAATCAGTGAGCCGAGTTCAAACTCCGACTGATGATAATCTGTGTTCACTTTGCACTAATAGAGCCTTGGGAAAGGCATGAGTAGGAATAAATGATGCAATTGACAAGCAAAAGTTCTTGATTAAGAAGAATTCACATACTGACACACATGAAGATTAGTACAGCATTTTGAAAGAATTATAGTAGACATTATGTCTCAAGCTTTGCAGATTCTTGTTTGAGCTAGAACTCATGTGAGTGGTTGCCAACATTAATGTACAAGCTTATTCCATGCCAACAATTCAGCGCAAGACAATTCAGCGCAAGGACCAACAAAAACAATTTATTGAAATACAAAAATTAAAATTATTTTTTTAGTTGAATTATTTGGGGAAATTTATTTACCTCTGTAGTTCAATTTCGTAACATATAGTTAGCAGTTTATCGGTTCGATTTACATATTCATTAACTATCCATTTAATGAAACTGTGTTTCTGCTCTTCCTCAAATAAAATAAAATCCATAGGGCTAATTTATTTAGTTTATATTAGTAAAGGGTTGCAGCAAATCAGTAAGCTAAAATGAACTTAAAAAGAAAACAACACCATCCTAGAGTTGCCAAATATCACTAATGCCATGCCAGAGTTGCTGATATATATATATATATATGTCATATCCACAGACAGCGCTGTTTCGTCGTTTTTAAGACTCATCAATGTGGCTACCGACTATAAGTGCCTTGGTGCCCCGAGCGAGGATTGAAACCGGATCTCTGGGCCCGTCGTCCGATCTCCTACCATTGCCCCAGTTACCGCGGTGGGTTGTAGGTCATTATTTTAGGCATATAAACTCCTATTCCTTTGTTTACAAAGAGCGCTCAATTCAGATAACTCTAAAGAGCTAGGCTGTAAACAGATAATTCTCTACAAAAGTGCTCAACCTCTAAATCGAGGGGGCGTATACATAATCTAGTTATATATATTGTCATATATTATATAATCTTTTCTTCTATGTCACTCTCGGTATTCCACAAAGCCTGGAATATGTTCTCTATCTCTATCTTATTGGGGCATCTCTTCTTCTTGAGAATTATTTTATTCCTTTCAGTTTTAAAGTTATATTTAGTTCTGCACGCTACCATTCTATGATCGCTTCCTATGTCTACTTCATTTATAACAGTAACGTCTTTAATGTTATCGATCTCGTTAGTATGAAGTCAATTTCGTTTTTAGTCGTGTCGTTTGGCCTTTTCCAAGTCCACTTTCATAGTCGGAGAAATATTTTAGGTAAAGATATTTCCAGATATAAGTATATATATGGTTTTTTTATGTACGGATCGGCAAAAGCGATTTTATTAGGTAATTCTTTTATTAATTCAAGTATTCTAATTTTAAATTTTTTGAAAGTTTTAACTTAACAAAAGTCACCACTGACATTGTGCGGTATGATAGAAAGAAACTTATTTTATTAAAAATATAACTTATTTCCTTACAAAAATAAAGTTGCTGGCCTTTCTGAACTTTTTGGTTTGGCCATATTTATATTTTGAGCAATTTTAGCTTCCCTTTTCTTTTGGTGAGCTGAGAGTATTTGCATTTGGCCATTTTAGTGAGTTCTTTGCCAGAAACTGCCTTTCCCCTCCCAATTGCTTTTTCACTGTCAGCTACATGAAAGGAAAGAGAAAGTTGACATTGTTGCGTTACGCTGACAGACAGTTTGTATGTAGACTGTTCTGTATTCTTGGTTGCTATGGGAACATCTGATTTTTCCACCCTTTAATTCTATTATTCGTTATACAATCTATCTAATGTGGACCAGTCCATTATGAGTTGTAGGATCTCAGCTAGCAGACACTACAGACAACCAACCAAACATACAAACGAACATACTCATTTGCATTTTTGGCTTTTATATGTATAGATGCAAAGATTTGGTGTGCTCTAAATTGTCTTGTGTTGAACTATTGGTTCATGCTTGGGAATTTTCCTGTGTAGGAGGGATGATTGATTTTGACAACTGGATCTATATATTGGATATTTATGGGAAAGAAATGAAATTTCTATACTTTTTGGGGAGTCAGCCCATGATTTTATAATCAATGTATCTGGTAACATAGATATGAAAAATGTTAGGTTGTATCACATGATTTCTGCTATCAAAATGGTGTTATATTGTGTTATTTCTAATTGTTATTCTGGCTATTTTACTGTTGTATTGTAACACATGAAGTATTGGGATGACAGTGATTCATGTTTCGTGCTAACAAGATGGATTGAAATAAATGTCTATGTTGTATCATTTCTATTGTAAGTCTGGTTAATCTATTGTCGTGCCCCACTTTTCTGATAGTATGTTCATCATAAACTTGCTGGGGTTTTTTTTTTCACCCTTAAAAATATGACTGTGGAACAAGCACGATTACTCTTATTGTATAAGCTTAAATTGGGACCCAATGCAGACGAAATAGAGAAAAACATTAATTTGGCATTTGGTGAAGGAACTGCTAACGAGCAAACAGTACAATGATCGTTTTTATTATCTTCCTGTAAAGCTGAATGAATCTTGTAACCTAGTTGAGCAGCATCTCATTCTCTCTGTGTATCACAAGGGATTTTCTCTGATTCTGTTCCTTGTCTAATTTGCCATCAGTTAATTGAATTCATAAAACATTGACCAACCATGGATATTTCAAAGCCGTCATATATGCAAGTCCTAGTGTCTATAGTCTGGACTCTATGGTTCTAGAGCCCAAGTAGAATATCCATTTTGTCTGTTTATCTTGAATTCCAAGAAAATGAACCAGACCCCTCAACAAAACACATCTGGCTCACTTATTATACACCTACCAAGTCTTTCAAGTTCCATAGAAATATAAATCCTAAATATGAATAAAAGGTTTTAATTAAATTTTAGTTAGATTAAAAGAAGGTCAAACTACATGACTTGTCCCTTTGTATATGTCTTTATATGCATATTGCACTCACACACATGGCTATATTTTTCACATACAGTTATAAAACAGTGAACATCTTTTGTTTGTTGCTCCAAGACAGTGTTAATCATCTGGAAAAAACTGTAGTTAGTGTTTTTAGGATTGTTAGGTTGTATGTCACAATGAAAGACTTATTTCATTATTACATTTTAATTGAAAGATGTGTGAAAAGCAATAAAATAGCCAATTATTGCAAATTCAGTTTCAATCAACAACCAAGGAAGAATAAATTGAATAAAAATATTACGATAAAATGATGAAGAAAGTAGTAAAAATTATTAAAACTGTCTAATAATGAAATCCTTTTCTCATTGTGACATTTATACAACCTAACATGTATGAATAACCCTGAAAACACTGTAACTACAGATTTTTCCAGATGTTGATTAGATGATTAAGCCATGACAAATTTCCCAAAATTATATTTATTTTGAAAAATATATATACAGGTCTGGTTAGTTACTCAATAGAAACCGTCACGTGACCAACATCTTTTGGCAGCATGCCATGTTGGAGGTGATCAATTAACAAATTGGAAAAAGGGGTGATCAATGAATAAGTTACTTCTCTCGTCTTTTGTTGGATCACTAAAAACGCAGCTGGGCGCAAGCTAGGGACTGATTTTGCATGAAAAGTACATTGTATAATGAATCCCCACTAAAAACTTACTTTGGGAGGAGAGTTTTGAAAAAAAACAAAAAAAATGTCTTTTCTAGACATAATAAGGAGTAATGTTCAAATTTTCAGCCCTGTAGCGCCATTAGTGCAGCCTGTACACATGATACATAACCATCCACCTAGACCCACTTCAAAACTGAAGAAACCTATGTTGACAGTTTTGGTTGACAGTTTCTAATTCTATGGGATGAATGACACAAATCTCTTTGAATCCTGGGGTTAATGGCTGACAGTTGGATCCTCATATCTGCCTCAACATTTCAGTCTATTGCAAGGATTAGTTTTTATTGTCATGTATACAGAAAATCCCACTTCACATAAATATACAGTTGCAAAGGGGAGATGTACTTTAATAACCTTTGCTGATATTATTCGTTTATAGTACATGGAAATTCTGAAAATGGCGTTCGTTTGAATGCTGCTTATAAAGTGGAATCTGAGGAGATGTGTCTAAACTTCTCATATTCCGCTTCATTTACATTCACTGGTCTTCCTTGCGCATTCAATGGATCACTAAGCCAAGCATTGTTTTGTAACGTGATGCCTTGTACAACATGATACATATAGATTTTAATAAGTATTTAAATTAAAATATTTTTTCATTAATTTTTATATTTACTATAAAGTTACATAAAAATAACTTCCCCAAAATTGACTTTTGGATTATTATTTTTCATTTTTCTTTTTCAAAATGATTTTCCTTTTGCAGACCCCTTGCATGGGTCCCGTGGACCACACTTTGAGCATCACTGTCTTACAGAATACAAAGATATTACATGAAATAAAATCTCTTCTGCTCTGGTTGTTATCTTAATTACTAAGAGACAAAGGCCATTTAGAAGAGACTCATGCATATGTCTTACTAGAATTAGGTAATGCAAAGATCAAAATACTATGTGAAGATATTTGCTTAGTATGGCCAGATACTACAAGTGAGATAACCTGTTTAACCTGTTCACTGCCACTGATAGTGTTGCTGAGTTAACATGTTTTGAGCTATGTTCAGTGCGTTTCTTAATTGGCAGTACAAAAAGTGCTAAATTAGTATGTTTGCTCTTAAACATTTTGGCCATTTTCTTTGGCTATTTTTGACCATTTTCAGTGCCTTTGTTTTGTTTTTTGGTTATTTTAAAATTTAACGCTTTGTAGGACTCAAACTAGCGTGAAAATATTTTTGGAGTTGCCAACACTGCTTGACAGGATAACTAATCTAGCAAGTCGACAGTCCAGTGCCATGGATGAGGTCAGCAGTCCAGAGCCACAGACAAGATAACTCGTGTTATTTCAGTTGAAGAGTCCATAGTTTCAAATGGTAGTTAGAAGGTATTTTATCAGCAAAAGTTGTGCCCCTCAGTGGAAGAGTCCAGCGTTACAGACAGAAAAACAAAAAAGTCTCACTGCTCATTATATAAGTATAAATTGTTTTCCTGGTTGTATTGTCTTGTACATTTTTCTTAATTGTTCAAAATTGTGCTGTACTGAATTTTTCTTTTAATTTTGCCACAAGATCGATCGTCTGTTTCAGTCATTTTAAAACATCTTTCTTTCTCTCACTAGCTATCTTCACATTGTTTCTTTTCCCTCCCTTTGTTTGTTCCATTAGCCAATCGCGTCTGATGTATCATCTGTTGAATCTGACTCTCTGCTGGCTCTCACCACACTCCCTCATAATCAATGCTTTTAACAACACTCACTTGCTTTAAATTGTTATGACTGGCAAACCTAGAAATTCACTGTTCAGTATATATATATGCGTGATTACATTTATTTGATATTTTATATTTTATTATACATATTAGTTGATTTGTATGAAAATAAATTACTATTTAACATGTAATGAAAACTTTCTATATTCATCAATCTTTTACAAGAAAAAACCTAGCACAGGAATACAACATAAAAAAAATATACTTGGCAGCGAAAAGGTTAAAGCTAAGTAAATCATTTTAGATTACCTTCAGACAGCCACAACTATCAATGATTTCCCTTGTACTTGCCTAATGCAGAGATATTCTTTTATTACACCAATAACCATAAAAAACCCATTGGAAAAAAAAGAAGGAAAAATAATTTGGCTGTTCAGCTTTATTGTATAAAGTTTGCATCCCCCATTATGAAGGTTTTATGTTGTTGGTCAGTCTTATTTATCCTCTGTTTTGACCAAATATTTTAGGAGCCCAAGAAGAATAGTTGCCTGCTAACAATGGAAATAAAGTATACAGCTAAGGACTCGTAAAATATAACAGCACCTAAGTTTTAAAATATCAATAAAGTCTCTCACTCGCTCACGCACACAATGTAGAGGAACAGATGGTTGTTATCATAAGTGATTCCCATAAAATTCACCACAGATAAGTGATATTGTTGTGAGAGATAAAATATTGATGGCTTTTTTTAAAGTCTAGTAAAGTACATGTTGCTTTGCTAATGATATATCTAGGGGTGCAACTCTAAAGCACTGTATTATCTGAAAAAAACTCATGGGAGTTTCCTGAAGCGACCATCTCTGGCACCAATTCTTCCACACACACACTCAAGTTCAATTCCATCTGATTTTACTTACTCACCTTTCTTCATTTCTTGACGGCCGAGTTCAGCCGTTCTCTGGTAGCAAATATCTTTGTTTCACCCCTTACCCTTTTTTGTACCTTTACCGGCCCTCTTTGCGGTTTTTGTATTGCAATTCCATTCTCAGAACCTCTTCTCTATCTCTTTCAACATATTTTACAAACATTTTTTCGATATTTTACCTCTGTCAACAAAGTTGAAAAGAGGTATATGTTTTTGGTTGCGCCTGTTTGTTGGTTGGTTGGTTGGTTTGTCTTATTGCATCTTTTTCCGGTCTGCAAAACATCTCCAAAAGTTCTAAAGGAATTTCATTCAGATTTTCTAGCAGTGTTGACAGATGTATGCCCTCTCTGAGTGCTTTCTAGTTCAGAAAGTTTTTGAAGTTGTGAGAAGTTCAGGTCCAAACTGTTCCTTTTAACCCTTTAATGACTAACCTTCTATTACGGTGCAGGAATGACTTACAACAGAGTAGCACAGTGGAAGCGTGTTGGGTCTACAACCCAGAGGTCCGTAGATTGTAAATACGCTCTGCTAGCATTGTAAAAACTTCCATAGGACTAAATACCAATGTCCACCAATACACTACCAGAATAACACTTCTGGCACACCAGTAACTCCACTCACATTAACATGGTTCTCAAGATATTCAAAATAGCTGGATACTTTCCTGACAGACCCTGTATTATTCAAATCACACACATCTCTGCAAAATTGCAAATGGCTTCAATTAACTGTCAAACGCTTAAAGTACAAAGATTATATTGATCACTTGATGAAAAAGTGAACTGTTTCAAATTTAATGTCTCTTTGGTGTACAGTTTTTGTAGAGGCTTTATTGAGATTCAAGCTTTTGTTCAAATGACTATCCTTTGTATTGGTTGTCTTCAATCTTGCTAATTCTGCTCAGGTTTAAAACAGCATTTTGAATAATGTATCTGCTTAAATGCAAATATTTCTGAGAATCTTTGGTTCCAAAAGTAAAAAAAGAAAATTGCTTCAAATCTCTGAAAAATTAACAAGAAAGAAAGGATAATGCTGAGGTAGATTCTATATATAGTATTGCATTTATATCTTCCCATACAAATGTGTAATAAAATATAAGGGGAAAACCATCAGTCCCCTTAAAGTCAGACTCGAGGAACATAATGTATAAGTCAAACCAGTGGGATTCCTTCTTTGCTTAGCAGGGAAAGAATTGAAGAGCAACCCCCATGTATAGAACATATAGAATAGTCTATGTGGCACGTGTTGCTGGCAATGAGCCGAGCTGATCAGTATTTGCCACCATTAGAAAAAGAGGCCCCTTCCTCCCTTTTTCTCTCTCTCCTCCTCTTTACGGTTTTTACACCTGATGATGATGAAGGTTGTAGAAAAGTTTTATACAAACATATGAAATGTTATCACTGATGACAGCCTCTGAATACCCCAGTTAAAATGTTGTGATTTCAATAATGTTAAAAGATGCAACTATTGATCACCTTTCATCCAAGAGTTTGAAGGAAGGAAGTGGGAGCAAAAGATTCACTAATGTAAAATAGTGAAAACTGAATTTTTGATGAAGAATAAAAAGGTAATTAATTGAAATTCAGCAAGAAGAAGAGTGAAACATTTCCAAAGTGGCCAATTAATGCAAATTGCTTGTAAATCACATTTTTGATGTGAAAACCGAATCAATTAAGCATTGATTCTTTATTCTCGAGAATCCTTAAGAACTTTGAGAAGAGGAGACGAGAGAACGTGTCTAGACTTTGAATTCAATCTTTATAGCAATTAAGGTCTGAGATTCAAGTTTTAATTGTTTTTACAAAGATTATTATTTTACAAAAGTTCTTTTTCATCCTGCCGGTCCCAAGCCTAGGTGAAGGAAGAGGGTTGGGCATAGAGATTGCAACTCTACCCTGTAAAAACCAACTTGCTACTGGAACTGCAACAACATTACCCAGCGTGGTGTCGTTGCGCCCCTATGCTCCATAAGGAGTCTACAGGAAGGAGAAAAAAACAACAATGGTTCTTTTCCAGCATCTCCCTCCTCACAAAAAATAAATAAATCTAAAATGTTCAGATCAGGTTTCTTTAACACGAATAGCCTCAAAGTTTATTAGAATTTTATTGTATTTTATTTTTTCTCAACCGGATGACTACACAACCGGGCATTAGATTTGTTCATTAAATGTTTCCACTTTTTAACCATAACCATATTTATTTATTTTTTTTTCCTCTTCATCCTTTTAATGACTTTTTTTCTCCTCATAAGATTTTCGGGTGGTCAATTGTGAGATTTTTCTCCAATTCTCCTCCCTTTTAGTGATATAAATTTCATGAAAATTGATTAAACCATCAGATGTGATTGAATAGTTTCTTTGTCAATAGGTGTTGATTTTGCAAAAAGTGTGGTGATCACCAGTCCTGATTCTCTCACTCTCTCTCACTCTCACTCTCACTCTCTCTCTCACTCTCACACTCACTCAAGTAGCATTAAAGTTTATTAGAAATTTTTGTATTTCTCTCTCTGCTCTGCCAGTGAAGTTGGAGAGGTATATATATTCGGTCATGTCTGTCTACATGATACCTCCAAAAGTTCTCAATGGATTTCACTGAAATTTTGTGGAAGGGTCAAGGGTGGGCCATGTGCTATGGAAGAGATGATTAAATATATGGTGAGATCCATGAATTTGTTTTCGATTGAGATATTTTTTTATTCTGCATGAAAAGAGATTAAAAATGAACAGTTGAATTTGAATTTCAAGGGGAGTAACTCAATATTTTTACATATTGTGAGAATTACATTCTCTCCCATTTTTGAAATGTTATTTTCATTCCGTTTTTAGTTAGTGTACAGTGTTGGCAGAGTTATGTGCTCTCTGAATACTTCCTAGTTTTTAATCACTGCTACCCACAACATTGGTTTATTGCTGGGTTGCTGACATTTATATGTATCTATGTATCCGGACTTTGCCCAGCCCTAACCGTTCATAGTAGAAACTTGAAATCTCCCCCCCCTCCCCTAAATGAGTAGAGAAAATGTGTTTGGAAAATTCCCCTCATAAATAAGTTTTTAGAGGTCGTGGGGGTTCAATATGCAATGTAAGTTTATGCTAAATTGGTCACTAGTTTGTGCCTGCTTGTTTTTTGAAAATTACATTTTTGGACTGTCCGTTGTCTGGCCCCTCTCAGGTGAAATGTCTTGCGGAATGTTTTTCATTTCCCTAGTGGGTGAAGCGAAGAATACTATCTCTGGAATGAGTTTATAGTAGCAGAGATGAAGCCCCAACTGTACTTTCAGATTTTGTCTGGACATTGTGCACCCGAAATGAAATGCTATTTTCATAAATATTCTTTTAAGAATTATCTATACACGTAAACCTCCACTTGTTAAAAAGTTGGCTTCATGCCACTTTTTCGGTTTAACGAAAAAAAGCTAAAAGTGAAACTAGCATTCAGAGTTTATTTTGCAGCGAGCCATTATAGAGGCATCACACACTCTCTTTCCTGTACCCCAGTCTCCTGTACTTCCACCATCCCAAACTCTGATGTCTCTGCCTAACATGCCATCATCACATTTCTTGGGTCAGGGAATGCTCAAAATCTGTTTGCATATAAACTCATGGTAATTGCTTCTTTGCTTTATGCCATTTCGCCTTACAAAAGGTTCTACTCTCTGATACCCCCGGGGGAAACCTGTATCTATAAAACCTTCTGTGCATCTTTTCTTCTCTTTTTTTTTAGATACTCTTCTTTATTATAGATAATTACTAAGCTTATCTTATAGTCAGGCACAAGGGTAAGTGGCTGATAAGAAAGTTGAAAGATTGTCAGATTTCCGAGTCAGCTTGCCTTTCAGCTGGGTTTGAACACTGCTAGTGCAGATGGGAAATAGGCAACTATCTCATTCACAAAGCAGGGCTTCTTTTCCTTATTACACACACACACACACACACATAAATTACAGGTGAAGCCGTTTAATATAATCAAAATCAGTCGGACCCCCAAACATTTTATTTAAAATGAATTCAAAATTATATTAAGATAAATCATATTAATTTTTTATAATGTAAAGTTGTTTATAACAATGAATTTAATAACTTAATGAATTTAAAATAATGAATGTAAATTGTTCCAATTTTTATATCCTTTGCTTACTGTTATCAGCTGGTTATTGTTATCTGAAAGACACAGTTCCAAAGTGATCACAATAAGCGGCTTCTTTGGATTTCTCTTAAGTCAATATATTTTTTAACCTTGAATCTTGTTTTTTATTTTGTTCCAAGCCTGAAAAATAATCTGAGCTGCCCGAAATCCATTGCCTCTTTAATGGAATAAACAAAATCAATTTCTTTGCTATCATTTCACAAGATCAAATTCCTTCTTCTCTTGAGATCCAATTGAGATAATCATTATCAAATAATCCTTGATCCTGAAACTGATCCATTTTGACTCTCCTCCTCGCCCTGAAGCCACACTTAATCCTTGCAAGACTTTCATCAACTTGCATGATCTCCCCCCCACCCGGTTTGGTTTCAGAAATCTTTTGAATTTCGTCTTTTCTAATCATCACAAAATGTGCAATGGGGATTCTGGCTGTTTGAATAGAAAAACATTGAAACATCTATCTATATATAATGAACAGTGTGACTTTTTCTGCTTGTTTCTTTGTTTCTCTGTCTGTATCTTCTGCTAGAGTACACAGATACTACACTCTGATCGACGCTTTGATCCTAGACAGATCACACGTATATTACACTCCTATCTCATGCAGAAGTGCTGATCCATAAATAATACTGTCAAAAATGATGGGTACTCTGCTAGTTAATACAGGCTTCCCCTGATATAACGTGATTCGTGGGTGGGTGGTGGACCCCAAAATCTTTACTCTACTCATCGAGAAAAAAAAAAACTGAATTCCCTTTGAGCCCATAAGCCCGATATTTCCATGCTGAGCACTATTTTTTAAGTCCATTTGATGACAGAGGTGACCCCCCCCCCACTGAGAAATATATTTGACTTATACTGGCAAACCAACTGTAAAAATGAAATGAATTAGACAAAAACATTTCAGTAGTCAATGAACAAAACCTTTTTCAAATTATTAATTTGATCTTTTCCACCCAGGAGCTGAGGCACACTGAAAGGCACAGGGTATCTGAAAGCTCTGGGCTAAGGTTTTGAAGTGCTAAGTCATTGATGTATTGTAAATAAATATGTAAATATTTTGTTTATAAATATGGAAATTTGGTTTACTTTGTAATATATTATAGTTATTTTAGTGGTATTATTTAATAATAAAAAACATTAAAGAATGCTTTGTTTATTGGTTCAAATCCAACTTATTTTTAAT
>VCCN01004595.1:1637816-1668182 GCA_006491835.1 Architeuthis dux | reverse complement strand
TCACTCTTTCACTTGCTCTCTCTCACTCTTTCACTTGCTCTCTCCCTTGTCAGATTCACAGGAGGTTAAAAAACAAAGGCACAACTGGAAATGCATGTATTTGACATCTGTCAGGAAATTAAACCCTTCTGCATTGCACTCTTCCAGGTCACCCTTGGGCAGGATGTTGTATCTGTAGCTTTTCTTTAGCAGACTATTTCCAACTTTCTCCTTCGATTCAGCTTTACAATACACAAAAGACGAAGGTGAGGAAAGGGTTATTTTATTGCAAAATAAGAAGCTACGGTGGCTCCATCTGTGGAAGTAGGTACGGTAATGGTGCATGTCTGTGGAGGGGAGGGGGCTACAGAGTTACTTCTCTCTCTCTCTCACTAGATTATTTTGAATTGGCAGTTGTTACTTTGTGAACAAAACAGGAAGGTTTTGAAGGTTCTATCTCTAAGAGGCTGGTTAATGTTCACTGGAGTGTTAATCCGTGGCTTTGTGCTTTCTGAGACACTGTCACAATGAGAGCACTTAGGGGCACTCGGATATGTCGTCTGTGGGCACCGATATGGCCATGGCATGAAAAAAATGAGGCCGGGAGGAAAAAAATGACAAAAGGATTCAGTGTGTGTGTGTGTGGACAAAATGAAAAGACAACAGTTGGTACTTCCAAAAGGACAAACAGAACAGGATATACTTATATTTATGTACAAATTGAATTCAACTGAAATGTTGCACAGCTTGAAAAAACAACGATAAAAGTCCATTTTTCAGAGTCTCTAAGCCATAAGTATGAGAGTCAATTGGATGGGTGTGGCTGGTCATGACCCAGCATTAGTCTTTCCTCCAAAACAGCTATTTTGTCGCTTATATCTGCGGGGATAGCATTACAACAGAAGTTTGTTTTTCTTTTCTTTTTCACACAATCTATATATATATATCCTCCCAAGTCCTGGCTGCCACTAACTACTCTGCCATTTCAAAAGTCCAGACAACTTGGCACCAGTACCTTGACCTCTCCCCTTGATTGGTTCCCTGTCTGGTGACTCAGCACTTGAGTCTGTTAATCACTGTGCACCACATGCTGTTTGCATTGCCTTATGCATTTCTCCTAACCAAGTCCTTACCTTTTTTTTGACCTTTAGTAAAGTAGTCTGGTCATGTTTTGGGTTTTTCAATCTGTGTTCTAATTTTAAAAGTCTGGCGAGTGGTGAAGTCACCCCAGACATTATTGCAAGAAAAGTGATACTGCAGAATATTGTCGTCCATCTCATAGAAAAGAGCAGGTGTTGAGAGGGTCTAGATTTGCATGATTGTCTCCCTTGCACGTATTGAATTTTCAATTTTGGTTGACTAATATGTTTCAAAATGGAGACGTTTTCTGATTCCAAAAATGACTTCAGAATAAAGGGAGCCTATTCTTTTGGGCATCTTTATTAATCCAAGTCCTTGCTTTTTAAATCAAAATAATTCTTATTTGATATGAATTTGCTTGTTTGTATGTACGACTGTTACATTTTCTGATTATTCATTATTCTCATATCTTTCAACCATTCTCCCCTGCTTCCCCACCTACCCTACATGAACAAGGGTCAGAATGGAAGAGGATGATTATGCTTGATCGGTAGCAAAAGAAACCATCACCATCATAATTGTCATCTGTTCATCATTCCTCCCACACATGTCTGAAGCCTAAAAATTAAGTTATAGTTGTAGAGACAACAAATATAATCAATGATAACAGATATATTAGTTTCATTTGCGTTTGCGTGTTAAAATAGTTAATATAGATACATTCCATAGGTAATAAATTATGCAAACCAAATGTTATACTTTAATTTCCGAAATCTATATGCGTGAGGATAATGATGATATCCTAGTTGTCAACACCCATGGAATTTCTATAGGTCCAGTCTGTATCTAATCTAATCCAGTCTGTATCTAATCTAATCTAATCCAGTATGTATCTAATCTAAATCTAAGGTAATAAATCGAGGACATTTACAACTCGGCTATCAATTTGGGTCATATTATTCAGAACCAATACCTGCATGGGTGTATGTGGATTATGCCTGGGCTGATTTTAACCCCCAAATATTTTGTACTATTTGATTTCGAGAAAATTCGATTACATTTATTGAGGGGGGGAAAAAGAATTAAAATACCAGTGAGAAGAGTAGAATAAAACATTGAACAAATACAAAACTTATATTCAGTATTATAGTTAATTCTTTTAAGCCCCCCCCCCCCCAAGATGTGCTTATATGGATGTCTATGTAGTGTTTCTTTCTTTGCAGTGTCCACGTGCGTCGAACAGACAAAGTAGGGACGGAGGCGGCTTATCATGGAATTGAAGAATACATGATGCATGTAGAAGAATATTTTAAACAATTGGAATTAAATTCTGGAAAACCAGTAGAACAAAAACAAGTTTATTTAGCATCTGACGACCCGAGCGTCCTGGCAGATGCTGTAAATAAGTAAGTACTTTTGACTTACACAATCTGATTTTTTTTTTTGTCTGAATTTCTGAGATAATGACTTATCATTATTATACACTGATTTACTTGGACAGATGGCTGAGTGGATAAAAGCATTGGTTAAGCATATCTAGTGAACTGTATTGAATCGATGGGACGGGTAGTGCAGAAAAGTCATATACTCTGGTTTATTGGAAGAGGCAGACAAGCGACCCGCAAGGACGAATGAACTGATGTAAGATATCCTGCCTGGCATGGACTGCGGAATGAGAACAATCTACCCCTGTGGATTGAATAAAGGGATCAGTTCAAAATTCCCAGAAAGTTACTCTGACAGACACCTGAAGAAGGCCGGAGGTGAAACGTTGAGACTATAACAAGATGAGGACCCCTAATCTGAGTAAATCTGTGTATAATACAATCTCTTATCTGAAATTCTGAAAGCTCTGGTTTGGTGCCAAACATGATCCGATGCGACCCATGCTCAACCAAGGTTGTCTTGTTTACTTCCGCTGCACTCGACCAGGCCTTGTAGAGGACAGCGGAAGTTATTATTCCAAGACCACCTTGTCTCAACCCACGCCGCTCAGTTGTGTCTCAGTGCTCTTACTAGTCAGTTGTGCCTCTGCTGCTCACCGATATTCTGTTAATTTCTAAATGCCAAAAGGAGCTGCAGATTCCGCTATGACTATCATTGAGAAGCAGAAAAGGAAACATCTATCATTATCGATATGGTACCTGGAGTACTATTCCGAAATCCGAAAAAAATTCTGAATTCCAAACAGTCTGGTTCCAAGGGTTTCAGATAGGAGATTATGTATTTTCTATTTTATTTTAATAAAGTTATTCATTGATCTCTGCTAAATGTGGTCCTGAACTCCGAGATGAATCCACAGGTTGTTTGGAATAATAGTCTCATCTTTGTTAGTTTTATCACTAGATTTTGGTTGATGCATTCTTCAGCCTTCCTGGTTGTCTGAAATTCTGACATCAGTTGCCCTCTGTTTAATTTAGTTTTCTTTCTTTCAACCTGCAGGTACCCTTTATATCGCTTCATTTGTGACTCCGAAATCTCTAAGACGGCAGGGCTGGGCACTCGATACAGCACAGCCTCTCTGCGCGGAATAATTTTCGACATCCATTTTCTTTCACTCAGCGATTATTTGGTGTGCACTTTTTCCTCACAGGTAACCAACATTCTTTCCGTCAATTACCTACACACATTACCTACACAAAGACTACTCTCACTACTACCGTGATGTGACCTCCTACCACTTCTGTTTAACTGAGTGCCAAGGTGTATAAATGGTTGGCAGTTGAGTGACATCAGGGAGTAGATTTGCAGTCAAGTCAGTGTTGTTGTGACTGACACATAGTGGAAAACAGGAGTTCAAGTAACCAGAAAGAACAATTTAAATTATTTTCTGATCAGAGAAATAATCACATATACAAATCTGTATATCTATACAAAAAGAATATAGCCATAATTGCTTTAATAAAAATTATTAAATGTTAATTTAAACAAAATTAACATTTAATAATTTTTATTAAAGCAATTATGGCTATATATATTTTCAATAACAAGAAAATTACAAATCACGATTCCTTTTGTCTATATTTAAAAGTTTTCCACTTTTATTGCTAAATTTTACATTAATACATTGTTTCCTCTCCATTTTTTGGTTTTTCATTCATCCGACCGTTTTTGAACCAGATTCTTAGTTAGACATATTACCTTATTTCAAGAGAATCTGATTTCCTTTATTTTCTTGGCTAAAAAAACATGAATTATCTCCCTTGCATTCTAGAAGCTCGGAAACCAAAAATAAAAATGCCGGTATAGAAGACGGACATTTGATTTGAAAATAATAAAAATAAAAATAAAAACTATGTAAGTTGTGTCTCAGTGATCCTAATAGTCAAATGTGTCTCTGCTGCTCACGGATATTTTTTAACTTTAAGTAAAAACATGTGCTGGTATTGTAAATAGGGGTCTCTCTACTGAAGCTCCATATGGAGAGTTATGGGTCTTGGATGATTTGCAGTGAGCGGTGGTCCTCCAAATCCCCTTGTAAACCATTCATCCAGTCCAGCATATTAGGTAGTTTTATTTGTTTCAGATGAAGAATATTTTTGTTTTATTTCTTAAAATTAACTGCAGACTATGAATCAAAATTTATGACAAAGATTTGTTGGCAAGGGTACCATCAACCAATGAGAAATCTTTTGCTCAAACGGAATGGGGGGGGGACACATTCTGTCAAAAATCAAAAGATTTCTCATTGTCAGCCTCTCCATTATTATAATTGATAATATCCACAAACAAGATTTAAATTGCAAATATTTTTTTATTCAGATGTTTCAATATTTATTTCATCTTATATTTTCTCTTTGAAACAATTTATTTTTTTCAATCTCGTGTCCAAAATTATCACAGTTGTTGAGAGGGAAATCGGTCAGTTACAACAAAACACTAAGCAGATATCAAATTTAAGTTAGTTTCATATAAGAAAATGTAGATGTCAACAGCAAGGGGAATAACTATGGATCAAAGTTACCACCCTTTCAACATTTTTTAAAACAATTTTTTTTCTGACAAGAATTGATATTTCTTTATTTTTCTTTGAATAAGATCCTAAAAACATTCATACCGTTGTGCCCACACACACACACTCTCTTTCTCTCTCCCTCTCTCTCTCTCTGAAGGAAAGTCTCAAACAACTTTTTCTTTGTAGAGACTGAAGAGTGATCGGATCAAATTGGTTTCTCACAACTCTTTTAACATCTTGCCTCTTCTTTCAGGTGTGCCGAGTCGCTTATGAACTGATGCAAACCTATCATGGTGATGCCTCCCAGAGATTCTATTCATTGGACGACATTTATTATTTTGGTGGACAAAATGCACACAACGTGGAGGCCATCCAAAGACACGTCCCCAAACGCAAAGAGGAAATCGCTTTAGAAGTCGGAGATCTGATCGGCATCGCTGGAAACCACTGGGATGGCTATTCGAAAGGCGTAAATCGAAAACTGGGCAAGAATGGCCTGTTCCCTTCTTATAAGACGACCAACAAAGTAGTGACTGCTAAATTTCCCACTTATCCTGAAGTTCCCCTAACGAAAGGAAGGTGATGATGGCTGCAGATTATTAAATATGGGGAAAGAAAGCCTCTCTTTTTCTTACAAAGCAACAAGGACCACACCTTATTTTCTCTTTGCTGGTCAAGCACTGGCAATTGTTAGAATTTTACTGCAGTGGACAGTTCGGACAGCAAACATCCTGCAAAGAAAAGGGACCAGAGCAACAGTCGGACCATGGCAAGTTTTTTGTTTTTTTTGATTTAGAGGTCTTACACTTCACATAGATCTTTTTGGACTGCTGTCCTCATCTTGATTGTTGTTTTTTCTTCTTTTTTTTTGCCTTTTTACTCTACGACCTTCATCAGGTGTTTATAGGGGAGGAGTTGGACTATTGGGACGGCATCCCCCTTCAATGCCATTCCAACATTGCAACCCCTCTCCCACCGTTCATGACAAGTACTTGAAGAAGGCTGTACAGTACAATGGCTGAAACGCTTGGAAAAGAACAAGAAGGATGAGGACAACTTGTTCTGAAAAGATCCATGTATCGTGATAATTCCTCATCTCAAAAATTCAGACAGAATTTAGGGGTTTTTTGTTTGTTTCGGTTGGGTCTGTTTCATTCATAAACTGACCGACTGGAATGTGCCCAGTTTGGAAACTCTTTTTCTACTCGCTCGCTCTCAAATGTCCCCAAAGAGACTTGAGGGCATTCCTTGCCACGGTTGGCAGGCTTCTTTAGTTGGGGTGGGTGAGGCTCGGTCTCGCTCGCTTCTCAGGGTTTTTGTAAAATAAAAAATTTACTTTTTTTTTTTTTAAATTTAATTTTTTAATTTTTTAATTCTACAAGTCCAATATTCAAATACAAAGGCAAAGACTCCACCTCAGTTGGCGATCTTTCGGTTTGTCTGTAAAATGGGAGGCCACTCCGATTTTGGGAAACAATCTCCTAAGAATAATTATGGATGGTTGGAAAACATACAATGGGCTACAGAATCATGCGGTAGTAAATCATAATATTAGCTTTGTTGATTCAAATGATCCCACTGTGCATACGGACATGATTGAAAGAAATTGGTCCAGTACTTAGTACCGAAACAAATGACAAAAAATCATTTATTGATAATAGTAAATTGTTTACAGTGGATAATAGTGTCTAATCCAATAAATGAAGTTCATAAAAATAAATTGCAAAATTTACAAAAAGCAAGCCATGCATGTTTTGGTATTTAGTTTTAATGCTGGACCAGTTGTCTTCAATGGTGTTCACATGCACAGTGATATAATTTGAATCAACAAAGCTAATATTACAATTTATTACATCATGATTCTGTAACCCATTGTATGCTTTTCATCCATGCATATATTCTTGGGTAATTGTTTCAACAAATGGGCATAGCCTCCCATCTTACTGACATAAAACGAAAGATCGCCTCTAAATTCATAATTGGTATTAATTAAGGTTTCATGCCTGCAATTTTTTTTATTTCTTTTGTAATATAAAAAATCTTAAAGTCAATTTTAAATTTAGTATTTTGGTTTTCAAAGATTAAATTGTGTCAACCTTGTGAGGTATGTGGTTCTTGAAGTTTTAAAAAAAAAAAAAAAAATTTTCTCTAGAGCACAAAGCCCTGACGTATTTCTTCACACAATAATTATTCAGCGATTCCCAGGCATAAACCTTAAGATTTGTTTGATCTCAACATCAAAAGTCTCCGCAAAGAAATCTCGCTGGATTATTATTTTTTTTATTCCCAAAACCAATGGTTCTCAAACTTTATTGTATGACGGCACACTAAGAAATATATTTGACGTATGCGGCACACCAACTCTTTACTCCATTAAAATATGAATATACATTGGTATATATTAGGCCATAATTAGGGTTATAACTCCTTTGGAAATAATGTGTAAATTCCATTACTATATTAGAAATATCTACTAATAAAACCACTAGACTGGCAGCTCTGTGGTGGAAGTGGGACAGACATAATACCCATACTGGAGATGTTCAAGGCTCTAAATACATGTTTACATATTGGAAAGTTAAGTGGCACGCTATCGAGAACCACTGCCGAAAACAAATTTTAAATTCCTCATCTTTCAATTCTTGACTGAAAACAAAACCTTTTTTCAAAGTGCAGCACAGAATTTTAAGGACATGGAAATAAATAAACTCTTTTTTTAATGATGAAGAAAAGACAATTTTTGACAGACCAAAACCTCAAATGGTTCATTGACAAAATTCTACAGAATCGGGGCTGATTTTGAGTGATTCATTTAACTGATCTTAAACAAAGTGTAACTAAATAAATTTTGTAAAAAAATTGATCGTCCATCAAAATAAAAATCTGAAAATATTCAAACATCTTCCGTTCTTTTCAAAGACCTTAGCCAAACAGCACTAGATAAGATTTTTTAACATAGCTAGGCAATGCCCTTACGCTGGCTATGGCATCAGCCTGGGCTTCCAATATCACAAGTTTCTCTTGTCTCGACGATATGTGAACTAGACGTAGAGGCAGAAAGCACCCAAAGTGGCGTCACTCACTTCACCATTCTTGCTTATGGCACCTGGTATTCCAAAGTGGTCACCCATCTAAGTACTGACCAGGCTCGATGTTGCTTTACTTGGGGGAATGCACGAGAAATGGTGTATCCAACGTGATTTGGCCTTTTCAAACATAGAATTTCTTTAATTTTCAATTTCAACTTCACAGCTTCTGTGATAATCATAAAGATCTTTGGTATTTAGGGGCCCCCCAGGAGGGGGGGGGGCGATCATTTGTAGACAGGGTTTTCACAGTGCCTTGAATAATTAAGTTCTCCTTTTTTTCTATGAAACAATTGAATCATTTTTCCTGGGTTTTCTTGCATAGTCAGTGAAGATAGGTTTTGTATGGGACAAAGCTTTTTAAATTTAAACTCTTATCTCCACATCCACACTTGTACATTGAAGCATGTGTGAAGTTCAATTGACAGAGATAATGCTTATGCATATAGTCAGATCTTAATTGTAAACATGTAACAAAGGCCTTCCTTTTTTCTTTTCTTTTTTAAATAATCAGTGTTTTGGCCACTGTACCTCCCCTTCGGCCTCTTCACATGTCTGTCGTAGTTAGTAACCTGGGAATTTTGAAGTGGACCCTTTATTCAATCCACGTGGATAGATTGTTCTCATTCAGCTATAATTATAACAACCAAGATGAGGACACTAGTCCGAGTAAATCAGTGAATAATAATAATTCCTCACAGAACTTTTGGTAACATTTTTTTCTATTTAGTAGAAAATGGATATGAAATAATAAGAAACGCTAAAAGAAAAGACTAAAATTAAAAATAAAGCAAAATATTTTATGAAGGTGTCGTGATGCATTGACATTTTTTTTTTTTTTTGCTTGACAAAAGGCAACAATGGTTGTCGTTAAATGACTGCCAAATTTAGACAATTTTTGTATACAAATCTTTTTAACTTGTCCTTTTCAGCATTGTTTTCGGCATGAGTAGTTATTCTAAACTTTTAGAATGTCATCAGACGTTAACAAAAGACGTTTTGCAATATGATCAAATTCAAGCAATGACCCATATACAAAATCAAATATCTTGTTAGAGTTTCTTATAAAATGAAACTCTCTCTGCAGATGAGAGAGAGAGAGAGATAGCAATAGTGTGAGAGAGAGAGAGAGAGAGAGATGCTTCCTATGACATTCCAGTGTAAACATAGCCTGTGAAGAAATTAGATTTAAAAATTGTTTTTAAGAACATTTGTAAGTTAGTTGCTTATTGCCCACTGGGGTCAGAGTTCATTATTTGAGCCCAAATAAAAGCCGGGATTTTGAAGGCTGATTTTCAAGGCAGGCAAATCCTCCCTAACTGATCTTCTTAACCACCCCTCCTTCTTTCCCACCCTCTAAGCTTTGTGAATGTCAGCTAATATAAAAAGAAACAACCTTTTTTTTTCTTTTCTTCTTTACAATAAAAACAAGAAATAACTTTCTGCCCTTTTCATGGGAGTTGAACAATTTAATTTCTGATTCAAGCTGCTTACTTTAACCCTTGCGAGACTCCTGGAACATATATATCCTGAGGCTTCTATGACTGCTGGGATATATATATATATGTCCCCTAGATCTCTTATAGAAGTCTACTGGGTTGTATGTGTCACAAAAAGAAATGTGCTTATTTCTCTAGTTGGGCTGAATATAAGAACTGTTTTTGTTTTTTAAAAACCCTTTCGAGACTCGTGGGACATATATATCCTCAAGTTCCTATTCCTACTGCTGGGATATATATGTCCCATAGATCTCTTAGAAGTCTACTGGGACATTTTAGTTCATGCATTAAGCACCTTAATTGGTTAGTCTTGAAAGGGTTAACAGAATGAAAGAGTTTCCAAACTGTGAAAGTCTTCCCAAGCATTAGTAATTGTCGGCTGACCGAGTGGTCGAATTGGTATTAGGGACCTGTCGTAAATGTTCGACCTATCTTCGATCCTTGGCAGCCAGAGACAAGACTTGCATCGTGTCTCTGACTGCTGGACTTATAGCCATCTTCTATTGTCCGCCCTATGTGGTCTGAAAAATAAACATCACCAAATGTATCAACTTCCAGTTGACTGTACTGTACTAATCGAATGTCAATAGGATTACTTTGTATTTTTGTTTAAAGCCTTTAAAATAATCAAAGGTTTTGTTTGTTTGTTTTTTTATCTGGTCTCATATTCCAAGTACACATTAGTAAATATACAAGTCAAAGAACAAACGTAAATTCTACAATATTAATCATTCTAACTAGATTGTAGAAAAGATTTTAAAAAAACTCTAAAAAAGCATGATTTTCTTTATGGGGAGAAAATAAATGTATCATCTTGTAACAGTTATTTCCTGTCTCCTGAAGAGCAAAACATTTATAGCCTCTTCTCACTGACTTGTGAAGAAAAAGACAATATAGAAATGGTCTGGCTTGGTTTGTCTCTTGACTTCTTACGTTTCTCATTCTTTTTAAAGTTTATTGTATATATATATATACATACGATGTGTGATTGATAGGTTTGTGGCCTAAGGTACTAAGACATGAGTTGCACATTTCTAACTAAATTCAGATACAGTTCAACTGTTTGAAATTCATAACAATTTCTGATTTTCTGGAACAGAAAAAATAAAAGTTGAGAAAATGGACAATATCACCCATCGTGCAGTCTGCTACCTCAGTATCAAGAGCTGAGAGTTCCACAAGGTCACACTAAAGAAGGATGCCCCTTCCTATATGACCCTTCATACCGATATAGTGGCTGACTGCACGATGGTCGACATTGTCCAGTTTCTCAACAGTTGCTGATTTTCTGGAATAGAAAAAAAAGTTATGTATTTCAAATTTTCTATGTAATCATTCAAAGTCCCTGTGCCTTAGGCCACAAACTTATCGATCACCCCTTGTATAGTAACTTCTCACTCACTTGTGAAGAAAGAAAAAAAAACAATATAAAGATGGTCTGGCTTGGTTTGTGTCTTAACTTTTTATATTTCTTGTTCTTTTTAAAGTTTAAATATATATAAAAGTTTTCTACAAGCTTGTAAAAGATTTAATGCTGTTGAAAGTTTTGATAAATGCATATTTAGAATATGAGGCCACGTAAAAAGAATTGCCAACTCAAATATTCTACACACTTCAATGCTGCTCTAATATATTCAATAGGGTGTATATATTTTTTGAATAAACCAAATACAAATTATTCTTGACTGTTTGTGATTTTGGGGGAAAATGGCCTTTTTTATTCATTGACCTTTGACCTTCAGTTGTGAATTGTTAAGATATTTGAGGTATCCTTGGGTTTTGTGTCTGAAACAAATTTCAGATCCAAAAAAGACTTAATTACCGCCCTTGGATTTGTTTACCCGGCCTCATATTCTAATCACACATTTTCCCCATAAACAAAAAAATCAAATGTAATTCAACATTTGTGACCAATAAGACTTAGATTTTGTAAAACAAAAATAAATAATACTACTAAAAAAAAAAGGTGGTAATCCTTTGCATTTGAAAATTCTTGCATCGGAATTAAAAATAAAAATAGCGCCCAAAATGCAGTATAATTTGTTTCATCTATATTATAACAATAATCCGTTACACTTGATATTTGAGTCCAACAAGCTCTCAAGAAGCAGGGAAAAAATGTCCTTGTTTCGATTTCTGGGAACAAAACCAATATAGAATCTGCTGCAAAACTTTAGACTGGACACTTTTAAAATGTGTGATTAGAATATGAGGCTAGGTAAAGAAATCCAAGGGAGGTAATCAAGTCTGGAATTTGTTTGAGACGCTTCGGAAAGCGAAACTCAATATTTATTTGTTTTTCTTATTTGATCCGCAACATTTGTGTTGACTTTTAGAGACGTGGGAGAATGGCACCAGCTTACAATCGCTCTCTCCCAACCAGAAAATGGTCTTCTCAACTTTGCTAGAAATGCTTTTACTCTTGAGGTTTACAACACTTAGTCTGGCACAAGGCCAAATGTTGGTTTGTGTTTCATCCTCTAGATTCTTTCTATGCCTTCAAATATGGAAATCATTCATTGCAGTTGAACAATTGAAAAGATGAATCAATAGAAATTTGACAATAAAAATCAGGAAAATCAAATTGGATTCCTAGGTTGTTTCAGTCTGTTGCTAGTGTAGTGAGGTTTGTCCCTCAGATACCTCACTAGTATGGCCTTGTGCCAGACTAAACTAAGCTTAAATCTCATCCAGATTTGAAGCAAGACATGGGTTGCAAATCAATCTCTATTTTATGCATCTTAATCTGCTATCAGATCTGAAAAGGCGAGATTCATTGCATAAATTTCTTGTTGACAGATTCCGAAATACAGAAGAAGGGAGAGAAAGTTTTCTTATTATTTTGATCAGATGGAAAGTAAATGTTAATTTTGACTATGATTTTCTTTTGTCTCAATTTTTTAGTTGCCCTTTTCATCGCAACAATATTTCAAAGCGGAGAGTGAAGTATTTAGGTAATTCTAGATAGAGCTCTATTCTCTGAAATGGAGAGTAGGTTTAAAGGTTAGCATTGATCTTCTGTCAAGTAGCTTAGGCGGTTAAGAGCAGCCGGGTGTTTACCAGACTTCCCTAAAGGGGACATGAGTTTGAATCTCACTAAGAGCTTATTCGTTATTTCCGATCCACGTTGTTATCTTGGGCCATCGATCTACGGCAGTGAGTTAAGTTGGGATAAAAAGCAACCAAAAAAATTAAGATGAAGGAAAATTGTAGTAAAATTAATAATAGTGGAAAGAAATATTTCTTTTTCTCTTTAAAAAGCAAATTTCACTGAAGTGAATTATTAATTTTTTTCTACATCTTTATTCCTTCAAATAGTTCTTCGGACGATTGAACTCCTTGTTGTTAACACATCGTTTTGGCCAATCCATTCTTCGGCCTTCTTCAGGTGTAATATCCAACTGTGATGGGTACTCTCCTTCCATTGGTAGCAACGCTTATAAAGTAGGATTCGGGTGGGTTTTTTTTTTTTTCTCCTTGCCTTGAAATCCAAACCCGACAAGGCAAGGATAAAAAGAAAACCACCCAAATCCTACATTATAAGCATTGCCTCTATTGGAATAAAAACTTCTGTTTACCACCATCAGATTCGGATATTACATCTGAAGAAGGCCGAAGAATTGATCGGCCGAAATGTTGTGTTAACAACACAAACAACGAGGGGTTCAATCTTCCAAAAAACTATAGAAAATATCTTTATTCCTGTGTTGCTTTTTGTTGTAACGTTTTTGACTAACATCTACGATGGGAGATGAATTTAAGTCTCAATTGACGATGATTTCCTGTTACGAATCCTCACAATTTTCACTCTTCCAATTCTATCATTCCACATTTTTTTCCTCCTCCATACAATGTTTTTCCTCAGGCCTGACTCACGGGTGTTGAATGCATATTTCAAGCCCAGTTTTTTTAACAAAGCAGACAACTCTCTTCCACTTGGCACAACACAATCTTCTTTCTCCATCTTGCCTTGTGCCAGACAAAGATTTGCTTTGTGAGCATCAGCTGGTGCCTATCATAGAGCAGTGAGCAAATGAGTCTCCCAGGCAAATTTCACTGACTCACCCACTTTTTGTGGCCTTGTGCCATCATAAGCCTGTAAGATTTCATCTTTTAGAACCTAAGAGTGGTGCTTAGTTTGTAGAGCAAAGTGGCCTTGGGTGAAAAACTTGAACCCTTTTCAGACAGACCCGCCATAATCCTACTGGAATATATATATATTGTATAGAGGGGCTAACGTGTAAATATCTCACAAATGGAAATTAAATTTGAGTTCCTTTTAAAACTGGTTAAATTTAGAAATAAATTTAGTCTGAGAAGGCTTTAAAGGAGCCACAGCAAATGGAACAAATGTGAGAAAAATTCCTATAATGAAACATTTTTCTCAAACTCGAGTCGGAGGCTGGAGTTGACTTTGGTTTTCGGTCGTAACCAAATTCAGGAGAGTAAACTCTTTACTGTTTGTCAGTCCCGTCACGTTAAACCAAACCAATATATAAAATTGACATTTCCCTACCGTGATTTGAAATCACAACCAAGTGATCAGCGGGTGGCTCTCTTACCGACTGAGCCAAACTGACAAGTCTTACATATCTACAAATTATTTATACAATACAAAAGTTGCAGTAGGAGTGGCGTTTGACCCTGCAACAGCCAGGCTTGTTTACCTGTTGTCTTTACAGTGAGACACAATTGTTAGTATCTGGTTGGTCTTCTCTCGTCTGGATTGCTTCATCCTAGTTACCTCACTATGGAAATTCAGTTTGGTGTCGATTCAAGAACTAATTTTCAATTTGGGTCATCATTAGTCGTTTTCTTGATAAAAATTGAGGACGATCATTCTTGGTTAGTTTGAACTCTCAAGACTTTTGGGACATATAAATCCCAAGGTTTCTATGATTGCTGGGATATATATGTCCCGTAGATCTTTTAGAAGTCTACTGAAACATTTCAATTCAGGCATTAAGCACCTCAATAGGTTAGTCTTGAAAGGATTATAAATTTGTAAGTTTGATGGAAAAACATGCTATGAAATTTATCTAGACAGGCAAATTGAATAAACTGGCGATACTAAAATACTATTAATTACTGGGGGCTTCTTTGGTAAAGTGAAATTATAATAAATAACCATATGTATGTGAGAGAAAGAGACAGTTTGAGATTATCTTTATTTTATTTTTAAATTCCAGCAAAAAGCAATTTTGACCCTATTACCAAAATCTGGATTGATTTTGAGAAAATAAAACTTTGGTTCAAAAATACAATCCATTTCAGCCTTTGTAATTACTGTGAAAGAACATCTAATAATTGAAGGTATGTTTTTAGAGTTACGGGCCCTTATTCAGAGTAACCTCCCTTGTAGTTGAGAAACCTTGTGTACAGAAAGTTTAATAAAAAAAATATTTTCAGGAGCAGCTGTGAACCGCAAAAGATTTTTTTATCTTCTCAACTTGGGTTACCATTTTTTAAAAAGTTTTTCCGAATTGTTAGATTGGTGGCAAGTTAAAATTAGAATTCAAGGGAAAAAATGTTTCTAAGACGTGGAGTTTATCTTCTATTCAAATAATAAAAACTGTATCCGTACAAAAAAAAAACACACCACAATCTGAAGTTCGAAACTTGAGTAAATCTGTTATTGCACAGGTATTTCTTTTTCTTTAAAGATGGTGATTGGACTTATTAATTACTTGCAAATACTAAAAAAAACTGACGAGAGTCGAAAGTTCGGCTAGTGGCTTGTTTACTTTCAGTGTTGTTTTTTTTTTTTTTTCTATTGGAAAATTTCCAAGAAACCAAATCTCTATATTAAAAGATGGAAACTAATAAAAGGATTTGTAATAAAAACTATTAAAACCATTCTCACTTATTGTTCTTTTTTCTAACTATTTTATTAGTTTTACATCATATTTACCACTGGAAAACGACCTATGCAAATCTCGACAGAGCTGCAGATATCATTGGTCTACTAACAAAGAATAAATGCATGAATCTAAATTCGTTTTTTACACTTGGCTGAATTAGACACATAATTTTTATCAAAATAACACATACTGATTTTTTTGTTGTTTTTTAGATTCTGGCAACAGGTCTTAAAACAGAAAACAAATTCTGAAGTAAATAAAAGTTGCAAATGTTGGACTAACCTTTGTCCCTCAACTCTGAATTGAGAAAGGAAAAAAAATGGATTTGTTTGAAAAGCTCTTGGAACATTGACAGATGTTATACACACTTGAGGAAGGCCAAAGAGCAGATCAGCTAAAATATTGTCATCAAAACAACAAATATGACGCTCGTCCCAATAATTCTGGAAATATTTACAACAATCCCCCCCCCCCCCGTTTCAGTAGCAAGAAGGATTTACGGGAAGAAGTTGTTAGCCCCACGCACAGGGCTAAAGGGCTCCAACTGCCCTGCTATTTACCCATAGCTGGAAGTGGGGAGAAGTTGATTCATATCTTTCCCAAGGATATTAGTGCAAAGCCTTGGGCTGAAACTCAAACTTGGTTCACAGATTCTGTTTTCTGTGCTGGTAACCACTAGGCCACTGTGCACCTCCTGAATTGGAGTTGTTAAAGAAAAAAAATGGATTCAATTTAAAAACTCTTGGAATATTAACAGACGTGAAGAAAGCCAGAGGGCAAACCGATTGAAATACTGATCTCAAAACAACAAATATGAAAGTGTTCGTTCCAATAATTCTGGAAATATCCGCATGACAAAGTAGAGAAGCAATATCTTTAGCTAATCAGCCAAGACACATCAAGGAATAACAGCAGAAAAAGAGGCAAAACACGTTGCAATGGTGACCAAGTGGTTCTCAGGATTATTATTTCCCAGTTTGGAAGACAAAGTCTCAAACATTTACCCAGCATCCTACAGGCCGAAGATTACTTTTTCCATTAGCCTATCCTAATCCCAGAGGAAGATAATCTATGCTAGACAATAATCTGAACTCCTGTAGATGACCTAAATGAAGTGTATAAATTATATTATTATATATAATCTACTCTAATAATGAACAGTGATTTTCTTGGTTTGCTGTCCGTAACACTGGTTTGGGGGCTTAAAGTTTTGCTGAAAAAAATACTTCCAGCCCACTGTTTCAAACTATGAATTCCCGGTAAATGAATGAAGTAGTTTTTTTTTCTATAAAAAAAAAAAAAAACCAACCATCTCAATCCAAATATATCAATGAATTTTTTCCACTGGGATTAATGAGTAGTCACATAAAAAAACCCCAAATCAGCAATGGTCAACAAGCTAATGTTGCTGGCCATTAGAGGGTTTGATCCTAGTATAGGTGGTCTCATACCAATTCATGCTAACTTACTATACTTATATAATGAACAGTGTGATCTTTTTGGTTTGCTTTCCGTAACTCTCTCACTCAGGGGTAAAGATTTTGCTGATAAAAGTACCTCCTCCCCCACCTTTTCAAACTATGGACTCTTCAACTGAAACAAATTTACTATTATTTTTCCTTAGAATATAGATTCTGTAAATAAATAAATAAATAAATAAAAATATGCATAGTCACATAAATTAATTTCCGTACTGGTAGTATACCGATAAGTTAGGTGTAAACTTACAGTATCTCCATATTATTAGAGAAAAAGAAAAATGCAGACTATAAGTGGTCAAGAGAATCTATGTGTTGCTAAGCCACCCACAAAACATCTTGGTAAGGTAGGTGAAAAGGCTGAGACCTTAATTATATTGTTTTTGTCAAAATTGGGATGCGTCCTTGAGGCTGGAAGGTATTCGGCATCGGGAAATACAGTTTTTTGGGGGTTTTTTTCAACTATGGAACTTCAAACATGTTTATTGCTCAGCATCCAGTTGTTCAGCAGCAGAAATTAGTATATCATCATCATCATCTTCTTCCATCCCAGGATTCAATAGGCTTTGTTCGATATTCTCCACAGCATCAGCCAAAAAACAATCGTCTAAATCATCATCTTCATTTATCAGGTCTTCGTTTGCTTCATCTGCAGACAATTCTGCAAGCCATGGCAACACTCTCTGGGGAAGATCATAATCTGACAAAGAGGAAGAAAAGAAACAAATTCAATTATTAAAGAAAAATTTGGAAAAAGAAAAATGTGAATAAGATGTTACAAAACATCATGGAAACCTTAAATTTATAAGGGAAAAGTATGGAACAATAATGTCTTGGTGAGACTATGAAATCTGTAATACTGTGTTGTTGATAAGGGTGATAAAGTTCTTTGTATATTGTGGGAGGAGGGGGTGTGATTAGAACTTGGAATGTAACAAGCTCCAGAGTCAAACTCTGCTTCTGCTACTTCTACTTTCTTGCATATTTCTACTAAAGATTTTTGAGGGATGTAAGTCAGTTTGGCGCACACCAGGCTAGTGATCACTAGGTCATGAGTTCAAATCAATGTTGGGGAATGGGGATTTTACATATTGATTTACTCCCCTATTTTTGATGAGGTTTGTTCTTGTTCTTGTTCCATAGGAAAGTAAAGTCAACTCTGACTTTGTCCTGGAGTTTGATAAAAGGGCATTTTGACATTACGCTCCTAGAAAAAACTGTTGAAGACTGCAAAAAAAACATATATAGTTATATAGTTACATACATGATATTTCTTTATTGATCCACAACAAGCTGTACAACTGGTTTCACCCTCTGGATTATTCAAACTTGAATAAACCAGAGGGTGAAACCAGTTGTACAGCTTGTGAATCAATAAAGAAATATCATGTATATTACGGCTCTACCCCAGATATTGAGCATTCTACACATAACCACGGTCTAATGAATTATTTTGACACAGTAGTGTGACAATTTGATGTACACAGAGTATATACAGTTACATATAGATAAGGAGGCTTCTGTATTAACTTAGCAAAACAAAAAGTATATTATTTGGACATCGACAACATCCAAAAATGCTTTTTGGTCAGCAGATTGAACTCATCAATTCTTGTGAACCAATCACGGTTGTCACACAAATACACAGACGTTTACAGTCCAACGTAACAACAAAATTATTTCCCACGACGACGACGACCACTTCCACAAGCAAAAACTGCTACGGAGATTTCCAAAAATCGCTTTTGAGTTGGCCTACAACAGAACGCTTGGTCTAAGGGACGCTACTCTGTTTTCAATTTAAATAATGGGACGCTACTCTGTTAACAGTTCAAAGGTACAATTATTTGGAATCTTTGAACTGTTTAGTCTCCGGGTGCCAACAACCTTGCCCCCCCCCCCCCCCCGGATGTCTTCTTTCAGAAAAAAGATGTTCCAAGAAAAAGGTTGGGAAGAACAAAATAGCCGCCTATAAAGTATCCTTGTAAAATCCTGGAATAAATTAAAAATCCTATTTTTGAATTTCTCATGTCTGAAAACCATGATTTAACCTTTTAAAGTACTCAGATATGTCAATTGGGAGACGAGATATGAAATTCTGGATTTTTTTTATGTCTGCTGGTGGCTATTTTGTTTTATGCAAATGAGGTAGTTCTTCCCAATTCTTTTTTTAAAGGAACATTTTGGTACCCTACTCATAGGGTCCTGGGTGGGGAGTGCAGGGTAGGTCCTGTTGGCCCCCGGACTACCTTATATCAGTCAGTAGAAACCATGCAGTAATGAAACTGACTTAGGTTTCCACCAAATGTTTCCCAACTCCTCATCTGATAATCAACTGAAATGATTCGTAGATCCACACAACAATTGAAATAAGTATTAACAATTATCGCAGACGGCTCGTTGGTAGCACATTGTTTCCACCACAATATATCCCAACAGAAAGAGTGGAAACATTCCCAATCACAAAACTTATTTAAATTCATGGCAGGACCTTTCCATTTAGTAGCTTCAAGTTTTAGTATTTCACATATGACTATCATGTGATGGTGAGTTTATTTTGACTTTCGTAATAAGGATGCTGTTAGAAAGTGTGTGAATGAATTTAGCCATAAAAAGCAGAAATGCTGTTAAAGACAATTATGAAAATGAATGCACAGAGAAAATCAAATGCAAGAACATTTAAATACCTGCGACTTTTTTCTATTTGTCTTGATGAGACCATGAATATTACGTCAACAGCTCGATTAGATATTATTGCACAATATTTTCACAGAGATTCTATTCATGAGGAGTTGATTAAGGTACTTGAATGTACTTTTTTGACAGCAGTTAATTGTGTCATTAAGCCAGTTTCACTTAGTTGTGGTGGGTGTAAACTAATATGACCGACATCAGAATAAAGATTATTTTTTTAAATATTGATATTCTCGGATCTGACTATCTTTTCACTTAGTCTATTCCTTGCATTTGCCACTCTTGCCAAGAAGAAATTTTTTCTAACACCAGTGCAGGTCTGAATTTGTAGTTTATGACTGTGTCCTCTGGTTTTAATGCAGATAGATGAAGCATTTTGAGCAATGAATGTCAATATCCACTTTATGTATGTTGTTCCAGATTCTATAGACTTCCAGTAGGTCAACACGTTTTCTTTTGTATTCCAGTTGTTTTAATCTTTCAGTGTAAGATATATCTCCCAGCCTCGGAATTGCCTTGGTGGCTCTCCTCTGAACTCTCTCTCTATAGCATCTGAGTTGTACTTCAGGTAAGTTAGAAAATTTGCCTCAAGACATGTCAGGAAAAGATATAAATGGCTTTGTTGTTAAAATGTTTTGTGAAAGACGAATAATTTTGTCAAAAAGTCTTGGTTACGACTGATGGTGTCCGTAATATGGTAGGCTGACATGTTGGTTTTGTAAAGCAATTTACAGAAGCTGTAGGTCGTCCCCATTGTATTATACATCAGGAAGTACTGCGTGCAAAAGTAGGCTTTAAAGATTTTGTGTGATGTGACAACAATAGTCAATTTGATAGCTGCCAGGACTTTGCATAAACGAAAGATTTAATAGACTTTTAATACATATGCAAATAAAGTTGAATCAATTTACAATGGTTTACTAATGTACAATGGTTGAGTGGTGGTCAAGTACTTGACCGGTTTGTTGAATGTTTAATTGAAATCAGACTCTGTTTAGATATGAAAAGCATGGAGCATGAATTTTCCTCAGCTAAATGATTTTGCTTGACTCAGTAAACATGTTTTACACAGATTTTTCATTGCATCTGAATGAACTTAATATTAAACTGTAAAGTTTTGTGAAATCTATTGATGTGATGTTTGGATAGTAAACATGGCATATTTGAACATGAACGTTTCAAGTACAAATACTTCCCAAATCAGTTTATAAAGGTTCTAAGGGATGTGACTCAGCAGTTTTTCCTTCTAGATTTGTGCAATTCAGAGAATTAGAGAAGAGAACAGAAATTATAAAATATCCTGATGAAGCAGATTTCACGGATCTGAAATTAAATGCGATTGAATGGTCGGATTTAAGAGATTTAAAAATGGAATTAGTTGACTTCCAATCAAATCCTATTTGGAAGCAAAAAAATGCTAAGGTCAAAGGTCATACTTACATTCAGAACAATAATTGACCTGTTTACAAAGTGGGTCATGACATTTTTGGTAATAAACACATTTCTTCAAGTCTACGAATAACCTGCAAGAAAAGCAATTCACAGATATTTATCGAATAATCTGTTAAATTTAGATTTGAATCACAAGTGTGGGACGTATAATTGGAATTTGAGTAGAATTGAAAATGGCCAGACAAGCTGAAATATATCTGTTCAATCAATAAATATGTTAAGGAGATAAAACGTGAAGGTTTTATTTTAGTTTTAAATTTATAAACATTTAAAAAACAAAAAAACACTGTAGACTCCTTGTGGAGTCTACAGAACCACCCTGCTGCAGTTTCAATAGCAAATAGATGTTCTTTTTTAAGGGGTGTAGTAACTAGCACCCACACCGAACCCTCCTCCTTTACTCGGGCTTGGGACCAGCTATGGTGACTGTCAAGCTGTAGGTTGTTTTCTCAGAGTAACCTTCTCTTAGATGGACAGCTTTACAGAGCTAAAGAGCTCCAACTGCCCTGTGGGGGGCTGTTGAATTCATGCCTCTCCCAAGGGCATTAGTGCAAAGTGAATGTAAACAGCCTTGGCTAAAGCATGAACTCGGTCCGTCATTTCCATTTTCTGTACTGGTAACCATCACGCCACTCTGCAGCTCTACAGAAAGTGTGTCGGATTTTAATATTTCAATCTTTATTTGCATCATCTTCAGAACAAAAGACATAGAAATGATGTTCAGTGCTTATTTATAGGAGCAGATC
This sequence comes from Architeuthis dux, assembly GCA_006491835.1. Lineage (NCBI taxonomy): Eukaryota > Metazoa > Mollusca > Cephalopoda > Oegopsida > Architeuthidae > Architeuthis > Architeuthis dux. The sequence continues at coordinate 1,646,352 of VCCN01004595.1, read as the reverse complement.
TGGAATGGTTATCTGTCTAGTCTTGCAAGTGATTTTGACGCTCACATGATGAGAGAGGGAGACATAACAAGACAGGGAGACAAATAACGGGACAGGGAGTAAAACCTAAAATCTGCACTGACAACATTTGTTAGTGTCCCCATTTTGTGGCAACACAGGAATTTTCAAATTCATCATGCGGTTTTGACACTAGATTAAGTGAATAGTTCCAACTTTTTAAAGAAGGAATGTAAGTGACCTCGAACACCTTAGGAGATGGGTATATTGCATCAGGTTGTAAACAGGAAATGGGGACCGTGAGACACCTTTTGTTGCAATTTCTTTGGGAAAACACCATAAATGCACTCGACTAAATGGGCATTTTAAGGATTTGTCGGCTATCTTGGATGCCATCTTGAAAACTACACCGTTCCAGTGGTCAGACTGGTATACTTTTAGTATGTTATTGAGCACACCTCATAAATTGTATGAGGTTAAAAACTAAATCATTTTCAAAGCATTGTTTTGAGCATGGATATTCCTACCAGATACTGCAAAATCATTAACCCTATAAGTGGACCTCCAACAAGTGATGATGCTTTATTTGAGAGTTTACTTTTATGATGAACAATTGTAACTAAAGTTCCTTATTTTGATTATTCTTATAAATCTTTCCTTGATGTTACTTGTGTTGACTTGATAGAACTTTCACTTAATAGTCAAGTATAGAATATTGATATAATCTTTTCTTTATATGCAATAATTGTGAGCTATCAACCAAATATTGTAGTGTTTGAATTACTCAAAATATGATCAAAAATGTTTTCAAAAAACATCCAAAATACCTTTATAAAGATATCAGGCCCCTGACCCCTATAATTTTGGAATTTGTCCATTCCAAATGTTTTGTTTTAGCATATCTATGCTATCAAAATGCTTCTAACAAGGTATCAACCACTATTGTAGCATTTGTATGATAAGATATGACCGAATGTGTTTTTTGCTCAAAATGCCCATATATGAAAATTAGGTCCCAGACCCCAAATATTAGGGAATTTTTCAAAATATTTTTGTTTCAACATATTATGCTATCAATACGCCTCTAATGAGGTATCAACCACTATTGTAGCATTCGTATTTCTAAAGATATCACAAAATGTCCCAAAAATCAGTGTTTTAGCCCACTGTGTGTTGCCCATTTAAAATAGTTTTATTTTTGTACAAATCAACCAATATGCACAAAAGAATATCTAATAAATCTAATATATACATAAATGTGTTAAAATCAAATATTTTAATAATTTAAACGAGTTGGAAATATCTTAAAACATGGATCTACACATAAAGCCATCTTATATTCAATACATTTGTATCTCCTCTCTCAGACGAGTTGTCTTAGTAATGTTGAAATTTTCAGCCCTCTAGCTGCATTGGTGCAGCCTGTATATGTGATATATACATAGCCAGCCAGGCAAACCAACTTGAAAACTAAAAGAAACCTATGTTGACAGATTTAGTTGACGGTTTCCAATAAGCATAAAGATACCTGATATTGTTGCTTTTATGTTCACGGTTGATATTTCCGCACCAACGATACCCTACAATGTCATAACAAAGCTGATTTCCTTCCATGAAATAAAACCAGTGTCGGATCTTTCCACGTCGTCCATTCGAGCTGACTAAAGATTTGATAAAAGCATCCACTTCTGGGTAGGGAGACAGATCACTGGAATCTCCTTCTTGGGCTGTCAAACAAGGAAACGAGAAAAGGTCAAATTACACAGGAATGATGATTATTATTATTATTTACCCCTTGCAGTCAGAAAATGACAGCAGTATTCAAATAATTGTGAAATTCCATTGTACTTATAAAATATCAAAAACATTTCATTGCTTTCCATTTTCTTGTTTATGTTCAACCAGAATGTATCTGGATTTTCACGTATTTGCAAAATAAATAGAATAAGGGAGATTACTCTATTATTATCATTTGGTAGTTATCTCCCACCACAAATGTTACAAACAGAAATTAGAGACCATCGTGGGATGTATTGTGTAAGTAAATCGTCCTTATCTTTACATGTAGGACAAAATTTTATTCCCTTGAAAAGAGAATTTCAAATAAATGCTAGCTTAGTGAGACACAAAACCATATTTGTGAGACACCAAAGGAGGATCGAACCCTGGCCACTGAGGATCTAGCGCGCTGACAAACGTAATACAGCAAGCGCCAATTGTTTTATTCCAATTTTTAAAGAAATGCATACAAATAAATAAAAAACAAACACAGAAAATAGTCTCTTGTACGGGAAACTTAAGGGGAGACAACTTAATTAAAATTATCTAGAAAGTTACTTCCCTTACATGATGTAAGGGAGGTAACTTCGTGGATAATTCTCCGGTTGGTCCGACACAAATTAAACTTATCAAACTATATTTACTTCTAGTGTTCAAAATATTTTATATCCCCGTCATATGATATAATGTTATTCTTACCAGCGTGAAGTTTTTGAGAAGAAAATGCAATGAACGCGGGCCATAAATTAGGGTTACAGGTTATATAAGTGTTTAAAATAAAATTATACCAAGCATCAGCCGTATAGAAGGTATATAGAATTCTAATTTTAATAAATCAATAAGTCTGTAACCTAATTGATTTAATGAATAATTCTATCTGAAGTTGTGACAAAAATTAGCAAAAAAGATTCAAGATTAAAAATAATTATACCCAGATACAATGACAAACACTTTGACGAAGGTTGGAAAGAGCACCAGCTGAAATCAAAATGATCAAAACAACAAAGATGAGGATACTAATCCAACAAGAAATTTCAGAATTGCCCCACCCTGAAAACAAACCCCAGAAAAACAAAAACTCACCTGGAAAATCTGGATGTTTTATTTGCAAATTCCTCATGCACAACTTGATTTGTTTTTCTCGTTCAAAGATGAGAAGTTTCAAATTGGCCGCATTTCTTGAAATGAATTTTAAAAATACATTAAAAACTGAATGAATCTCTAATTCAAGAAATTTGAAAAACTTATTTTCAAGCTGATTTAACCATTTTCTTTACATGCAGAGAATTTCTTGAGAGTAGATCCCATTATTCATGATTTGTAATATTTGTGGATGTTAGCAGATTGTTTAGAGCAGGGGTGGGGGAATCTTTTCATGTTTAAAGGCCACATTGAAATTTATTGTCTTTTAATAAGGCCACACTTCTTAGTCCAGCAAAATCTAAAGTTCTAAACATTTGGTTAATAACCTATGACCTAATTTAATTAGTATATACTACTTAAAAGAAATGAAGACTTTAATGACTTTTTTGAGATTGCTTTTTGCGAGAAAGCATTGGGATATCAAGGCCGTAAGAGGACACACGTGATGGTCTAGAAGGCTGCTGGTTCCTCACCCCTGGTGTGGAGCCTTCATTTTCTCTTCTCTCACAGTCGAGAATTATACCTGGATATTATTAATAACAGGCCATGAAAAAAAGCATTTTTCTATAAAAAAGTCTAATGTATTTGAAGGAATATTTCTTATGGGTGCTACTTGCATTCTTTGATACTTAAAACAATTGTCACCCATGTAAGCAACAGAAATGGAAATTCTGCCAACACAGCTTTCATATTTTGTTGGAAATTTGATGGTGAACATTTAATACCATATAAGGCAATGATCGAATCCTCGATGTGTTGTCATTGTTAGGAAACGTTTAGTTTTCTTCAACTTCTACTTGGGATGAATGGAATTGGTGAACCAAGTTCAAACTCCATCTTGAGACAGTTTGGGTTCACTTCGTACAAATGCCCTTGGGAAAGGCATGAATCCCCCCTCCCCCTATGGACAAATAGCAGGCAGGCTAGGCTTTTCAGCCTTGGTTGGCAACCAGTTTAGGAGAGTGACAACACTAATTCCAAACCAGGGAGTTGAGCCCCCTTAAGACGATTGGATACCAATTTTGACTTTCTCTTGGCAGCTCCTGCAGCCAAGCTGATGCCAAACATATTGCTCCACTTTCCTTTAGACTACATCAGCGAGGCCGACAGGGGGATTCTGTTGACTGGGCATCGCAGTATCTCCATACACTTCACCCAGGCTTTACCCCTGGAGAGATCATTTCAGTGTCATTCCCGTGTCTATCAATTCACAGAAGGAGGTCAAGTACGACCAACATTTGACTTTGCAAAAGTTGACAAAAGCTGACATTAGTGATGGATACAAATGGTCTTGCAATGCCTCATTTAATCCAGTTGAGAAATCACTGCACAAATGTATGGTACAGAAGACAGATAAGTATAGACTAAGAAAGAAATACTTACTCAACGTTGGCAATCAGTGAATCCATAAAGATAGTTTTGTCTTCCATCGAAGCAGAAACAGGAATAAATCTATTGTGATGAGACAACACAAGGGGATTCTTTTTGCTTAACTTTCGAGAGAGAAACAATCGAAAATTTCGGTTTTTTGTATAAACACCTGCAAGACAGAACATTGAATCAATGAATGAAGATTAAAAAAGAATCCGATTTTATATTGACACAATTATTGTGAGAAAAAGTAACAGAAGGGGCTGACAATAAGCTCAGTCCGGGAAACACAGATTCAGAGTTGATTATCAACTTAAATACCATTCAAATGAAATTTTATTCACTGTTAATGCCAAAACCCAGGATTGAACCGGAGTCTAAACTATTGCTGAACTATTTTGGCTGATGCAAATCCAGTCAGGTGGAAGTCTGGTTACTTTCAACTTCAAGAATTAAGGGGCTGAAAAATTAACTCATTACCTCAGAGGGGCAAATGATTGCCCCATTCATCAGAAGGGCCGACGATCACCCCATTCATCAGAGGGGCTGACAACTACCTCAATCATAGAAATGCAGTTTCAGACTTGATTATCAATCATCGGAAGTTTAATTCCCCTCTCCCCCCAAAAAAGAACTAACATTCCCAGGGAAGTTATGAATCACCATATATGCTGTGTTGGGGGTGATCAATTAAAAACTTTGAAAAAAGGGGTGATCAATAAATAAGTTACTTCTCTCGTCTTTTATTGGGCTGTGATCAGTAATAACGAGTCTGACATTGAAGACAAGCGGGCACAAACTTGGTGACCAATTTTGCATACACTTACATTGCATATTGATCCTCCACCCCCAAAAAACCTATTTAGAGGGAGAATTTTCAAAAAAGAAAAAAAAACATTTTCCCTACTCATTGAGGGAAGTGTGTGTGCAAAATTTCAAGTTTCTACTATGAACGGTTAGGGCCGGGCGAAGTCCAGATACATAGATAGATACATATACGGGTGCATCTAAAAGAAGGGAAAAGTGTGGTAGGAAACGGTGCACAAGCAAGAGGGATGACTGCAGTCTCGAGAGGATTGTAAAGCAAAGCCGATTGGGGAAGTTTCACGAGGAATGGACTGAGGCTGGAGTCAGTGCATCAAGAGCCACCACGCACAGACGTGTCCAGGAAATGGGCTACAAGTGTTGCATTCCTAGTGTCAAGCCACTCCTGAACCAGAGACAATGCTAAGGAGAAAAAGAACTGGACCGTTGCTCAGTGGTCTAAAGTCGTCTATTCAGATGAAAGTAAATTTTGCATTTCATTTGGAAATCAAGGTCCCAGATTCTGGAGGAAGAGTGGAGAGGCCAGAATCCAAGTTGCTTGAAGTCCAATGTGATGTTTCCACAGTTAGTCATGATTTGGGGTACCATGTCATCCGCTGGTGTTGGTCCACTGTGTTTTATCAAGTCCAAAGTCAACGCAGCTGTCTACCAGGAGATTTTAGAGTACTTCATGCTTCCGTCTGCTGACAAGCTTTATGGAGATGCTGATTTCTTTTTCCATCAGGACTTGGCACCTGCACACAGTGCCAAAACTACTAGTAACTGGTTTGCTGACCATAGTATTACTGTGCTTGATTAGCCAACCAACTCGCCTGACCTGAACCCCATAGAGAATCTATGGGGTATTGTCAAGAAGAAGATGAGAGACACCAGACCCAACAATACAGATGAGCTGAAGGCCACTATCACCCTGGGCTTCCATAACACCTCAGCCGTGCCACAGGCTGATTGCCTACATGCTATGCAGCATTGATGCAGTAATTCGTGCAAAAGGAGCCCCGACCAAGTATTGAGTGCATAAATGAACATACTTTTGAGAAGTTCGACATTTCTGTATAATAAATCTCTTTTTTTTTATTGATCTTATGAAATATTCTAATATTTTGAGATAGTGGACTTTTGATTTTCATGAGCTGTAAGCCGTAATCATGAAACAAAAAAAGACTTGAAATATTTCACTTCATGTGTAATGAATCTAGAATATATGAAAGTTCCACTTTTTTTAATTAAATTATGGAAAAAAAATGAACTTTTCCACGATATTCTAATTTTTTGAGATGCACCTGTAAATGTCAGAACACATGAATGACTTAAACCCAGCAACAGTGTTTAAACTGGTTTGTTGTTGGTAGCAGTGATTAAAAGGCCTGATGTTTGCTACCTTCTCCATTTTATTAATAATTTTATTCCCAGAAAGCCCAAAATAGCAATACGTGACTATTTACAACCCAATCACCTCAAAAAATAATTGACCATTCATCGTCTTACCCAAATCACAAATAAGCATCTCCTCATCATTTTTATCTTTGACGATCAGTTTCTGCAGTATTTCTTTGGAGAACAAAGAAAATATTTTCTCAGTCTGATATTTTTGGTGAGTTTCATTGATACATTGTTCCACATTGGCTTCACGCAAAACTTTGGCAGCATCAGCTTCCTTGGAGGTCCCACTCTCAGCTTTGTTGGAGGTCTCATTCTCAGCTTCGTTGGAGGTCCCACTCTCAGCTTCCTTGACCATCTTTGTACCCTCAATCGAGAGAAGGTCAGATACTTCGTTAAATGCCTCCTGATTTTCTTTTTCCTCAGGGGTAGCAGTTTCTTTCAGCCACATCACCAAACGAGTCGAGATGAACTGCACAAAAGAACCTGAAAAATATAAGTAACATAGTTATTAAATTCTGTGTTAATGATTAATGATAAAATTAACAATCTTTGTTAAATGGATCCAATCATTGTTTACAAAGACAGGAAGGGGGGGTGGAGGAATTTGAATATTATTTTGATGCTTAACATCAACCAGGTCTGTCAGGAAAGTATCCAGCCATTTTGAATATCTTGAGAACCGGTAGTGCGCAGCCTTGATTTAACTTGACAACCAGTCAGAGGGAACCTTATTGCGTATGCGTGAACAGACTCTCCTGTGTGGTTAGTCAGCAGCAAGATGCTTTTGAGTGAGTTCGTGAACTGTGTGACTGTCATATTCACAATGACTGAGCATGGCATTCTTTATGTAAAAATGTATCGGTTTTGGCAAAAGCCCCCTCCTTAACCCTGCAGTCTAGATTTGTCTGACTGCGACTTCTGGCTTTTCCCAAAGAGATTTCAAACAGTGGACAAGATTAAGGAGAATGTGACAAGGCAGCTGATGGCAATCCCATGAGAGGACTTTGCAGACTGTTTTGAAAAGTAGAAGGGACGCTGAGATAAGTGTGTCAGGTTGCAAGTGGAGTACTTTGAAGGGGACTAAGGCACCATTGCCATAGGTGGGCTATTGTTTTGTTAATACTAAATGGCTGGATACTTTCCGGACAGACCTCATTTAATAAACCCTAAAAACTTTGCTGAATAGAAACATTACCCAAAACTGACAAAATACTGACTTACCCACTTGATAATTGTCTTTGAAGGCCGCATTTGGAATCAGAAATATTAAGTGTTCACTGTACTTGGAGGCAGTGCTGCAAGACACAAGTTTATCAATGGTCAAAATGATTCATCAGTACATATATTTACTTACCTGCAGGCCATAGTTGTTTTTTTCCTATCGATGCCAGAGATCAGTGTTCAAGCCCTGGTAAAATCTAGAATTTTTCTAAGGCAGGCAGACCCTCTTCAACTGGAAGACTCACACAATCTTCTACAACCCCATTTGGCCTTGTATTAAGCTAAGTTTAGTAAATATCAAGTACATAAACATTAAAGAGTACTACCAAAAGGTACGATTAATCATTTTCTGTCTAAATTTATGAGATGAGAAAATATTATTATACATTGATCTAGTCGGAACAAGTGGTCACCTCTTGGTTGTTATGGTCAATGTGTTTTGGTTGTTCTACCTTTTGACTTTCTTCATGTCATGTTTGGTAACTTTCTGGGAATTTGAAACTGAACCCTTGGGTTTGGCTCAAAATTTCCAGAAGGTTATTAAAAATTAAAATATAAAATCTATAAATTATATATTTCATTCCAACTTTTGTTCAGACAATTCAATCTCTTCTTCCCTTCCTTGATGTTGTGGACACAACATTTCAGCCAATCTATTCTTCAGCCCTCATCAGGTGCACAAAAATTGTGGTTATTAATATACCAAATATATATACCAATCAGATCAATCCGTATACACCTGACGAGGGCTGATGAATGGATTGTCTGAAAGGTTGTGTTGACAATGCCGAAGATGGGAAGAAGAGATTTGGTACCA
>VCCN01004595.1:1353147-1372042 GCA_006491835.1 Architeuthis dux | reverse complement strand
TGCGGTATATATATATATATATATATATCTGGAAGAGAGATTTTCTGACTATTTATATAAGTAAACACAAGGAAAATAAGAAAGGAATCGAACAATCAGACACAATGGAATATATGGAGGACAGATGGGAAAAGTACCCAGTAAGAGCCAAGTTACGCTGGGCGAACAGAATTATGAAGAACAAAGTTTGTGTTGAGCAAGAAGAAAGAGACAAGTGTTCAAACTCATTTCCGTAGGATCTTGTGGAACGCATTTTCTTAGATTTTTCATAAGGCATATACATGACGTACTACAGCTGGCTGGTTGTTCAAGCAATAAAGAGTTGGGTAAGCCTCAAAGACATTTCTAAGATGTCCCTAACATTTTGCAAAAAGTGGCGCTGCGAACTTTTGCATCAACGCAATGTTATAGTCTTCAGAGGTTTAAAAGTCTAACGATTTTCCTGTTAGTTAATTATTTCTTATGTATTACCCCTGCCAACAAAGTTAGAGAGGTATATATATTCGGTCGTGTCTGTCTTTCCGTCTGTTTGTCAGTCTGTCCACACGATATCTCCAAAAGTACTCTATGAATTTCAATGAAATGTTGTGGAAAGTTGCGCGATGGGGAAAGGAAGAATAGGTTCAATTCTGGGGCAGATCTAGGGATTTTCTTTGACTGAAAGATATATTTTCTTTCTATTTTTTTCATGCATTTATTTATACGCTCTTGACTGTCCAAACGATATCTCTAAAACTCTCAATGAATTACAAGTTTTATGGAAGGCTGAGTAATAGGCTACGGAGGAAGTGATTAAATGTTTGAGCGGATCTATGCACAATTGCTTCCTTTGAAAATGCCGTTGGCAAGGATATGCGCTCTTTCAGTGCTTTCTAGTTTCCTAAATGAAATGCTCAAATGAAAATCAGTTTTAATTTTGAAAGAAAATTAACGTATTTCCCAGCATTGAAGACGTTATTTTCCACGAAAAGTCTCTAGATTGTACCTTGCGTCCTACAAGCTGAAGTTTACTTTTCTTTTTGACCTATCCTAATCTCAGAGGAAGCTATGCAAGACAGTAATCTGAAATCCTGCATGTGACCTCTGAATGAAGTGTTTAAATTTTACTTGGTATAAAATATTAAATAAACAAAAATATCATAAATAATAGAAACATATACGTAATTCCAAAAATGCATTCCTATACCGGTTCACTACAGTAGACGAGCCAACGGACTAGTAGTAATTTAGTTGTTGTACATCAATATTACCGGTCATGTCACTGGCCTCAAACGACTTTGACTTCAAGAGAACACTATTAGGTAACAGAAGTAAAACTGCAATATGTTAAAATGCTTTATCGGTAAATCAACAAGACTATTGTAATCAAACACTCACCCACCATCCGTTATGCAAACTATAAGTGCTCAAGAGGATCTACATGTCGTTAAGCCACCCACAAGACATCTTGGTAATCGAGGTGAAAGTACTGATAGCATCATTTTACGAGTCAGAATTGGGGTGCATCCTCAAGGCCGGCCAATCCTCGACGTCGGGAATATGGTAATTACCCTTCTTCGCAAAGACGTGCTGTTTTGACAATATCATTTATCAAGTGTGAGTTTCCCGTCAAATGAAACACCAACCACTAAACCAAAGATAGACAAAACAAAAGAAGTACTTGTCGTAAAACGAATAACCGCCTCACGCAAAAGCCTCGTTAAAGTCTGGCGGCTAATAATCTTCCCATCATGCCTTACTTGTTCGTAGACGAACCCGTGCTTCAAAATATGACAACCTGAAAAATCAAAATCTATCTTATAATAAGCAACGTGTCCGTACGTTTGACACACTTTAAAGATAAAATGGTTTGTCAAAGGATGTAACTATTAAATGCTGAGAGAGAGAGTAGTTTCCGTTATTTATTTGCAAATGCGTATATCCGGGTTCATTCTGTTTACATCAGATTGCACTAACTTTCTTGACTTAAGAGGTCTTTATTTTAACATATATAACCCGATCGAGAGGAATGCGCAGACATCATAATGATGAAGAGGGAGAAAAGTAAGTAACCAGAACTGTCATCTACAAAGAAATGATTAATATGCATATAAGTAAATATAATATCATAATATGTCTATATTGATTAAAGACAATGATCACTCGAAATGACATGATGTCATTAAAGTGTTGTTGGGTTCGGGTTGAACTCTTCTTAAATTACCCCTTAAACAGCAATATATCAGTTTTGGCTATTCTGCATTTGATATTCGATACCTTTTTATGTGTACACTCATGATAACCGTCAATGAAGCGACCGGTCATAGCCTAGTTTTAAGCTGAGCAACCGACTCACGCGATGGCCTCGTTAAAGTCAAAACGCTAATAATCTTCCAATCATGCCTTACTTGTTCGTAGACGAACCCAAGCTTGAAAATATGACAGTCTGAAAAATCACAATTCTCATTTCTGAATTCTTGACTTGCTTTTGGCAAAGTTAGAATTGAAAGACATTTCCGATTGGTGTTTATTTCGTTCTTGGCGCTGATTTCCGTAACACAATCTTGTTTAAATCTCGTCTGAGCGGAGTTCCGTTTTTATTCAATTTCTTGTTTTATTTGAGATAGACTTGTTGCACATGATCTGACACACCACCTTGCGTTAAGACAGTCTTTCATCCAGCTAATTCCCTAATCGTCCAGTGCTTTTTAATAAAACTTCTTATGAAATAGACTGATCGCCCGCAGCGAACATTTCTTCTTGGCTGATTGTCTCCCTCGCATTCTGGGAAGTCCACCACCAGAATGAAAAAGAAGTTTGCTTTTTCATTTAAGCCCATATCTTACCTTTGCCAATTAAGTTGGAAGAGGTAAATGTATTCACTCGTGTCTGTCGCTCTGTTTGTCCACACAATATTTCCAAAAGTTCTCAATGAATTTCAATAACATTTTCTGGAAGGGTGGCCCACTCGCTAAGGAAGAACTGAGTAAATTTTGGGTTTTCGGTTGAGACATATTTTTCCATTTTTTTAATTCCTTTATGTATTCACTTATGTTTGTCCACGTAGTATCTCCAAAAGTTATCAAGGAATTTCATGACATGTTGCGAAAGAGTGGCTAAGAAATAATTGGTTAAATTGGGAGGGGGCGGGGCGAATCCAGGGATTTTTACAGTTACGTCCCTGCATCGCAGCTATATATGAACTGAGTTGTCAAGGATCAGAGTATTATCTGTTCGCTCATTAAAAAGTGTTACACATACATATATTATAATAGAGAGAGACAATGTGGTGATCGAGTTTTAAAAATAAAGTAGCTTTTATTTAAAAATAATGTTTTTCCCCACACGCACACACACACACATATATATATATATATATATATATGTGTGTGTGGATGCACAAATATGTGTCTAATTGTTATGATATGCTGCCACGGGAGGTCATTTCCAGGCCAACACCTGGGCGGAAGTGACCCCGGTCACCTTAGGAAATATGTCCGAAAACAAGATGTTGAACACATGATAAAAGTAGACACAGCTTGGACGGAAGGCACGAGACCGGTGTCCCTGTTGGGGACAGACTGTCGGTTCTCGTTATCTCTCTCCCACTCTTCATTCTCCGGCCGACAAAATGTATCTTATGAAATACAAATATGTTCTCATATTTTTACAAACAACTTTCGAGTCGTCCTTCTTCTCAAGTTCAGGACATTCATCCCACTTCTGGCAATATACAACATAATTTGTAGCCACTGAGCACAGACACCTGATGACGTAACATTATATAAACTTGCAGACCATCCGTCTGTGTAGTGTATTTGATTCTGACGGGATGCTCTCTTAGTGTGGAATTGTGCCAGATTCAAGCTTTGTTAATATTCTTGTAAGAGGATAAAATCCTGGAGAAATGTTGATGTTTTGCTGTGATGTCATTCACTGTTTAATTCAAAGCGAGTTAAACAAGACCTAGATGCTTTATCATCAGCTGAAAACGTTGTGCTTGTAAAATTCTCCCTATATATCTAGGATGTGAGTGCTTGTAACATAGAGCGATGGTTAACAAACTAGTCTTGTTTGGCCATTGCTAGTAAGTTGAGTTCTTTAGTGGGTGCTCAATTACTGTGGCCTCATGTCAGACTAAGCTTGTTAGATACCCACGAAACGCCTACCGTAAACCGCCAATCAGTTTTGCTCGACCATCGCAAGTGTATGAGTTGCATGTTCCCCCCCCACCCCATTCGTGTAGTAGACGCCTTTTTGCAGTAGTCTTTACGGGGTGGAGTTGCTAGACCCACAACCAAGCTGCGCCTTTTTGCAGTAGTCTTTACGGGGTGGAGTTGCTAGACCCACAAACCAAGCTGCGCCGCTATTTACTCATAGCTGTTCGGATAAGTGGATCCATACCCTAAGGGCAATGGGGCGTGGTGAATGCAAGCAATCTCGGCCGAAACTCGATTTCACATGTCGGTAACCGTCACGCCACTCCGCACCTCCGTATGTTCCAAACTGATGTCGAAACCAAGTTAAGATTTTAAAATACTATCTGAGCGCCTGCCATTATCTGAGCGCCTGCCATAGAGCGATCGTTAGCAACACATTCTCACTGAATCCTTGTTTTTAAATCTTTTTAAAATCTTGGTCTTTATCGAGTGAAGTTTGCTCATATTTATTTTCTTACTAGTTAGTACCCGTGAATACATTCACAGATATATTTGAATTTCTATGAAACTATTTTCTAAGGAAAAATAATAGCAAATTTGTTTCAGTCGAAGATTCCACGGTTTCAAAAGGTAGGAAGGAGGTACTTTTATCAGCGAATCTTTTTACCCCTGAGTGAGAGAGACAAGTGTTACAGACAGCAAACCAAAAATCATCCTGTTCATTATATAAGTATATTAAGTTAGAATGAATTGGTATCAGACCACCTATACTGGGAGATCCGATACAGATCGAACCCACTAACAACGGCCAGCAAGATTAGCTTGCTGATCATTTCTATATGACGTCTATCCTGATCTGTTTGATTTCCCATATGATCTACTCGTTAATCCAAATGGAAAGAAAAAGAGTCCTGTGTTACGGACAGCGAACCAAGAAAATCCCACTGTTCATTATTAGAGTAGATTCTTCCAACCTAGAGAAAAAACCGAAAGAATCTAAGAAAGTGAAGATGAAATAAATTGTAAATGTAATAGAAAATTGTAAATGTACATGAAAAAAATGAAAATCTATGGAACAGTTTTAAGGTGAAGCTATTTTGTCTGTCTTTTGAAATTAGATTTCTTTCTTGGTTTTATTTTTGTTTTTGTCTTCTGGAATAACGTTATTGCGAATGAACAAGGCTTCTTCTACAAATACACAAAGAACGAACAGCCTCAGAGGATTGTCTCGAAAATAAAAAGTCAGTTATAATCTTACGCAGATGATCGCTGAGAAATGACTCTAAATATCGGAAAAGCTTATTCTGCCGTTGCAATATATTCTGCAAACTGCCGCAATGTCGCTGGGTTCCGTCTTATCATCAATTTTAATATTGTGCGCTGAGAAAAGACTCGAAATCTGTTGCAAATACGGAACAGCTTATTCTGGTGTTGCAACATGCTCTGGAAAATGCCGCAATGTCGCTGTTTACTGAGGTTCCGTCTTGTAATGAACATCGTTGTTGTTGTTTTGTTTCAGCTCCAGAGAAACGATCTTCTCTGGCTATGGTTTATGTTGAGGAGATTTCCGTCATAAATGAAGTTTGAATAAAGTAACAGTGAATTGTAATCTCTTGTTTGGTGTTTCGTTGTGCCGTGGATATTTTCTGTATTGAATTAAGACTACTCACTGGGATCATAAGGCTAGAGACAAAGTTGGTTTCATCGACAAATATTTGAAAGTCCCTAGCATTGCAGTGAGGTTAACGATCTGGTTTTACTATTAATAGAATGTTAATTCAAATCTAAGGGGATCTCCCTAAAATATCACCTTCTGCTAAACTAAACAATGTAAAGATGTTTATTTTAGATTTAGACTGTGAATGATATACAGTTGATTCCGCTAAAGCAGATCAGATCATAAATGTTGGTCCTTATAAGCGGTTGTTCCTTTTAAATGGATTTGTATAAAAAGGACATTACATAGGTTTCATTTTCTCCGTTTTGTAAAATTTGTGATTTATTGTAAATCATTATTATTTTAAATTTTTATGACTACTTTTTACCTTCAACTTTTGCTCAGACCGATTACCATCCGACAGTGAGCAAATAGCGTTGATCGGAAAATAAAGAATAAGCCTCGGGTGGGACTCGAACCCACATCCCTAGAAAATGTTGCGATAAAAAGCAACTAATAAAAATTAAGATGAAGATAAAATGTAGTCATACAAATTTAAAATAATAAGGTTTAATTTTGTTCTTGCGCAATTGGTCCTACTAAGCGGACATTCGTTGTAACCGATGTTCCATTTAACCGAAATCCACAGTAGCTCCTTTTTTGCAGTGTCGAAAATCGATGTTAGAATGGAGTTGCGGGTAGCATAACGGTTAGCAGCACGGAAAATGGAATTGGCAAACCGAGTTCAAACTCCAGCTGAGACATTTTGTGTTAACTTTACACTAATTTCCCTGGGAAGGGTATGAACCCATCTCTTCTCCCCGAGCTATGTGTAAATATCAGGGCAGACTGGGCTCTTCAGCTTTGATTGGCAACCAGTCTAGGAGACTGAAAACTGAATTCAAGCTGGGAAAGTTCAACCCTCGTCCAGCGTTGTGAGAGGCTGGCAACGAACTGAGTAGGAAACGTGTTCCCGAAATGTACGATAAATGGAACTCTGATGAAGCTTCGACGGACATGGCAAGCCGGAAATGGATGATAATAAATTCCTCAAGTAAAATAAGGGAGTATAAAGACAGGCGGATAAAATAACGTGACCGTCGTCTCCACCTCCCCACGACACCTCGATTTCATGTGGAAGATTATAAAAAAATGAAAGTTAATTTGATATTATTGAATACTGGTCAAATCTTATTGAAAGTTGACCTAATGTCATTGAATGTTGATTTGATACTAATGAAATTCGAGTTGATATTGTTAGAGCTACACTTCAGGTGTGAATAAACTAAAAACGTGCTTCTGTGTAGCGTTAAAGGAAAGAATTCCATCTTCTCTGTCGGGGATAAGGATTTCTTTCCAGAAAACTTCCAACGACGAGGTTTATTATGAGGTCAAAGATATAAGCTGAAGGTCGTTGACAGAAGTTATAATTTTGGCGCCTAGGGTGAGCGGTAGTTCCCCCAGTTACGTCCGATGCCGAGCCCGTGAAACGAAAACAAATCCAGTTTTTCAAAATTAAATTAACAACGTTTTTAGACAAGCTATTTGTGAAATTGGGATACAGGGATATTGGCTGGAAACGAAATTCCTCTTTACGTATTTCTTACCGTAAACTACGGAAGTCACAAAGTATCATCATTTATGGTAGGCACTTTAACAATAACCGTATATCCTACGCTTTTGTTAGCACATGCCGGGTATTTTCACTTTAATACGGTATTCCACTCCCAGTGAGAAACGAATGGTACAGGATTATCTCTACCGTATTGCGGGGAGGACAGCCCAGGAGAGAAAGCATAATCTTCGTCACAAACCAGCAAGATGGTCAGTACTGGCAGATGCAATTACAAACTAGGTAATAAATGAAAGGAAATGTGGTCATGCTGTGCCGATATCAACTATAATGAATAAGGCCAGAGTTTGGGCAGAACAAAATGGGGTTGAAGATTTCCGTGACACTGCGAGCTGGTGTTACCGGTTTATGAAAAGAAGGGGATTATCAATGCAGACTAGGATTGCTTAGAGAATGCCCGATGGATACGAAGACAAAATCATAGAATTTCCCAAGTTTGTAATTAAAACATCACGTGATTATGGTCTGTGCAATAAAATATTGCCTACCGGTATTTACTACATACGGTAGATATGAATTTTGGATGAATTTGTTATTTAAAAAAATAAAAGGTACGATACGTCAGTTTGTTGTGATATTAAAGGTCACGTGTAATATAATGTTGTCTATTTACGCATACCGTTGATGTGAATTTTGAATGAATTTGTTATTTAAAAAATAAAAGTTACGATACGTCAGTTTGATGTGATATTAAAGGTCACGTGTAATATAATGTTGTCTATTTACGCATACCGTTGATGTGAATTTTGAATGAATAATGTATTTAATGTTCCGAAGTCACAGCTGAAAGAACGAGTTGAGACAGGCTGTCGCTAACGTTTGCAAGCGGTGCTATAAAACACGCCTCTCGTAGCCAAAACAATGTTTTCATCTCATGTTGAGTGGTGTTCTTGGATGTAGTGTTTTAACCAACCCATGAATCAAACGTAACCTGATGTTGTGTCAGAATTAACCTACCGTACATTTAGTGCTTGTGATGATTTTGTCAAGATTGGTGGTGGATTTCAAGCTCAAATAAGGTGTTCAGCAGGTAAGCACTATTGTATGTTTTAACCTACCCACAAATCAAACCTAACCTTATTTCTGTAACCAAAATTACATATATTTGATTTAAATGTAGTGCTCCATACTGGTTTGTGATGCATTCGACACAATTAGTGAGGGTTTCAAGCTGACTGGTTTCAGTGGAGTAAATAATACTTTTTTCTGATTATTACCTTTTAAATTGGGGTGCGTCTAATGCATTGGATCGTCTTATAAGCTGCGAATATACGGCACTATATTGGCATAGCAATATACTGACTTTGTATAAACCTTTTGAAAATTTTTCATAATATTGCAAAGTATTTTAAAAACTTATTTAATTTATATTGCTCAATGTCGATCGTTTTATCTAATATTATTCTGCTTGTCCCTACCATCCTTCCTGCGTTCGAATGTTACGCTTTAATTTGTATAATAGGGTAGGAAGATAAAGGGGGGAAAATAAATTTAGGTAGTTTACTGAGAGGGTGGTAAGAGAGAGAGAGAGGTGAGAAAAATGTAGTTTAATAAAAGTGTAGAAAGATAGAAGGGAGAAAAATGTTAGGAAGTTTAATAAGAGGGTAGGAAAAGAGAAAAGAGAAAAAAGAAAACATGGACGGGCAACAAAGGTTGGAAGGGATAAGGGATAGAATGAGAAGATAGAGGCAAAGGGTGAGAAAAGAGCAGAGGCATGAGATAATTGATAATATTGTCAACACCCGTATTCCCACGGGACCCGCTAGTAAGCTATGAATATAAATTGTATATACAATTATGAATGACTAGCATTCCAAGGGAAATTATGAATCGCGGCCACCCATATATGTGTTGGGGTGATCAATTAAAAAGTTGGGCTGTAAACATTAAAAATGGTCTCAATTTTCAAAAAACAAGCGGGCACAAACTAGTGACCAATTTAGCATAAACTTACTTGAACTCCCCTCTAAAAACATATTATGGGGGGAATCTTTAAAAAACAAAAAAACATTTTTCCTGTTCATTGAGGGGAGTGTGTGTGTCCAAAATATCAAGTTTCTACTATTAACGGTTAGGGCTGGGCGAAGTCCGGATACATAGACAGATACATAGATACATATAAATGTCAGAACACAAGAATAACCAAAACCAAGCAATAAACCAGTGCTGTGGGTAGCGGTGATTAAACAGTCAAACCAGAATAATGAATGTGAATGGTATATTGATTCCGAGAAGTACAGGGTAACCCTACTTTTTTACTTAATTTATATAAACAAAAAGATCAATTTCCTTATTATTCAAGTCCTAAACGCTTCATCAAGTCTATCTTCCTGAAAACAAAAGGGAAGCTACACGGTCCAGTCATTACTTTGTTTCTAATTAATTCTAACGGAATTGATAACGTGTAGGGAAGCGTATAACTCCAATATTCAATTACTATTGATCAGAAACTATCAAAAATTTCATTAAGTTCTTTTTAAAAGTAATTAACCGTAAGCGTATTAGTTCTTACTGAATACACAGTACACAGTCTAACGCTACGCAAAGTTAGGATCGAATGCTGAAGTTTTGTAAATCTGGGAATTTTAGACTCGGATGTCTGAGAGAATGGCAAACAATTCGCTAAAATGACTATTTAACACATTCGCTGCCACGGACGAGATAACTCGTCTTCGCAAGCGGTCAGTCTTCTCTTTTGAAGCTGTGATACTAAGCGTTTGGTTTTGAATGAAAGGAGGAATTGCCGAGGAGAAAGAATAACACACTATCGCAAAATGATTTATCTCGTCTGTGGCACTGCACTGACCACTTGCTAAGACGATTTATCTCGTCTGTGGCACTGGATTAACCACTTGCTAAGACGAGTTATCTCGTCTGTGGCACTGGATCCACTTGCTAAGACGGACTATAATAAATTGCTCGAGTAAAATAAAGGAGAATAGAAATGGACTGACGAAATAACGTGGCCATCGTCTCCGGTTCTCCACGGCACCTCAAGCACAAGTGGAAGATTTTTAAAAAACCTTTTCCAGTTTGTATAAGATCTATTCATAGATATCTTTTAAGCTAAGATTAGTCAGGCACAGGGCTGTAATATTAGGTGCACTCGGTGAAAATCGAATTCACCAGCAATGGTAATGATCTGCGAGACCATTTTGCTAACTATGACTCTGCAGAAGGCAGCCAAATGATCTTGTTTATAGGAATTGATTCATTATTGTTATTAAGGTGATAGGCTCAACTCAGCTCAGTTGCTTCCGTCTCCCGTGATACATTAGGCAATGATTTTGTCTTCATTTCTTTTAACGATCCATGGAGACCCAACCAATAGTTTGTATCAACCAAGATCGACTGCCTTACAAGGCTAAAGAGCTCCAAATGCCCTTCTATTTTCATCGTAGCTGAGGGGAGAAGTGGATTCATGCGTTTCCCAGGGTCATCACCGAGAAGTGAATGTAAACTATCCCAGTTGGAGTTTGAACTCGGTTCACCGATTCTTTTCGCCGTGCAGTTAACCGTTCGGCCACTAACACCTCGCCATGGTGATTGGATGAATTCTTTTTTTAATTGAGAATTTGAACTCACGAGCTAAATCCTTCCATACTGTGTAGCCATTAAAGGAGGCTAAAAGAACTGGAGGCCAACGGCACACATGGCCGGCCATTGTCTTTGGACATGAAGAATCGCCTCTGTCCAGTTTCTCTAACTTTCATTGAGGCATTGATTACTGCTTAAAATACGTTTCTGGGGGATGAAAAGACAGAGGGAACAAACAAGACGTCACATCCCCATGGCAACCATCTGAACCAATCATCAGGTCACACGGTTGTTTTGAATTCCTGGGCACGCTCGCAAAACGGAAACTTCATTAAGGAACTTTCAGTGCCGCGTGAAGCGACAACATTCAATGGACACGAAGACTTCCGGTTGGCCATTGTTTTTATTATTTATGGTTCAATTCTTCATTCTTTTTCTTCGCCTCCTCCTCCTCCTCCTCCTCCACTTTTTCTACCTCTTTCTTCTTCTTTCTCTTCTTTTGTCTTCTTCTTCTTCTTCTTCTTCTTCTTCTTCTTCTTCTTCTTCTTCTTTTTTAACACTTCTTATTGGTCTCTCTCTGGGGATAGACAGAAGTTCAAACATTGGACTCGGCGTTTTAAGAATCAGGCTTTAATTTTCGACACCTCTAATACGGATGATAACATAAATAATTAATAGATAAATAAATAAAACCTAAACTTTTTTAATATGTTGGGGAAAAAAAGACGTATTATCACAAAATAATAGAATAACAAGCTTGAAAGTCAGACTATAGATGCGCTATTTAAACACGAGTTCAATTAAATGTTTAAAAAATAAACACCGCGTTATGAGATATGTTAAATATTCTTTTATTACGTCATTAAACATTGTCAGATACTCAGTCAGTGACAGCGATCGTTGCTAGAGAAGCTTAGAGCATCTAATTATGATACAGTGTCAGTCAGTAATAAAGCAGTCAAAAATGAAATACAGCCTGAATAATTCGGAATAAGCAAAATGAGATTTTGGAAGAAATTTCAGCAAATGTTCCAAGAAATAAAGTTATTATGATGGAATATAGAACTTTGCTGAAAGCAAGGTGAAATACTTTGCTGACTGAATAATGAAGCTATGAATTTATAAAAGTAAAATAGTGGAAACTTTTGCATCAACCTAATAATAATTAAGTTTATCACAGCACAAGGAAGGTAAAATGGACGTGGGAAACAGTGATAGAGAGTGTGTGTTGGGCCAATCTTTAAACAGTCTGCTTAACTGCGTTATAAAATTCGAAACTCCGGCTTTTACTAGGGTTCTAACACTGACCTGTCGGTGGGAACATATACAACCATCTCAGCCATAAGGCATGCTTTCAAATGTCTCTACAAGTTTAACTCTGACAATAAAAGAAAACAGACGTCATTTTCACAGCTTTAAGGAAACAACGGTTTTTAACGGATGTAATCAAAATGTGATTACGTATTTGATCATTTGTCTATTATTCGGAATCTGGAGACGCGTTCTGTCAATCGAAGATAACGGGCGTCATTTTCGAAGCTGTAAGAAGTAAAGTTTCTTTTTTTAACGGATATAATAAAAAAGAAAAACAGAAAACCAAGCGGCTTTTTGAAGTCAATATATCAGATCCATCAGCTCCGATCGCCTTGGCTTTCTTGCCATTGGAATTAGTTGGTTGATTTGTGAAGTATCGTCTTCTTCTTGCAGTACAACAAGAAGTACACGTTAAACAAATACAAACAGGGGCGTCTTGTTCTGTGTAACGTAGACCATCAGCCTCGACCTCGAGGAAGAGCTACGATGACGATAACAAGTTGGTGTATCGATCCATCAAAACCTATAGCCACGAGTCTTAAACCTCGCGATTATCTTACTGACTTCTCACCATCAGCCAATAAATCCCTTGATCATTGAGAATTGATCGCCGATTACAGGTGATACAAAACAAAAGCTCTTAACTTTAATCTTCCTTATTGAACGTTTTTTTAAAGTTTTACTGATAATCTTAATCAAACTTTTCCCAAGTTGCTACTTTTGTTTGTGTTAGTCTAAAGTCTACGTTAGAATAATCGATAAGTTGATGATCAAACCGATAAAAGAGGTCACGCAGTCTTTTAAAAATGTGACGTTTCTTTTAAACCCAAACCTAACATCACCAAAAAATGGATTTCTGTCTGAATTTCGTAGATGAGGAATTATCATTAATACACCCTGATTTATTAGAACTGTTGTCCTCATCTTGGTTATTATAGTCACAACGTTTCGGCTGCTGTACCCTCCAGCCAGACAGGTGTCTGTTGTATTCAGTAACATTCACAGAATTTCGAACAGAATCGTTCACATTGGAGAAAAAGGTGATTGATAGAATCAATGCACATGTCAGGCTCTGATAACTTCCTCAGTAGGCCAAGCATAGGATTGAACACCATATGCAACGTTTTGATCAGGAAAAAACAGACAATAGGTTTGATGCTCCAAAATGACACCACCTAATTGTCATACGAGACAGTAGGATATAAGCGTTGGTTAGCGTAGCAGTTTACCTGGCGGTCGTGAGTTCAATCCCTGGGTCAGACAGTGGAATCCAACAGAAGGACGAATTAACAAAAATGACGAAATAACAGAATTAATTAATACGAGATATCCTCTAACATGGGCAGTGGAATGAGAACAATATACCCTCGTTGATTGAATAAAGGGCACAGCAGCCGAAACCAAAATGAGAACAGTTCGAATCAGTGTATAATACTTCCTCGGATTTGATTACTTATTCAATTCCTATAACAGACAGGAAAGCTACTTAGTCTTTAGATATCTGAATTCTTAGATGAAGTATTTTCATTATTGTTTTTTGGCTAGTCTTTTTTTCATCTTATTGTTGGTTGTTATCCCAACGTTATAGGTCGAGCACCTGTTTGAACGTCTGGACTATCTCCAGAGAGAGAGAGAGAGAGAGGGGAGAGAGAGAGAGGCCAATATTGTTTCCGTTGATTAAAGTCAAGCAAGACTCAACAACAACCGCAGCAGCAGCAGCTTCGCGCAGCGCAGACCTGGAGGTCGGTTCAGACCATTTCTGATCAGACAGACGCAGATGTGGTCCTATAGCCAATGGGGTTTTACCTCATGGGGGGTGTTACTTCTCTGTATAGTTAAATCCTGGGGGCACCGGACTCGTCCTGAGACCTCAAGACCAGCGCTACTATGACCTATAGTTGCGAGGACAAACGAAAACTGTTGAGATGCTCCTACCCACACATTCGTACACCTTTGTATCCGAACGTTATTGGTCGATTACCTGTTTGAACATCAGGACTATCCCCAGAGACAAAGACTAATATTATTTTGTTAATTAAAGTCAAACAGTGCAAAAGAAGAAGAAGAAGAAGAAGAAGAAGAAGAAGAAGAAGAAGAAGAAGAAGAAGAAGAAGAGAGAAGAATGTGAAGGTGAAGGTGGCTTTTGTTTTGTTAACCGGATTAAGGTTCGTTCACCTGTATAAAAATAGTAACCCGAACGCTTTCATACTTTTTTTCAAAGTTAATTGTCTCGTCTTTCAGTTGAATTTGAAAACAATTCTTTTCCTTTCTGCCTTTGTTCATATGTGGATGTTTGTGCTTGCAGAGGTGCCAGTTTTAAGTTACATGCCTTATTTCTACAGGTATATTAATCATTGATTGAAAAAATCGATGGTTCGGATTTGACCCCGTTATAAGACCGAAAAAGTCAACATCATAACTCCTGTGATCCTTTGAAAGAAACGAATCCTTCGGGTAGGATCAAAAAATAAATATTGAGCTTTCAAATTAAAATTTTAAAACAAGTCCTTTAAACGTTCAACAAAGAAAAAGAACCTAGTCCGAATGATTCAATGATCCATTTTGAATATCTCAAGAACCGGTTGCGCGGCCTTGATATAACTTGTAACCAATCAAGGGAACCTTACTCTGCATGCACGAACATATACTCTCTCATGGGGTAACTCAGTCGGCAGTGAGACCCCACTGAGTGTGCTCATTGTGCACTGTGTGACCGTCGCATACAAAATGGCCGAGGAAGTCATTCTTCACGTCTTGTGCAAGGTTTCTTTTTAAAAACATCGCATCATCCAGGTCTGTCAGTTCCCCTACAGCTTTTCCCGAAGAGTTTTCAGGCCGTGGACGGGATTAAAGAGAACGCAATGAGGCAGCTGATAGCGATCACGAAAGTGGAGTTTACAGGTTGTTTTGAAAAGAAGAAGCAACTCTAGGATAAGTATGTGAGTTCCCAAGGAGAATACTTTGAAGGGGACTAAGGTATCATTGCCCTATGTAGACTATTCTTTCGTGTATATTAAATAGCTGGATACTTTCCGGGAAGACCTAATATAATACAGGTCTGCTTAGTCACTCAATAGGAACCGTCATGTTACCAACATCTTTTCGCAGCATGCCGTGTTGGGGGTGATCAATTTAAAAAGTGGTGACGAATGAATAAGTTTCTTCTCTCACCTTTTTTCAAATTTTCAAAAAACAAGCGGGCATACACTAGGGATCAATTTAGCATAAACTTACATTGTAAATTGAAGCCCCACTAAAAGCAAAAATGGCGTTTTTTCTAGACATAACAAGGAGTAAATGTTGAAATTTTCAGCCGTCTAGCTCCATTGTGTGTCCTGTACGCGTGATACGTACATAGCCAGCGGCCAGCCAACCAGAACCGACCTGAAAACTGAAGAAACCTATTTGGGTTTGGGTGGCAGTTTCTAATAAGACATAGTCTTAGA
The DNA here is from genome assembly GCA_006491835.1 of Architeuthis dux. Lineage (NCBI taxonomy): Eukaryota > Metazoa > Mollusca > Cephalopoda > Oegopsida > Architeuthidae > Architeuthis > Architeuthis dux. The sequence continues at coordinate 1,356,316 of VCCN01004595.1, read as the reverse complement.
AATTCAGACAAAAATATTCTAACGGTCAGTATACTTGTAAAATCTGTGATACTTTGAGAGTATCATTATTCGCTGAACAAAGGTTTGAATCTAGAAACAGTTTTATATTGAGGAGAGGGGAATTAAACGTCTCTCCTGGCTGAGCCGTGCCTTTATCCATCAGAGCAATCATTCTTCGTTCGGGTCACCCCCCCCCCTCTCGTCTCTCATCCGAAAGGGCCCCTCCCCTTGCAATAAAGGCTCCGGCTGGTATTCAAAGTGTAATGTTTGCATATCCCTTCTTGAAGAATAAGCAATAAAGAAGACCGGACCGTTTCGACTGACCTTACCAGTGCTCTTCGAACAATCGAAGGGTGAAGAATTTTTCGCCCGGGGGTCACACAAAAAGGAGGCAGAAACTCCTTGACGGCTCCATTTCTGAACAGCTATGTCATGCATTAGTAAGGGACCGTAATCAAATAGACATGATGTAAGTGGCTCCAGGCAAACTAGTGCGGCGGAGGACAACAAGCAACTATTTCCCGTCCATCGAGTACCTTTCGTTGTAACGATATTGGAAAACAAAGACAATTGAATGGCGGTCTCACACCAGTCCAGTGGTTCTTGCTGCTGACGAAAAAGAAGACGGGGGATCCAGAGGTATCTAGAGCGGCGGCGGCGGCGGTGGTGAAGGACGGCTTTTTCTTGATAACAAAATTAAAGCACGAAGAAGAGGCATGTAAAATTATGTGATCCGTACCGGTCCGCAATATGACCAAAGGCTTTTGTTAGAGTTGTAGCGTGTCAAACTTGATTGCCAATATCGACTTGCTAGCAATAAGGACATTTCAAGTTCGTAAAAGCTGCTCAGGTCAAGGAACTTGATTCGCTCTCCCTCTCTGTCCCCCTCTCTCATTTTCATTCTACCTCTTTATCATTTTTGTTCTTTTCTTCTCTCTTTCCCCGCTTCTCTTCCTCTTTGTTATCCCCCTATATCATTGTTCTTCTCTTCTTTAACTTCTACAGGGTTTAATGTTTGTCAGATTGAAAGGCCCAGGGCCGTATCACGATGTGGGGAGAGTTCTAATCTGATCATCGCTCTATGGACTGGAAGTGTTGGTATCATTAGTTCTTGCTTGATTGTAACACGCTCTAGAAAAATCTCCTGATGAACAATCGAGGCACTGAAGATCTCCAAACAATCCATTAAACTCAAATATGCAATTCGTTTATAATATCGATTTTTGATATTGATATTTTATCTCTGCCAACAAAGTTGGAAGAGGTATATGTATTCACTCATACCTGTCTATTTGGCCACACAATATCTCCAAATGTTCTCAAAGAATTTCAATTAAGTTTTGTGGGAGGGTAGGTTATAGGATAAGGAAGATTTATTTAAATTTCAGTGTGGATCCAGGATTCTTTTCGATTCGCAGATATTTGGAGAGAGAAAGGCGAACACTACCCTATCTGGAAAGAAGTCCAGATTATAGACAGGGGACGCTGTTGGAACGTGAGAAAAATCAACGAAGCGGCATTCATCAGCATGTCGGCTAAGTGTATAAGAAGTCAGTCAAGGCATGGAAATCTTGGCTTAACAAAAAAAGGAATTAAAAACACCCGAATCTTACGTTGCGTTGCTGCTATTGAGAAACATCCTGTTTACTATCATTACATTCGGATAGTCCACCTGAAGAAGGCCGTACAATGGATCGACCAAAACGTTGTGTGAACAACATAAACAACAAGAACGACTTCAATCGTCCGAAAAACTCTCCTACGGATATCTTTTCATTTTTTCGTATGTTTATGTATTCACTCATGTTTGTCCACACCAATATCTCCAACAGTTCTCGATGAATTTCAATGACATTTTGTCGAAGAGTAGGTCATGGGCAAAGATAGAATGGATTACATTTTGGGGTGGATCTAGGATTTTTTTACAGGCACCTCTCCTGCATCGTAGCTATATATGAACTGAGTGTTTTCTAGTTCTAAAAGTGTTTCTTCAATTTCTGTTAAAAATATGCGTGTCTACCTTTCTTTGTGTTGGTTCCATTTTTGCGATTCTGTAAGCACTCCGCCCTAAACGTACGCGGATAACACGAACAATCTTTATGGGATTCTATCTTTTTGGTTCTTCTGTGTGTGTTATGTATGCGCGTGATGTGTGCACATGTGTGTGTACATGTGTACGTATGTGTGCGCGTATGGCTGAATCTTCCAAATTGTCTATATCTGATCTATATGTCTTTTTATGTAAGTGTGTTTGTGTGTGCGTGCGTGTGATTTAATGTGTAATTGGAGTTTCATTACTTTTATTGAGTAATATGAGTAGATGTGTTGGGATATACTTGATTATGCGTGTGTGGCTGTATGAGTGCGTGTGATCTAATGTGTAACTGGTGTTTCAATACCTTTATTAAATACATGAGTAGATGTGTAGTGATCTACTCGAATGAATGTGTGTGTCGCTATGGTGCGAATGTCTGTATATGTGTGTATCTGTATGTGTGTGATTGTGCGATTTAACTGGTGTTTCACTACTTTTATTGAATATATGAGTAGATGTGTAGTGATCTGCTTGAATGTGTGTGTGTGTGTGTGTGTGTGTGTTTGTGTTTGTGTGTTTGTGTGTGTTTACTCAGGCGTGTAATTAAACATGGGTGGATACGCGAAACGGAAGAAACGTTGGACACAACAAAGAAAAACATAAAGATTATAAAAATCACAACCATTGGTGCGAGAGAGAGAGAGAGAGAGAGAGAGAGAGAGAGAGAAAGAAAGAAAGAGAGAGAGAGGGGTGGAGGAACAGAGACAGAGGGTGGGAAGAAGTACAGACAGAAAGAGAGGGGAACGGAAATACTCAAGAGAGAAAAAGAGAGGGGAAGAGGAAATGAAGAGAGAGGCAAGAAGTGAAGGGGGGGAGAGGGAAGATGCGAAGGGAGCAAAAATGAGAGGTAAAGAGAATGGCGAAGAGAGAAAAAGAGATGGGAGGGAAGAGGGGAAAGAAGTAAAAGGAAGACGAGAGTGAAGTGAGAGGGGAAAAGGAAGGGGTAGAGAGAAAAGAGAGAGGGGAGATGGAGAGGGTGTGGGTGGGGGTTTGAATTTGTTTCTTTTGAGAGTTTATACATGCGTAAACGGATCTTTATTCCAAGGAGATAAAAAGATTATACACACACACACA
>VCCN01004595.1:1237865-1249098 GCA_006491835.1 Architeuthis dux | reverse complement strand
GAAGCATCGGCAAAAGAAGAACTATTTACAAGTATCAACAACAATAAAAGATAAAAATACACAAAAACCGAGGAATGAATTTATAGAAATTTAGATATTTTTCTTGTAAATAAACGTTCTATTCTTTTTTTGTTTATTTCATGTTAATTTATCGACGATGTAAGATGAATGATTATTTTTTGTTTATTGCTGCGATACACATTTTCTTTCGTATTGATATTTTCAAAAATAAAACGTGAAGAATCGTGATTTATTCTCCAGGTAAATATTTATACAGTCAATAGATAAATATAATTATTTAATATCAACTTGAATATTCATTCCTTAAAGCAGAAAAATATTATTGATAAGATTTCATTATTATTTATTACATGAATATCACACTAATACGATCTCGATGATAGAATCAATTGACAGCAAGTCGTCTCGATAATTAAGTTCAGTTTTCCCACGGTATCCGAAGGTAGAACGTTCCTATAAAAACCATAAGTAAGCAGAAATGGCGTAAAGCGAATAAGCCATTACCATTAGTTTATATGGGAAAGATCTTTGAACATTCCCAGACCAAAAATAGTGATGATGATATGGTGGGAGATTAGGATGTTGCAGAGAGAGCTAGGAGGTGCGTGCTTCCTCTATAACGGCTCGCCTTTTTTCGTAAAATCAAAAAATGGCGTAAAGCGAACTTCAGAAAATCGCTTTAAACAATTCTGTAGTTTTCCAATTCTTCTGGACTCTTTGGAAGGCGCTTCGCGACTGTCCTAGGTGCTCCGATAATGATGGGTACCATTCTCACAATTGTTTCATTTATTCTTCATCTCCTTACTAGTAGTAGTAGTAGTAGTAGTAGTAGTAGTAGTAGTAGTAGTAGTAGTAGTAGTAGTAGTAGTAGTAGTAGCCTTTATTTGGCAAGTTTCTTCTTCTTCTAGGAAGTGACAGTGTGTACCCATCATTATTGGTGAGTCTAGAACAGTTGCAAAGAGACTTGCAAAAAGATTAAAGGAATTTGAAATTCGAGAAAAAATTGAAACCATCCAGACGACTGCATTACTAAAGATCAGCTACAATACTGAGGTGAGTGCTGGAATACTGAGAAGACTTTCTGTCCTTGGATCTTCATGAACATGTGGAATATTAAGATGACAGTTGTGTCCATGAATATTGGAGCACTCTAGAAGAGCCTTGCAAAAAGATTGGAAGAACAGAAAATCCGAGGAAGAATCGAAATCATCCGGACGACAGCACTACTAAAAGCAGCTAGGATACTGAAGAGGGTGCTGGAGCATTGAGAAGATTTGCTGTCACTTGATATGCAGTGAAAACCACCAGTTATTACTAAAAGAAGAAAGCCTCATTCTGTCCCGATAGACAATGGAATGACACTGAAGTAACATATCCAGGGCGTAAGCCTGGGCGAAGCCTATGGAGATCCTAGGATGCTGAGTTGACAGAATCCCCCTTTCACCCTCGCTGGTCCAAACAAAAACGGAGCGCGATACGTTTGGCATCAGCTTGGATGCAGGAGCTGCCGGAAGGATGTCGAAATTGGCTCCACTCCCTGGTGTGGGATCAGATTTGTCCTTCTCCTAGACTAGTTGCCTTCCCAAGTCTAGAGAGCCCAGTCTGCCCTGCTATTTTACCCATAACTGGGAAGAGAAGAGATGGATTAATGCCTTTCCCAAGGCTATTAGTGCTAAGTGAACGTGAACAGTCCCAACCGGAGTTTGAACTCGGCTCACCAATTAACCAATACGCCAGTTTTTACTAGTAATTGAATAAAATAATCCAAACGAAATGTTGCTATGAACGAATAAATAAGAAATAATAAAAGAAAATATTCATGCAGAAACCGCAGTTGTTGTCAGATTATCATATTAACAAATTTAATTTTAAAATTTACAAATTTAATTTAGATTTTTAAAAAAAGAAAGACATTTATGCATTCTTTTAATATTAAAAATATTTTCGACAGCTTGATCCGATTTTAATAGGATCAACTTTTCGCTAAGACATGACAGTAACATATTAATAAATAATCTCATAACATATTGAAAATACAGAAACAAATCACAGTTGACACGGAATTTGAAACGAATTGAAATCGATATAGAAAAAAATCAATAACGATATTCATTTATTAACTTTTCTTACTTGATCGGAAATTAAAAAAATAAAAAATAAAAGATACTGATGAAGTATCGATATTAACGAATCAGTGGTGTCCAAAAATAAATCACATTGATAGAATTTGAACAAAAATTAATGATAGAAAATCAATGAAGAACGTACAGTATCATACGGGACACCACATTTGCTGCTTATTTATTCACGGATGTCATGAAGATAATATCTGAAGCCATCGATTGGCTTGTAAATTATCAAATCGGTGATCTTGAATACTTTAATCAAAAATTGAATACTAAACAGTTAATTGAAGATATTTACACAACATGACATCTGTGTCTTATTAGAATACTAGTTTCACGGATTTCTATGAATTTCTATGAGTTGATTATTTTTAGAAGTGGAAGGGTCCATAGTTTGAAATGGTGGGATATTTTTATCAGCAAAAGTTTACCGTTAAGTGGAAGAATCCATTTTTACGGACAGAGAAGCAAAAAAATTAATTAGATTTTCATTTTCTAATTTACAATTTTTGAAAATATAATCTATTTAAAATTATGAAATTAAACATCCTATAGGATTCTGAATCCTTCATACACCCGGTGTTTAATAGAGTTGTTTTCTTTTATCTAATAGAGTTGTTTTCTTTTATCTAATAGAGTTGTTTTCTTTTATCTAAAGATTGTATCGCCGTTAAAAAACAGAAGAAAGAAATCCATAATTTAAAAAATTTCGTAATCTTTCCAAAACGGCCATTTGCAAACACGGGTGCGCATGCGTGTTTTGATTTTGTGAGAATAAAATGCAATGGCCACCGGCCGTGAAATGCGGCTCAGGGTTAGAGGCATAGTTGCTTCAGAATGTCTTTTTTTCTTCATTTTTTAAAGATTTAACAAATATTTAAAATCAAATTATACCATATGCCGAATGCATAAAGGGTCTGAAATGCTATAATTCAACAATTTTAATTTTGAATATGTTATCTGTATTGTTCCCACAAAATAGATAATTACACAAATTCACGCATTTTATTATAAATGGAGTTACGGCTAAATCGCGTTGGAGACACGGGTTCTCGTATAATCAACGAAATTGAGCAACGTCGGGCCTGGTCAGAACCTAAATGGGTGACCCTCTGGGAATACCGGGTTCCGTAAGCGTCTGAGGATCATGTAGAAAGCTTCCCGTGGCGATCCCATTAATCCTCCTAAGGAAGAGCCCGACCTCTATACTACGCTCAACACCGCAAGAAGAAGGACCCCTCCCCCTACCAACTCTGACTGGCCTGGTTGCGAGCGACGAGAAATGAATGAATGAATTAGAAACAGAAACTGGGATTTGAAAATAAAGACCGGTGGCGTTTGAAAAGTGATAGAATTATCAGGAATAGCGATAAAATCTAATCTCCTGACCTTGATAGTTCTTTTTATTCTCAAGGACAGTTTCGGATTTCTCCTACATCTATATGTTCACACTAAAGGTATGTAGAGGATCCAAGTTGGTTTTATCTAGATACAGCGAAAGTATGATGTCAGTCCACTATTTTGTGTTTAATATAAATCAGTATTATCAGCAGCCGTTATAAGTCTACTGCTGTACACAGGACTTTCCTATCTCCTTCCATGACGACCGTGATTGCGCTAACATCTGCCATGTCTTACCGGCAAACCTTTCTATCTAATCCCCCATCTTGTGTTTGGTCTTTTCCTACTGCATTTACTGTCCCATGGGAACCAATCGGTTAACCTTTCGCTCCATTAGTTGTCCGTTCTTCTTGCCAAGTATCCAGCACATCTCCATTGTTGTTGCTTAATTCCTTATATCCTTCAACCTGGTCTTTTCTCGGATCCATGCTGATCTATCGCTAAGAGTTATTCCTAACATTGATCTTTCCATTGCCCACTGTGCTATTCTAAGTTTGTTTTCGAGTGGTTTTGTAAGTTCCTAGATTTAGCACACCTACGCCATAGCTGGTATTACATATTGATTTTATTCTTTACGTTTTAAACATGTTGGCAATTTGTTTTTCAGTATGTCTGTCGTTATTCGCCGTCTTAAGGCTCATCTAGTGTGAAATTATCTATTTATACTCGTACATTGTTGAGTAAGTATACGCGACAGGTTGCTTGTGTATTGATGATATAGACGCCCTTTCCATTATAGTAGTTTGCTTCATTTATTGATCGCTGAAAAGTGCAAGGAAAGGTGAGTATACAAGCGGTGAACTATGGCATTCAAAAGATAAAGTGCTAATACAAGTCAACGATAAGGAAAATAAGATTGAATAAATAGTGAAATTTACAGTAACAAGGGTTTATTGATATGGTTGATATAATTGTTTGGGCAGACATCAGTTTGTTCATAATGTATTTGAGCGTTAATTTGCGAGAATAACATTTTTTGTTGAATTTCAATATTGCTTGTATAGATCATTATCATCATCATCAGCCATTATAAAGTCCACTGCTGGACAAAGGCCTTTCCCATATCCTTCCATAACAATTGTGATTACGCTAACGCCATGTCTTACCGGCAAACCTTTCTATCTGATCCCCCATCTTGTGCCTGGTCTTTCCCTACTGCGTTTACTGTACCATTGGCACCAATCGATTAACTTTTCGCTCCATATGTTGTCCGTTCTTCTTACCAAGTGTCCAGGCCATCTCCATTTTGTTGCTTAATTACTTATAGGATATCCTTCAACCGGGTCCTCTCTCGAATCCATGTTGATCTTTTTCTATCTCTTAGCGTTATCCCTAGCATTGGCTCTCTGTGCTATTCTGAGTTTGTTTTCGAGTGGTTTTGTTAGCTTCCAAGTCTTGCAACCGTACACCATAGCTGGTATTATGCATTATGGTAATATATAAGATGTAGTAATGTGCTAGACTGACATAGTTATACAGTTAGAAATCAGCAACGATTAGCTGTGTAGTGTTGAGTTGATGAGCAACTCAGACATTCTGTTGATTTGATTGAGTTATTACATTAATAGTGTTGGTATGTTTCGTTATAGGTACTAGCAGAGTACCCGTAAAAAAGGATGGGATTATTTAAGTATGGAGGGACATCCGACTGGTTACCAGGAGGTGGAACGACATGCTGGGTTGTGTTGATTGTCTCATGTATCGCACGACGTGGGAGCAAATGAGTGAGTCATTTTTCATAGACCTTTACTACATAGTTTAATTCATGTGCGCATCTAAAGACTATCTAGGACTATATAATATATTATTAATATTACTAATTTACCCTTGGTGTCAAAGAATGACAGACATATTTAAGTAATTTAGCAATTGCATTGTACTAATAACCTATCAAAACATTCTTGTGTATGTTCAATATTTCCTGAATATTGAACTAAATTAAAGGTAAAATTAAGTAAAGATACAAAAGAAAATTGGAAGAATCCAATACAAAGAGATGGGCGAATTGCCGATCATCAGATTGTGTGTGTGTGTGTGTGTGTGTGTGTGCGTGTGTGTGTGTGTGCGTGTGTATGTGTGTGTAGATATTGAAAAGTGTTACACACACAAAAATATATATACATATATTGATACACACATTTCGGTTTGATATCATTATTATCAATACTAATAGCTGACCCTTTGTTTTAGTTATAATAGCGTATACAAGTGTTGAGATTCTGGCAAGCTTGAAATATTATTAACCTCGGCCTCAAAGCCACTGAAGCTGCTCACAGAATTCGGGAAATGGAAAGAAATGAAACAATATCTGACCGTACTGCCCAAATCTGTTTTACGGGTGTTGACTTGTCTCATGAAATACATCCCAGAAGTGGACGACCATCAGTTGTCGATTATGATGGTTTAAAACGCAAGGCAGAGCATTACCCGACCACCAGCACTTGGAAACTTATATCAATGTTATAGTGGAGTTATTGATAGTATTTGGATGTATACATGAAATAAACTTTGGATTACAGGTCTGTAAAAAACGAAAATACTTTTAAAAAGACCCTTCTTTTTAGAAGCCGATATGTGCCGCCTCTTTCAGTTTCTTCACTCTCCAGCGGTGCCTCCTGTCAATTATGTGAGCGTTGCTGAAATGAACTGATGCGCTAGGTATATTGGCAACTATTCTTTTGTCGCCATTTTCTGAAGAAATAGGATTTTACCTCTTTTCTTGCGGATTATAGTCCTGACGAGGGCCAACGGGTCGACCGAAACGCTGTGGTGTCAACATCAAGGACATAAAGAAAGAGTTCAATTGTCCAAACAAAATTTAAAATTTATGCGGAATATTTTTGTCTGAATTTCTGAGATCAAGAATTATCATTATTATACACTGATTCACTCGGTATAGTATCTCCATCTTGGTTGTTATCGTCACAAAATTTCGGTCGTCGTACCCTCTGATCATCTTCAGGTGTCTGTCGTAGTCAGTAGCCTTCTGGGAATCTCTAACCTAACCCTTTATCCAATTCACGAGGGTAAATTATTCTCATTCTGCTGTCCATGTCCAGAGGATATCTCGTATCAGTTAATTCTTCCTAGTTACTTCGCCCTCTTTCACTGAACGAGAGTATATGATTTTCTGCACTACCCCACCCAGGGATTGAACTCACGACTGCCAGAGACACATGATTGAGTGGATAAAAGCGTTGGTTAAGCATTTCTACTAACGTACCTGTCGGTTGTTATATCCTCTGGCATGGACAGCGGAATGAGAACAATTTACCCCCTTGGATTGAATAAATGGATCGAAATTCCCAAAAGATTACCAACTATGACAGACATCTGAAGAAGGCTGGAGAGTACAATGGCTGAAACGGTGTGACTATAACAACCAAGATAAGGACACCAGTTCGTGTAAATCCGTGTATAACTATGTGGAATAGTTTGTGAATGCTGGCCTGAGAACGGCGCAAATAAAACCTACACTATAGTTCAAATATATGGATAACCTTATATTCTCGACCTTGAAGACGTACAAACATTATTAGATCATGTAAAATTCCATCAGATTGTCAATAAAGTTCATCATGGAAGCAGAACACAAGAACCAACTTGTTTTCCTAACGTGTATTATCAATATTTGTTCAATCCTCTGAGAGAAGTCGGGCATGTGAGTCAGGCGACGGTGCATGGTCAAACAGTAAACCGCTCCCTCAATTAGATCAAAACAAGGAAAAGGGCTGAAGCTCAGGGTCACGGGGTCGGTCGGTGGGGGTTCATTTGCCAAGCACTTACAGTCACCCCGCCAGCCACGACGTACATCACGACGCTTATTATTACCATTATTAACTCTACCACAGCCACTTTCAACAGCAATCAGGATGAGTGTGAGTGAACCCTCTCACGCTCATTCTTACTAGCATTATTGCAGTCCTTAGTGATCATTGACGTGATCTGCTTTTAACAGTAACATCAGACCATCATCACTTCATCAGTTGGCATAAGTGGACGCAGTTGGTAGCATCTTAGATATTGTAATCTGAGAACAGAATTCAATTCTAGATAGCAATTGCTGGAGCTTCCCGGAAATTCGCTTTTACAAAAGTCGAAAAGCGAAAATAGAGTTCAGCGTTTGTTTTACAGTGAACTGTTATAGAGGCAGCGCGCACCCTCTTCCTACACCTCAATCTCCAGTACCTTCTCCCACCCCAACATCCGACGACACGGCCTAAAATACCATCATCACCATTTCAGCTCACGAAAGGTTTTTTTATGGGAACGCCCTACTGGATAGCGGGGAGAACCTGTATATAGATTTGGGGTGGGGTGGGTCCCTCATCAAAGCCTACAAATGAGAGAGCGACAATAGAAGACAAATAAATAATAAAAGAAAACAATTCCCATTGTGATATTCGTCGGCGCTATACTATCAGCACAACTAACATTACTAACCTCCTCATTATCCAAGCCGTCACACCATTTCTTTGACCCCCCGCTTCCCCCTCTCATAATTGCCATGTTTCCCTTAAGCATCGTTATACCATCAGCGCAAATGCCCCCCGCCCCTACCGGTCCCATCCACATGACCCTCAAAGCGTCATTACATCACTTCGCTTACCACAATGAATAACTTTAAATTTTCACCATCCAACCTACTCATCAACACACCGATCACAACCATCAGAGTGGTCGTCACAATCATTACAACTATTACCTTCACTACCCCCCCACCCCCATCAGCAACCCCCATTATTTCAGTCCATAACCAGTTCCGAACAGCTAACATCCACATCGTTATTACCAGCCTTTCTTCGGTGTATAAAGGGCCTAATTTTCAACGAACGCCCTTTGCCTGTCGAAAGATCCACGCCTCAACCATTCCCTGCCACATACTGCTTCCTCGTTTCACTCCCGTATTCTTCCCGTGCCCCCCTTACCTAGCTCCCCATTTGCTATTACGGGAATTTGTCATTAAATTCTGTCGTGTAGCGTCGAATGACTCATAACAAGTTCTCTTGCATGTGGACGATTGCCCACCTCGCCTTTAATCGATACGGGAACCCACACCGTTTTCAATATCACAAGAAAACTCTTTCATTTCACACTCCCATTTGTCCCAACTAAAAATTCCCAGAAGCCTTATTCTGTTTATACAGCTACTTTCGTGCACAATTACAGTTATGTAGTAATACCTCGTTTAGTACTCTATACCCTTTCCCAGGCAAATTATAAAGTAAAGCAACCAGATCTTAAAATACGGCGACCAAATTTAAAAATACGCCAAGCAAATTATAAACTAATACAAACAAATTTAAAAATAAAGCAACAGAATTTAAAAATACGCTATACAAATTTATAAATTATCTTTTCCTACTGCGTTTTCTGTCCTATGGGCACCAATCGATTAACCTGTTGCTTCATCTGTTGTCCTTTCTTTTTGCTAAGTGTCCTACCAATCTCCATTTTTGTCGCTTAATTATTTGTATAATATCCTTCACCTTAATTCGCCCTCGGGTCCATGTTGATTTCTTTCTATCTCTTAGAGTTTTCCCTAGCATTGCTCTTTCCATGGCTCTCTGTGCGATTCTGAGCTGGTTTTCAGTTCGTTTTGTCAGTTTCCATGTTTCGCATCTGTATTATGCATTCATTGTATACTTCACGCTTTAAGCATATTGGCAAGGTGCTTTTCAATATGTCTTTATTCATTCCTAATGCTTTCCAGCCAATCGTTATTCATCGTTTTATTTCGCTTTCATGGTCTTCCTCTAGGTGTATTAGCTGACCTAGGTAAACGTATTCCTCAACCTCTTCTAGAGATTCACCTTTTATTAGGGTTAAAGATGAACAGAACAAAGGCAAAGGGGGTCATTATAACAGCATAGACATACTAGCTTCCAATCGCCTCAACACTTGCAGTTTTATATCCAGTGTGATTCTTTTCATCATTGGCATCTTAGATGGACTTTCAGCAGAGTTGAAAGGCCGTTTTCCACTCATGATTGGGAACATTTCTGTAAACTTGTGAATAGACAGCAGAATTTAAAAAAAGATTGGTTGTATGTGGGATTATGCATGAGTATGAATCATATGAGGGTGTGTTGAAAGGTTCTCGGTCCAATCAAGAAGGGAATGACCTAGAGCCATGCAACGTACATGCTATTCTAGATATTTGCCCAGCAATTCAACACACTTGGCACATCGTTTCTCAAGTTTCTTTAAACCTTCTAAAAAAAACCCTGCTGCTGGTATCATGTCTGAATCATTTGAAAATTCCCTCTCTTACAAACTCTGGAGAGTCGGGTGGATGGTCTATGCACGGGTGGATGGTCTATGCACTCAAACCTAAAATTCTTCAAAACATCCATCGTCTTGCCAGTCCTGTGGGCAGGTGCTGCATTGTCCTGCAAAAGGAGAACACCTTTCCACTGCTTTCCTCGCCATTTTTCTTTCAACGCCTCATTTAATCGGCACAACAATTAGAGTAGCATTTCTGCATTAACCGTTTGGCCCTTCTGAAGATAGTCAGTCATCAAAATACCTTCTTTATCCCCCAAATCGATGGCCATGAACTTTCTTTCTGACTTTTGGGTCATGAATTTCTTCGGTCGTGGAGAACCCGAGTGCCGCCATTGCATGGACTGTTGTTTGGTCTCCAGATCATAGTGGTGTAACCATGTTTCATCAACAGTGACAAGTCGTTCCAAAAGAATATCACTAGATCGCTGAAAATGCTGCAAAACCAACCTAGAGGTGTCCACTCGATATCGTTTCTGGTCGGCATTCAAACATGTTGGCTCCCACTTGGCTGACAGCTCCCGTATACCCAACTGCTCATGAATTATAAACCCAACGCGATACCTGGATATCTCTAGTGTCTCAGCAATTCTTTTGGTCAAGATTTGTCGATCGGCTAAAATCAGGTCATGAACATGATCAACAATTTCAGGAGTTGACACCGTTGAAGGCCCCCCCCCCAGATTGTGCTGCATCTTGGGTCTCAAAATCTCCACGATGGAAATTGGCAACCACTTCTTCACAGTTGAGTATGAAGCAACATACACTCCTGAATTTCCTTTGGAGTGTTCTTCTTCAGGAACAGGAACTTCATGACGGACCTGAGTTCAGCACTTGAAGGTTTGACACTTTCCGTTGACATAGTTGAGTCAAAATATCTGAAACAAATCTTTTTTTAAATTGGCACTTTATAATATAAAAGAACGCTCTTTCCAGCTATAATGACAAAATAACGCTCAGATTTGGATCGGGCCGAGAGCTTTTCAGCACCCCACATGTTAACATACAATTATTATCATAATGAACTTAGTGCTATGCCACCGAAAATACAGTATGAGCAATTATTAAAAAATATATGATGTCGTTGTTGAGCCCCAACAAGATAGAATATATCTTTGTATCTTATCTGGTAGCTACTTTCCGGAACTGATGAACTATCACTAGGTATCGATATATATCGCTAAATGATAATTAGGTTATTCGGAAAACAATGGCCAGTTCTAAACGCCAACATTTAGTCGTGTCCTACAACATTACTATAGTATTCTACCAATATATATATAGCTCGTTTTAATGATTAAAATCTGCTCTTTTCACTAATACCACTGAACTAACGAAGATCTATGTGATCTTCGTTGGTTCAGTGGTAGAATAGCACCGCGTATAGGTGGCTTCCAAGG
>VCCN01004595.1:1195679-1208527 GCA_006491835.1 Architeuthis dux | reverse complement strand
ATAAATAAATTTAAAAAATGGGCGTCAAGCAGGGATCGAACACGCGCCCACCTTAGAAGCAGCCTTATACGCAGCCTTATACTTGTGCATGGAGAAACCATATTTACAAATATGTCAATCCAAATTGCCAAACACTGATGACAACAATGCCAAAACAAGAGTTTTTGTTGAGCATGCGCAACCACGTAGACAGCTGCTTCCGGTTTTCCAAAGCGCAGTAAGTGGAGGAAATTGATTTGACTCTCTTGAAATCCTTCAAACCCTCAGCCTCCCCCCCCCCGAAAGGGAACGCCCACCAGCGCACCTGCACTTCATTGATTAGGGCTACATTACTTGTCCAACCAGAGACCAGCACAGCTATAAAAATAATCGAAAACTATATAAATATTGATCAAGTAAAACGTGATATAACTTGAAAATATGATTATTATTATTATAGCTGTCATGCCGGAAGGACTATAAAAACTGATTTAGTAATAAAATCATTGACTTCAAAGAAATTATTGTAATGATAAAATTATGGTAATGAAATGACCTGTTAAAAGACTCTCTCTCTGTGTGTGTGTGTGTGTGTGTGTGTGTGTGTGTGTGTGTTAGTATCGTCACTAAATGCATTAGAAGGAGTGATCTGAGATTTGGCACACGTTTGATATTTTGTAGCTCACGATTACATTAGGCATATTGCAATTGCGCTAAATAGTCACCGAAAAGAAGGAAAAGGCACGTTATTTTAACACTAGTTATTACCCGTGAAAGAAATCTCGTATAAACACACACACACAAACATATTTATTATCATAAAGATAAGCCTTGGTGCATTTCGCCGAGTTTCTTTTTCGGCTTCTTCAGAAGCTCTGTTGCAGTGCAGAAGACTCACGTGTGTGCAGTTTGAATATTCACATGTTTGTGCGAAATGTGTACTGAGCTGGGAAAAAACAGCTTTTCTCAATCTTTCATTTCCACATTGTCAAATTACCTCTACCATTCTGTCGGATTACCTTACATCCACACAACAAACATACTTTAAGACTTGATAGTTCACTACTTCAAAGCTGTTATGTGTAAATAAATGTTCTCAATTTTATATCTACCCGTATTTCGAGTTCGAGCAGTTTCTTCACATTATACTACTTACTTTGAGACTTAATAGTTCACTACTTAAAAGCTGTTAATAGTGTAAATAAATGTTTACGTCTTATCAATTTCATCTGAGGTTTTATTAAAAGGTTACTGACCTCGTTTAAGTGGAAGAGTCTATTGTTTCAAATGATGGGTAGGAGACAGTTTTATCAGTAAAATCATTATCTTTAAATGGAAAAGTCCATTGTTACAGGCAGAGAAGCAGAAACATTCACATTATTTAAGTAGATCTGACATAATAATGTGAGAGTTACTTGCTCTTTTTCAGTTTTGTAGTACATAACATTTAAATAAGGGATACATAATGAGCTAATGTTTTATCATTTCCGTGAAGAATACATCTTATCCAACCTGATCTTCTATTTGCAATAAAATGTCTTCTTTTAAAACAAAATTAATGTAGTGTGAATCACGTTGTGATATTTTGAAAATGACAGACAAGAACACTTGACTAAAAGAAAGAATTAGAGGCTGCTGAAGTAAACAGTAAACCCTTGATTTAACGGATTTCTGATTTAACGGACCTTTTCCATGTATATTCAATTTTATTTCTCTGTATTAGTCATTATCAAAATATCGTAAATTACCCTTCATTTTACTTTTATAACTATCAATATTTTGTAATAATGGCTAAAATAAATCTTTTTATGAGAACATGGGTCCCCATGATAGATTTTAGATAAGATGTTGGGTCACTGCCAAAGAAGGTTAAGAACCGCTGAACTGCTTTGTCATGAAAGTGATTAAATTACATATTTATCATAATTTTATAATTTTATATTGTACTGTATTAAAGCTTTTATTGTATTAAAACATATGTTTTTAAATGGTAAAAAAATGTCCTCCTGAGTTACATTTGGATTTAACGGACTTCCAGCATTAACGGAAACCCCTTCCACTCTATAGCCCTTTAAAGGGTATACTCCGTTAGATTTCCTCACTGACATTCTTATGTGTGTATGTTTTTACAGATCAAAAGCCTACAATATCATTTAACAAATAAATCTAAAAAGCAATATTTTATAATATTTTGAGTTACGTTATGGGGGTTGGGAGATTCCCGCACATACTCAAATGGATTGTGTGTTGAACTGGTTGGAACTGGTTGGTGTAGCTGGGACTTGATGCATAGCTGATTCATTGGGTGTCGCCACGGTGTGTATCTGCTCTGCTGGGTTTTGTTGGTGCTGCAAGGAACTTCCTTATCAAACGACCTTTTTTTTACTCACAAATGAAAACTCGGATGTTTATTCGACTGGCTTACAATAGTGTTGGTTGGGTTAATTGTTCTTTTCAATACTTGTCAAAAAAATAATAACATCTGTAACTATGGATAAATTCCTTAAAGACGGCGCTGTTTACTAAAGACGTCAATCAAACTCTTAAACGGGTTAACTACTGCAAACTAGTACTGTTGTTAAGATCGTTCCCAATTGAGGTAGTCGCGGCTCACATCTGAGATGCGGCGGACAGCATTTCAAGTGTTTCCTGTCCTGCCCCCCGCACCCTGGGGGCGGGCAGATGGAGTCATATCGACACGTACTTATAAAAGGCTCGGCCGAAAACTATTCCCGAGTTCATTTGTCTCCTATATTTATACCTGAAATTATTTAACTAACACGTATATTTTTCAATCACAAACGCATGACATCATTCGTATGTGGGACATGGCCAATATTTTATCATGTCATGGCTTTTTGTTTACGCTGGGCTTTACACATTCCTATCTACATTTATCATTGTTTACGAATTGTAAATTCATATTTCACGTGTTAACCTTCCAATAGCCATTATTTTGAAATTCCAAATGTTAGCCTATCAATTATACAGGGATGTCGTGGTAAGGCCGATTTTTTTTATTTCTACGCACTTAAATAACATTTTACAGCCGAGACAATTTTATCTATCTATCTGTCTATCTATCCTTCCACCCCCTCCTAAGGGGTACTATGGTACATTTGCAGCTAAAAATTACTCTGATTGTGGTCATAATGTTATCCCTACTCTTGTGAAGCTTCCTGTCGAGCCGGAAATGGATTATAATAAATTACTCAAGTAAAACAAGGGGAATAAAAACGGACGGACGAAATAACGTGAATGTCGCCGTCACCTCATCGCGACACCTCGAATATAGGTGGAAGATTTTTTAAAAAAAACAGAAATCTAGCAACACATGAAAAAATATATTAAAAACGTGTGGAAATAGTTTAATTAAAAATCCATTATTTGAAGATAGAATGAACATGAATAAAATATTATTTTTTATCGATTATTCATCTAAAATTTCAGAATACTTGATTGAATTACTGAATAGACATGGAATAAAAATACATTTAAATTAAAATTCTTATAAATGGTAACTGAGTACTATTAATAATTATTAATTAACAATTTAGAATTGATTGGTTTATTGTTGGTGCAAGCAGATTTCGGCCCTTTTTCCTTAGTCCCCACCAAAAGCTAAAAGCCCGAATAGAAAAGAAATTAAGTTCCATTTTCTTTTTCTCGCCGACTCGAAACTCGTGGTGTTAGTTTGTGATCGAATTTTGACAACAATTCAATCTTGGAGAATATAAACATTTCAACCTTTCTCCTGAAAAGCCAGTCTTGTATATCTTTTTAGTTGTGTTCCTGATTAGTCAAGTAGTCAGACAAACAAGAGGCTAATGCTGTCAGAAGTTTAAAACATGAAACGATCAGCAATATTGGGCATAACATTTTCAGGCTTTTTCGTCAGTCCCCACTAGACAAAAATATTGATAACGAGTAAGAATTGATATGTTATGTTCATTTCGTTATTCTCCCTCCCCAGGGTTAGGAGTTGGGTTTAGTATTTTCTTTTCAAGGTAGGACTAACGAAAAAGACCCAGCATTATGGATCTTTTAGGGCGAGAAAAAACAAATTAATCTCTTTTTTTCTTGACTATGGACGTTAGGTTTTAGTGGAGATTAACGAAAACAGACCCCAGATTTCTTAAAAGTTACAAAACGCAGCAATTTCTTCTTCTCTGTTCAGACGATTTGGAGCAGTTTTTAAAGTTGGGCATAACAAAGATCTAAAGCTACAGTTGTATTGTTCGTTTTTAACAAAGATCCAAAGGTTTTAAACAAAGATCTGAAGCTACAGTTGGTCGTTTGGGTGACCAAGTTCAAAATTCGGTTTGTTTTTCAAGAATCTTCGCTCATTTAACTATAAACAAGAACACATGATCAATGCTGCTGTTTTCTTTCTAAGATCGAACCACACAAATGCAGTATGTGGCCTCGTCAACAACGGGCAACTGCTTTGCTGTATTACAGTAGATCTATTGTGTGCCTCAAAGATCAAAAGCTAGAGTTACTCGTTAGGGTGACCGAGTTCAATTCCGTTTGTTTTTCTAGAATCTCCCCTCACCTATCTATATAATGAACGGTGTGACTTTTCCCGTTTGCTTCTTTGTTTATCTATCCGTCGCTTCATCTATCTATTACTTATCAAAAATATATAATAAAATTAAAATAAAACTGATTAGATTTATTTAAATACAAATTTCAAAAATAACAATAAACTACGAAAATGAAAAATATTTTCAATTTCACTGTTCTAGACGTTATAAATATTAAAATGTTAAAACTTCAAAAATTTTTTAAAAACTTAAAATGTTAAAATTGACATTTTTATGGATGTAGTTCCGTAGTTGGTATGCTTTCTGATGTACATGTTACGGCTGTTTAGGCCATTTTCAACATCCTGACTGCTAGAATGTGAACATCCCGCAAGCTTTTGTAGGCCTGAGCATTTTTTAAATTTGTATTAAATTGTTTTTAATTGGTCAAACATAATTTCAAATTGAACCAACCAAATTGTAATCTCTTAAAGAGGCTTCGGTAGTCATACTGTCTGATGCAACAAATAATAACTTTTTCAATCTACATATTCTGTATCTTATAATCTATGTAATAACCGTGAGATTTCCACGGGTCTCACTACTTTAACTATAAACAAGAATCCACAAACACGGTTGCTCTTTTCTTTATAAGCTCTAATCACACACATACACACCGCTAGAAATACAGCATGGGCCTTGGCAACAACCCGGCACTGCTCTGCTAATATAACAGTAAATCTATTGTGCACCTCTGTAAGTGTACCAAAGAGGATCTCCAACCTCCCGGGCGAACCTTGGGTTGTTTCTTTTATGTTCCTGCGTGAAAGGCAGACATTCATTCAGCAATTCTAGTGAACTAAGCTGTGCCGGGCAGATAAAAGAAGATTGGAAAAACGAATGCCGACTCGTCGTAAACAGACACAAACAAACAGAGGCACTGAATCGGGTAAAGAAAGATGCAGCGTGTAGCGATATAAAGAGCTTGGTATTGCGAGGGCAAGCCCAAGACAAACACTGATAACTAGTAGCCCGTGGCAGAGCCCAGAGCAATATTCCACGTTTGGATCGTTGTTCGAAAAGTGCTGTATTGTCGCAACAGTCGAAATATTAAGGGTTTTTTAATCGTTGAAACGAATGTTAATTTCAAACAATCGCCATCATTATAACACCCTTCTTTCTGACGGTCAGTTCAGCGTTTGTTTTGCGGCGAGCCGTTATAGAGGCAGCGCGTACCCTATTCCTCTCTATCCTACGTAACAGTCTCCGGTATCTCCCACCAACTCAAGCTTCGACGACTCAGTATGACATAACATCATCATCATTTTCGTGATCTGGGAACGCTCAAAAGAATCGTATATAGATTACTGGCAATTGCTTCTGCGGTTTACTCAATTTCGGCTTACGAAAGGTTTTTATAGATACCCTTTACTTTCAGATACCGGGGGAAACCTTTATTTGTTCTTGTTCAAACACTAGTAACAAGTAATCTGCGGCAGTGCCCACAGCAAAAGGTTTGGGTCGTTCTTCGAACAGTGCATGGTCGAAATATTAACTTTTTTTAATCGTTAAAACGAATATTGATTTCAAGCAATTCTGACGGTCAGTCTCGGAACTAAAAAAATGCGTTGGGCCAATCTATTTATATAGTGTGGTTTTTTTCTGTTTGTTTCTCTGTCCGTAACTTTCGCTAGAGCTCACATATACCACACTTTGATCATAGGCAGAGAGCCAGGGAGCAGCACTTTGATTCTAGGTAGAGCACACAGAGGTTTGCCGATCCATACGTAAATAATCCCCTCATATAATAATCGCCTATGATTTGAAACCAGTGTGAAAGAGCCACTTTACAAGTGGTCAATCCAGTGATTCTTAAATGAAAGGCACTTGACTCCAAGGAGAATACTTACCTGAAGCGGGGGGGGGGATTTTATCCAGGGGTGGAATTTCAGTCGAGGTGTGGGGGTGGGGCCGTATAATGGAAAGTATAAAGCTTAATAATAATAGATAACAAATCAAAATGGAGGAGGAATTGAGAAAACCTGGGATCGCTAGGGGAGGAATGTGACCCAGGACTCAGAACAATTGGTCTCATCCCTGTTTAAGATTGATTTCAAAGTTGGACAAAGCCGTTTATTTTTAATCTCTCTGCACTCGTAAGGACTGTGAACAAATCAATTCCGATCCTCCCCAAGATAGAACAAGCATCGTCTCAAACGTTACTATAGGCAAAATAAGCAACAAGTAAATATTTACTGATACGTGTTTCAAATTCTTTTCCTCTGTGACTCGCATTGATTTTATAGCAAAAACAAGCAGATTTGTAAGAAAGCATAGAAACCTTTTGTTATTTGAACTTTAAACTATGTGAAACTGTCAACAATATTCCTTTTTAGCAGGGATTCAACAATACAAGTGAGTTCTTTTTCAATGCAATTTAACAAAAGAACAAATAATAATTTATTTGACAGTCGTCCCGATGATGCCTGTGGCTATGCGGAGATCTGTATAGCAACCTTTGCGTGAGTGGGAGGGTCGTTGCACAGGGATTCTCTCGGCCTCAAAGGTTGATTTCTAGCTATATGATGAGATGCCAAAGCTGGTGGCCTTTTGTGCTACAGGATCTGCCAGAAGGGAAGTACATTCACCACCAGTCTGTCTTAGGGGCTTCACTCCTGGTTTGTTTTTCTGTCAGAGTAACCTTAGCTTAGTTGGACTGCCTTTCGGGGATAAAGGGCACTGTCCTGTTAATCACCCATATCTGGGGGGAGAAGTGGATTCCTGCCTTTCCCAAGAGCAGTAATACAAAGTGAGCATAAGAAGCCACGGTCGAAACTCGAACTTAGTTTCGCCGATTCCGTTTTTCAATAACGGTATCTGTTACTCCGCTCTGGACCTCCAGTATTCATGTATTACAATAAGGGAAATAGGAAAAGAAATACTGTAGTATAACCGGCATTTCTTCTCGCTGATGAGACGCCTCGTTGCAGGGCTGCACGGATGTACGGGAGAGAAAAGTCTGTGGAGGGAAAACAAACAGTTGGTCCATACGGAGAGAAAGGCTCTCCCACGTGGCCGGAGAGAAAGACGACACAATTCAGTAATTTCAAGGAAAATGTGGGTTCCTTTTATTTCCGTTGATAAGCATTTTGCAGGGCCAGTTCGCGGATCAATCAGGGTATTGAATTCTGTTTTTCTGAAAATCTAGCGAGTTGGTTAAGTTCTGTTCCTAGTTACTCTACTGAAAGACTAACGAAAAAATACTCTGATTGGTCGAACGCATTCTCTTTGTTTCCTCGGTCACCCGTTTTACCTATATTCTAGCCCGGAACCTGATATGGCGTTTTGGGGCAAGTCCAAATACTATCACCCCAAAACGCCATTCTTCTCAACCCCCCTCCCCTCAGCAAGCGAACATACGACCGAGTGTATTTCATTACAATGCGTAATATACAGTAAGCTTTTTAATTGCAGCTTATCCGTTTGAAATGCTATATATCTATGAAAAGATTGCAGATATGATTGGCTAAATCTGAACTTGTTGGTTGGTTTCTGAGGACAAATCGGAAAGGCTCATCCATGTCAGACAGGCTCCTAAAGATACGGGATGCGGGTTCAAATCTATTTGGAAGCTTCTTTACTTTCGATCCATGCTGCTTACGTAACGGTTATAGAATGTATAACGACATGAGTGTTGCAATACAAAAAATAATAGTAAGATGAAATAAATACTAGTTAAACATTAGTAATGAAGGTATTTCATCTAAGAAATTCGCACCACTTAGAATTGTATAAGAGTAAAGACAAAACGTCATTCAGTTTAGTTTTCAAGAACTTCATGGAGCAATATTTCACGGGAAAAACATTCCTGTTCTCTTTATTTGTCCGACTGGGGTATTTGCGACAAGCTTCTTCACTTTATGCCATTTCGGCTTACGAAAGGTTTTTATAGGAACGCCTACTTTCGGATAGCGGGTGAAACCTTTAATGATGTTTGTTCTTTTTCGAAATGATTTGTGATACTATTTGGATTGATTCAAGCAAAGGACAGATGGTGAGCCGGTTACAATCGATTTTATTGAATAGAGAAAGAGCTACAACATAAAAACCCAATAATGAAGACAAGACTTGTTTATTCAAATCTATAACCGAAAAACAAAACTAAAAAATAGATTTGCTTTGAGCACAAATGAACGCCGTTCCGTGAAACAGGAAATTAGAATCAATGACTTATGTGGAACGCTCTACCGGAAGTTAGTAAGTAAAAAGAAAATTAGAACGGAAGTGGAAGGAAATAATGAAAATGGCGTCAAAGTGCGTCTGGTTTGGTGAAAGTGTGAAACGATGCTCTTAGAATGGAGCAGTTTTGAAAAGGAATGAACTCAGCATTCATTTTACGGATTCTGAAATCTACTTTTGGGCTCGTTGCCTTTTCAAAACCAAATTAACCGGAACAAAGAAGAACAGAAAAGGAAAGAAAATAACAGAACCAAACGTATCAGCATTTGAGGAAATATCTCAGCGTTTTATTCGTTTTTGTTTGCTTTCTCCGTTGTTTTATTCGAAATAGTTTTTTTCTCTTCCCAATTCGATTCAGTCAACAACAATAGAAGATTCGAGTATTTATTGCTTATGAAAAGGAAATGAGTTCAACATTGAATGAAATAAACCAATTCGATGTTGAAATTAAAAAAAGAAACGTAGACATTCTTTTGTGATATTTTAGAGGTTTCCTTTTGTTGTCAAAATCTGTTTTATTTTGCTATTTTTGGCACGCACTTACGATTAACAGGTACTTGTTGTCCTTGTGGTGTCGTGTATATGATTTTACAATGGAGTCAATATTGCTGTTCTTTTTCTTTGTCTCATTTCGTGCAAGACTGTCAATTGAGAATGATATGCGAATGTGTCTCTCTGAAAAATCGAATCGAGTTCCCAATTGGAAAGAGCCAAGCCCACTCATTTCATTAAAATGCAACATTAAACGAAATTACTAACAAATACTTAATGTCTATTGTCTGGTCTATGGTACTGCCGGGCAGGACCATGGTTGCCAATAATTTTAAAATATACTACATATACTTTATAATCAAATTACGCAATTCCTTAAACCCCTAAAATAGGATTAACCATATGTGAATTTTGCACATATATATAGACTATTTGGGGCCTACTGGACCCGTTTTAGGCACTGGGTAAAGTCAAAAGTTAGAATAAAGAAGTGGTTCAACCGAAAATCGATCATTGTAAAATAATATAATATATAATCGTGTGTGTGATTGCAAGTCTTATGAAAAGAGAGATATTAGTGGAAGACAAAGTGAGGCACGAACTCACTGCATGTTCAAAGGATATGTGAACTAGGTTAGACTCCATCGCTTTACATCTGACACTTACTGTAGATATCTACTAAGTTTAGCTTAGCTCGACACAAAGTCATAATAGTGGGGATGTCGGTAAGGATCGAACTTACAACACTCGCGTATGATTTGCCATATTAGCTTTTTAATCATCGCTCTACGTATGTAGAACAACTTCGATATAGCACGACTTAGACCAACTTGAATTCGGATACAGCATAATGTCCGTCTCCCAATCTGTATTATAATAAGCAAATTGTCCGCGAAAACCCTCGATCTGTCACACTCCTGTCTTTATACCTAAACAGAATTACGTTGAAAGAGGAGAGGTTCTGAGAATCCAAACACAAAGACAATGAAGAAGGCGGGGAAGAGGATGAAAGAAGCAGGATTTCAAATAGCCCTCCCTCTTCCCCTACCCTCAGCCACGCCTCTGAGGGAGATGTTCCTCACCACATTCTTGACATCGTGTTGAAACCATCACTTCACGTATAAAAAAGAAACCTCATTCCGTTGTTATTACAATTTTAAACTTTTAGGGAAGCGTTGAAATCGATTAGAGGTGTCAGAATGGAACCTGACACGTGATCACCTTGTCATTTACGTTAACAGGTGAGTGCCCTTTAAGGGGTGAACTGTCATCACATCTCATACCCTGGAGAAAAAAACATGGACGAGACGTTTTTATACACTAGCTCGGGTACCCAGCGTTGCCCACGAAGGAATACCTCAAATATAACATCACAGGAAAGCAAATTACATTTTATAGAGATTTCATAAAGTTAATTAAAGTGTGGGGGTGCTGTTATTGACCCGAACCCCACCAGGATGTTAGGCCTGCACAACAAAAGAACTTGTATCAATCAAATATAAGAACGCAGGAAACAAATTATATTTTATAGGAATTTCAAAAAATAAATAAGGGGAGGGGGGTGCTGACGGGTCTGAAACCCCCGCCCAATTGGGCCTGCAAATATGACAACACAGGAAAGCAGATTATGTAGCAGAGCGGTCTGATAGGTAAGAGAGATAAAGCCTTCTGCGTGGTAGTACAAAACAAGCGAAAGTGGATTAGAGTAAATCTTGGTTAGAAAGGTCTCCCCGGAATGTGCGTCAACGTGGGGGTGGCACGACTTTGGACAACGTGTGGATATGCTATGCGCTGATTGGCTGAGAGGAGGCAAAAAGGAAAGTTTTGAATTGTAGGGGGTAATTTTCAGTTAAGTGTTAGCCGCTAACCGCCGAAGGTCTTAGACCAGGCGATTGCTACTAAGATGAGTGGCAGTTGACGAAGGGACGGGGACGATGGAGGGAGACTACGGGAGGTGGAAGAAATAAAGGACGAAAGGTAGATGTAGCAAACAGTAATTCGCTTTGTTGTCTTCGCATTTTGATCGGGCAGTTTTATTAAAACTGCAAATAAATCGAATTCCTAGATCACCTATTTTTCGCATTGTCTCGCTATCTTTCGATATGACCAATCTTTCCATTTTCAGACCCGAAGATCTGGCGGACTCGAACAAGAACCAACGACCGCCGTACACGTCTCGTCAGGGACCGGAGTTTCCACAACAGTATTTTGACACGGGTGCACCACACGGGTGCATTGTTACAATTATATTTTATAGAGATTTCAACCCCCTTCCCCGGTCAAGGCTGCACTCCACCTCGTCGTGCCAGCACACAGATAAAATGGATTTGAAATTTGACATCACAGGAAAGCAAATTATATTTTATTGAAATGTCAAGAAAATAATGCACGGACAAAAAAAAAAATAAAATATAACAACATAGACTCTTTTAGATTTGAAAATGCCAAGAAATGACTTCTCTCCCTTAGATTTGAAAATGCCAAATTTACCTGACCCAACATTGACCGTTAGAGATCACCAGAGGTCAGCGACACCTATCTTATGTTAACCATGGGGTCAGGATACACTTGTACACACATTTTCAAATCCAAGGGTGCATTTGGGAGTCTATAAAACATAGAGTTAGAAACAAACAAACGGAAAAAAAAAAATTCGTTGTTCTTATAATATATATATGGCCATATATATTTGGGGGGTGGTTTTCTACAGCATTAGGACCATAGAATGCGGGGCCTACGTGTGGAGTAACCCTCCAGCCTGAGCAATGAAGTTTTAAGGTGAAGTTGCCCAGGGTCGACCTCACCCTTTACATCCTATGGACCGGTGTGGCGCGAATAGGAGCAGAGCCCATAGGTCGTAGGTTTGACAGGAGTGTCACTTCTCCTGGCAGATTCCCGAGCTAGCTATGGGGGTCTGTCGTCCCTTCGCGGGAATGTTCCGACAGTAAGGCTGAACTGAAATCTCAGGTGGTAGATCCTGTAGGTCGTAGATGCGTGGGCTGGCTATAGAGTTCTACCCACCCTTTGAAGGAGAATCAGGACGAGACGGCTGCCTGCAACAATAAATAATAAATAAATAAGGGACGGGTGCGCTCACACCCCGGAACAGACTCGCGTAAACCTGCGTGCATCCCCGTGAGGGTCCACGTACCCCCCCCCAAAAAAAAATAAATAAAACCCTTTCAAAATGTTGGTGTTAGTAGTTCGCACTTCAAAGCGGACACTCGGATTTCAAGTGTGCCTATGTTTTATTGTCGTGTTTGAATTGGGGTTAGGGTTAGGAGTAGGTTTAGGGCGTTTGCTCAAAGAAAAACATTGTTTTATAGTCAAGTTGGGACCAGATTCATTTAAAATACTTTCAAACCGGCAAAAGCACTGACAGAAAGAGAAATTCATATCTGCGGTTTCCTACGACGAAATAGAAGGATTCAGTTCAGCATTATAGCTACATTCTCAATTGAAATCCTAAAACCATTTGAAATTATTTTTCTTAAAACTGACAAGTTTCCGCAAGGTTCAAAGGTCTAATTAATATATTGAAAGGACATCAAATTAAAAGGAAACAAAATTGATTTTCGGCCCCGGAGTTTGAACTCGGTCCTCCAAATCCCA
>VCCN01004595.1:1145446-1155929 GCA_006491835.1 Architeuthis dux | reverse complement strand
ACTGTAATCTGATATCTGTGTTTTGGTCGATTTGTTTTGCTTGGGTTATTACAGCTATGCCTTGCTTTACTTGTAGAGTCCCTCTGGGGGATTGTGGATTTTGGCAGGTGGGGAATGTCTGTTTTGCTGGTGAAATATATATATATTATGAGTGTTTGTCTGTCTGTATTACGTTTGTGTACAAAAGATTTGGATTTAAAACTCAGGTCAAGCAACTTCCGCTGAAGAAACTTTCCGATTATGCGTATAGCTGTACATTTGCAAATGCTATTTGATATCGATCTGTGGATTACTCATCATTCTGATCAGCCTCATCGATTTTACAGAATTGTATAATCTAACTAGTTCGCTCAAGTTGCACCTTAAAACGCTTCCTATGACACAAGGGTGAAAGGTTTGGAGGCCCGACCCTTTAGGGGAAGTATATACTTATTTGTTATACTGTAATGCTCTTAAACAAAACTAATGATCCGTGTTATAAACCAATTCGCTTTAATTCTTGTCTAATTTAATTAATGCTAAAATGTTCCGACCAATTTAGAATGAGCTATGGATGTTTGCTACCAAGCAACATTTCCGCACGAAAAAATTCCAAATTCCAAATCAGTTTAGCAAATCACTTCTATAATGTTGTGTTGTTTATATTTGCTAATATTACCGTCAAGAAGAAATATTGCCGAAATGGATTTGGCTACATATATAACATCAAACAATTCCATAAGCAGGCCAAGTGTGGAAATAGGTACCTCATGGGAGCATGTACTTAGAAAGCGGGCCTGTTTCGTGGCTGATATAGTTCAATAATAAACAGCTATGATTTGGCAATAGATATTTAGAAACAAATCTTAATTGGTTTTGTTCTAACTTTCATTCCCATCCTGGCCCCGGGTGATTTTTGTAGAAAAAGTTTCCGAAAAAACACTCATTATAATGCCAGAATTACGGTATGTGTGCAAGTATATATATACTTACTTTACTTATATATGTATTTGTTTCTGGCTATGGCAGCACGGCAAAAATCTGCCATTATGAAAAATGGAGCTAAAATTCTTTTGCAGCTGATCTGGAATGTCTACGCGAGTTATTCTTACTCACTGAAGGTCCCTCTGGCATGTCTAATTTGTTTCATTAGTCAACCCCAAAATGACTACGGAGCCCTGTTACAGCGCCAGGACTATATATACTGAAACAAAATACATGTATTTTTTATATAAATGCATAAAGAATTACAGGTTCCAGTTTCATTATTAGATTCTACGTGGCGACCATCAATACGACCAAATACAGATCTCAAAGCGATCAACTGTTTAGGGATGATACTTTCAAGCATTTCCGTCACGAATAGCCTCGTTTCTTGGGCCTGTTTTATAGTTTGTCATAAGCTTTTCTCTACTTTGATTACACTTATGCTTTTTTATCTTGCATGTAACTGCGTTAATTGTTTCTTGCACTTTCACTGGCAATAATAGGTATGAAAAGAACAAAAATAGACATTTTAAAAGCACCAAAAATGGGTTTTAAGCAACTTAAATGCAAAGAAAACATGAATTTGATATGAAATTATGTATGAAATAATGCCAATATAACAGATGTTTGAAAGCCCTATTTCACCAAAGTAGACTTCTGACTCTATTAATATCTTCATTATGTTTCCCTGCTTCCAAATCCACACCACTCTCTCCCTCCCACCTCTCTCTCCCTCCCACCTCTCTCTCTCTCTCTCTCTCTGTCTCTCTGTTCCCATTGAAAGTACAAATCCACCCCCTCCCCCCCTCTCTCTCTCTCTCTCTCTCTCTCTCTCTCTCTCTCTCTCTCTCTCTCTCTCTGTTCCCATTGAAAATACAAAGACCGGTTTTGGAAAAGGAAATATCTCGAAACATCCAGAGAATTAAAAATGACACTATATCAGAATTTGATCTTCCTGTGTTCACACAGATCGTATTTCCTTTTTTCTAAACAATCCATTTTCTGATCAACTCTTGCGAAGAAGTGAGTGTTGCCACGTTAACCGCGAGACCATTTACTTGGCACCGTCCTTTCGTCTCCTGATTTTGCGAAGACACAGCAAGCCCAGAACGACAAAACGACGCGATTTTAATCACTCCATTCTGAGAATAGCCAACGGCCATGTTGCCCCAGAGAGGCCGATGCTGACAGCAGCAGGGAAGAGAATGGAGTCAATTTAACTCGAGACTAGTGTTTACCGTGGAGGCGCTGGGTGGCCGAGCGGTTAACAGTAAGGAGAACGGACTAAGTGTTCACCGTGCATCTGTGAGATAACACAAGGTTGGGTGGGATGTTCGTGCGACGATTTAGCCTCATGGTTTCGTCTCTTCAGAGCCGGGAAAGAAGAAAATAATATAAATATTGCCCTTACGCTGGCTACGGTATCAGCTGTCTGTGCTCGGACATCACATATCTTAAGTTTACTCCACGTTCCTCTGCCGGGGGCTAGACTTCGAAGTTCTTTGAGATTTGCGATATGTAACAAAAGACATAAAGGCGACCAGCACCCGAAGCGGCGTCACTCCTTTCACCCGCTATTTTACCTATATAGTTGGGGGAAGGGGGTAGATTCATTCCTTTCCTAGGAGCATTACGGCGAAGTGAACACGGATTTCACAGTCGGGGTTCGAACTCGGCTCGCCTATTCCATTTTCCATGCTTCTAACCGCTTGGCCACCAGCACTTCCCTCCTTTTAGCCTTCGTCTTCCGAGTAAGACGACAATGTATCGCAGTCTATTGGTCTGTTACTCACAGAAAAATGCTCAGCTGTTTAGCCAGACATCAAGCAGGTCAGTGCATAATGAATACTAATAGTTAAATATGGGAATTGTGAGGCTGAAATCGATATATCTTGTCAATGTTGCTAACAGAGCTTTTCGACTGCTGTTTCGGCTTGAGGTGGACTGCTTGTTCATAGGGTGGGGGAGAGAATTCCATAGCCGTCTGCCTAGCTTGCTTCGTCCATCTTTCTTGTTTTCTGAAAGCTTTCGCACTAGTATTTCCTAGAGTGGCTTTCAGCGAACATTGTAAATTGATTATGAACAGCAAGGTCAGCTGGTGTTGTCTCGGTGAAAACCAGTACTTTTAGGAGCAGTACTACGAGAAGGTTTCTTTAATTTCAAAATCCACAACAAATCTCTCACTCTCTCTCACTCTCTCTCTCTCTCATTCTGTCTCTCTTTCTTTGAGAGAGAGGTCGAGGTACTAAGATTATCTTTGTAAATATCGATGATGTTATGGGATAAAAAATTAAAAGAGATGTCGTCAGAACCCGTGAATTAAAGGAGAGATACGAATCAGGTTAAGAAAACAACTCAGAATGTATTGGGTTGTCCACATAAAATGGCCGTTTATGAAAGGCAACATACGCATGTGTCACCTTACAGTTGTTTTGGAAATCTGTATATTTTGAGCAAGAGCTCGAACACTTTTCCTTGTATCAGTGTCCACAACGTCCCTTAAATTCCCATCATCAACAACTGATTGAGGGTTCATATCTCCGGAACGGAATTTGTGGAACCAACGTGGCACTGCTCTTTCTGAGCAACTTCCCATTCCAAATGCGAAATTGATGTTCTTGTGAGCTTGAACAGCATTTTTACCGAGTTTAAACTCTTACAAAAACAATAGTCTGATGTCCTTCGAGGACAGTATCTGGAAGATTAAATTATTAAAACTGATATGATGAATGAGTTGAAAATTTAAAAGAAAGCTAATGTCGTATAATTAGTTGAATATGTATGACTACATTTCGAAATCGTAATTATAAAGACAAATACCAAAAGACGACCATTTTAAGACAACGTAATATATTATAATCTAGATTAATTAACGGTGACATTTTCTTTCCCAAGTTGGAAATAGGTATGAGAGGCTCGATTCTAGATAGACTGGAAAAGGCATTTAACCGGAATAATGAAAAAGAGAGAAAAAAAATGGAATGTAAATCAACCATATTTTTATTGAAAGTTTTTTGCTCGGAAATATGCAATTTCAGACAGCCAGGTAAGTGTTCGTGAGGTTCTTAGCCTCGTTCTGAATAGACACGAAGAGTCACGACACAGATAGACGTGCTTAGTATTAGACATGCTATTATTCATAAATTAAAGCGTCTCAGTTTAGAAGGGTGAAATGTTTTTCGATGGTTTTCCTCTTTTTAAATATAAACCAGCATTTAAACGTATTCTTTTGAAAATCATATTTACATTTCCTTAGACTTCACTCTACCTAAAATTATCCGTTATGCAATGTATCCTATTAATTTTCGTTGACCAGAGTCTGCTTTTGTTTTTTGTATGTTATTCAGGGCGAGGTTGATTACAGTTTTCAGAAAAGAAATCCTTATAAAACGTTTCGTTTAGTCCTACCAAACTTGTAATGTGTGATACAATGAATTTAGTAGTAACCATATCAGACTTTGATCTGCTCCCATCAAAGAAAATATCCGACAAAGAGGATTCTTCACTGCATTCTAAACTTCACAGAAATAAAGTTAACAAATACCCATTCTGTTAACAACTTTTTTTTAAACATAATTATTTGTTAACTGACTTTTTGTATTGCGCATAGTAAAAGACAAGCCATCCACGTGCGTATAAGCATTTATTATAATTCACTCAAGCTTTCTAGCCCCGTCGAAGCTTTACGATTGCCCCGTTAACCGTACACGTTTCCAGCCGTTTGCGGTGCTGGACGGTTTTGCTATTTTACCAATAGCTGAGGGGAGAACAGATGGAAAGTGGAGGAAAGCGAAATGAACACAGTTTATCTCAGTCGGAGTTTGAACTCGGTTCACCGATTCCATTTTCCATGCTGCTAACCGCTTGGCCACCGGCATCTCCTCAACTTGCGTAGAGTCTCATGCAATAAGGAGTCAGTGAGGAAAGAGGCGGTTCGTTATAACGAAAACGTGTGATTCAGACCGGCTTATTTGACTAGAGGAAGTAAGGAAACGATGCCTTGATGCCACAGGTGGCTCTAACAGAAATTCGTCCGACTGATTTGATTAATAATGAGTTAACTCTCTGGAAAAGGAAACTGTGGTTATTTTATAAGTTTTATTATTGATTCCATGCGAAATAAGACCTTGTAAATAAAAAAAGGTTCTTTCTGCAAAAAGCCAAAAGAAAGAACTAGAAATACAGACTGAAGATCGGATGTTAATTATCAGACACGGATCAATACGAGGTCGATTGATCTAGTTCTTATGTGAAGGGTGTGAATGTTTCGTAGATGTAAAATCGATTGAGCTTTCCAAATCGTAGAACATTATAACACGTGGCTATTCTTAATGACCTGCTTCATTTCTCTATATATTTTCAATTTATTTTCAAGATAAATAAACACATAACCCCATGTTGATTACATCCGTTAAAAACCGTTGTTTTCTTAGAGCTTCGAGAATTACATCCGTTTTCTTTGATTGTCAGACTCCAAATAATCGATGTATTTAAAAGGTTGTTAAATTTAGCATCTTCAATAATTTATTACAAACATGACTGGTTAGTCACTCAATAGAAATTGTCACGTGACCAACGTCTTTTGGCAACCGTCTTGGGGTGATTAATTAAACATGTGGAAAGGGGTGATCAATGAATAAGTTATTTCTCTCGCCTTTTGTTGGGCCATGATCACTAAAAAAAGTCCACATTTAAAAAATGCTGCGTGAATGCTGCCGGACACAAACTAAGTGACCAATTTAGCATAGACTTACATGGCAAATCGAGCCCCTCACTAAAAACCTATTATGGGGGGGGGGTCAAAAAGCTTTAATATTTTCAGTTCCATATTTACTCGTCTTTACTTTTTTCTTTTTTCTAAATCTTCTCTGTTTACATTTTTGTCGTTATTACTAGTCTACTAGAAAGTTAGATAGTTTAATAAGACGGTAGAAATGGAGAGGGGGAGAAATGAAGTTAGGTAGTTTAATAAGAGGGTAGGAAAGGAGAGGGACTGATGGCTGCTACTGATATTATAAATGTGACAGACACGGCTATTATTATTATTGCTGTTGTTTTCTAACAAATTTCCGACATTTTTATTTTCTTACATTTTTTCTAACCCGAAATGAGGGAAAGCAATAAGAAAAAAAGATATTCATGTCTACCATCAAAGATCGAAGAGGGCGACTACGCTCCAGATTGACCTCTCTAGGTCTGTTTCAAATTGATCAAAACCAGACTCGACAGAGACATGAACGGCTACTCCACAAAAATGTTTCTAAGTTTATTAGCGATCATTTCCGTTTTTGAAGAGTGAAGACGGTCGTCACAAAATGAAGAAATCTCCTTCACTTCAGATAAACCGAAACTCGGCAAACAACAACCAATTGAAAAGGACTAGAAAACAAATGAAATGCACAGGGACATTTTTTCTAATTTCGTTTCGGTCTGCGATTTGGATTCCTTACAAAAAATAAGATCAGAGACCATTTGTAAAGCAAAGTATAAAGTTCAGCTAATACAAGGTTTGATATTCTTGTTGTAATTCTTATCTCTCACTCGGCGCATTTGACTTTTGGGATGTTGAAAAGGCCAATGCCAAAATATCGCTGTTCAGATTTGGACAATATAAGACTTTATCGACCATTTCTTATCGAATTTTCACATAACCTTTTTTTCCTGTCGGTGGCAGTGCTTAACAAATATATAGTCGATATTCTTTTAGTAGAGATAAACTGAGTCGCTTG
Organism: Architeuthis dux; assembly: GCA_006491835.1. Classification (NCBI taxonomy): domain Eukaryota; kingdom Metazoa; phylum Mollusca; class Cephalopoda; order Oegopsida; family Architeuthidae; genus Architeuthis; species Architeuthis dux. The sequence goes on along the minus strand of VCCN01004595.1, from coordinate 1,149,234 downwards.
AATAAGAACAGTTCTTTACTTTAAAAAAGAAAAGGTTTATGTTATATCCAGCATCCGTATTATAACGACATGCGCACACACACAAATACACACATACTCACTCACAAGTACAAACGAATTCTCTCACATACACACACACTCACATACGCACGCACATTGACTAAACTATACGAGCACTCACACACATTCGATTCTCGTAGACAAATGCACACACACTCACATATAATCACACACACTCACATATAATTACACACACATATATAAATACTGCATGTAAAATATATAAAAACAATCTCTTATATCTAATCTCCTTTTTGCCATAAAAATTTAATTAAAAATCATTAAATTTAAGAAAATATTCAAAAATTAATAACAACCAAAATTAACCCAGTCCAACAAATATAAAAGAAATCCTGAGTGAAAGAAGCGAACGTTTTTCAGATCATTCCTGATTCCATGGAAACCGTTTTATGGATAGAACATCAATTTCATCTGAGTCTACAGGGGAAATAGGTTGATCAGTACATATTCATCATCATCAGCAGTGGAAGCAACAGCAGCAGCGGTAGCAGCAGCAACATAAGCCATTTAAAGTCCCATGTTGGAGGTAAGACATTTTCCAAGGTCTGCCAATTTGTTTTTCGTTTTCGAGCGTAACGGTGCCAAATTGCTATATTGAACTCCCTGGAAACAGCTGATGAGATATCTTTGTCTTGCATAAATGGTACATTTCTTTAAAGATCTCGCTCCCAAGCAGCTAAAAGGGTCCCCATGATCCATTTTCAAATTCAAATCCATTTTAAAAGGAATTTAAGCAAATATCTATTTTCAGAGTATCATTTCGTGAAAAATTCAACGCACAATTGTATCTACCTTGACTGTTAATCAAAGTATATTTCCAGGTACTTCACACAAGAGAAAATGTTTCGTTATTTCATTAGAATACTTCATTCATTTGTAATTTAAAATATCTTTATTTTTAAGGAACCAGACTTCATAGAAATCTAAGGGAGTTCAAATTAAAACAGAGAACATAACTAGGTGTTATCTCCCTTGACCTTCATTTTAATTCTTAGCTGCGGGAACGCATTTAGAAAGTTCTAACTTATTTATTTTTTGTTAAAGGCTGATGTTACAAGATAAAGTGTTGGGACAGTGTTTTCATGTCGTCAGGCCACTTGTGTGTTTGGCGAGAAGGCATTAGGAAAGCAGGAGAATGGGGGTAATTAAAACTGGTAGACGGAGGATAAAGTGAGTTAGATATATTTGGAACGCGGAGAGCCCGGTAGAGAATCTGACGAGTTGTTCATTCGGAGGGGTTTGACCTACGCGTTGAAAGGGACGTCGTAGTGGTTACACACATAAAGACTGCCCAACCTTTTTCTTCCTACAAATACGCATTCTTGTCCGAGCAACTATATTCCAAAATAAGGGGTTACAGATTTTTGCATATCTAGAGTTGCCAATCTCGATAACAATTGGAAATTGCACTCCCAGCTAAGGTTCTTGAACCATGTGAGACTCCAAACAGAGGAGAAAACCCCTTAGGATTTGCGCTCTCTTGATTACCATCTTCGAGTAGCAGTAGGGTTGCTTCAGCACCTTGGTATTACGAACTGTAACCAACTATGACAGACTGAATCATACAAATTCTACTGCGTGCCGAGTAGATAAAATGGACTGTGTGATACGTGGACTACTAGGCCCACGTACCGAACCTATTCTAAGATTTGACAAAATCTTTCATCTTGGAGCTCTGACTGTTCGAATGTTCGAACCAAAAGGTGAGCCTGGTACGGACGCTGTTGCACCATAACATTGATGTGTGTGTGTCCAAAAGAAAAGGACTCATCCACTTGGCTGACAACTTTGAAAGATGTGGAAGTCAACAGAGCCCAGTAGAAACAGTGCATCAGGAACGTGCAGACAGTTGACAGCAACGCCCAGCAATGGAAAAGCTGATTTACGATGACGACGACGGCGCAATAATTAAAACGTGAGTTGCAATATCTTTGTATATCGTGTTTGCATTTTTATTTCATTAGGTGTAGAGAAGATTTACAACTACGATTCACAACCTTTTTGTCCATAGTTCGTTTTTTCAATCGTATCTACATCCTCGTATGTTACTTCTGTATTTGGAGTCTGACGATTAAAAAATCGGACGTCTTTTTCAAATCACTGACAACAGTAATCAAAATGTGAATGATTGTTTATTTATTTATTATTTATTTGTTTACAACTACGATTCACAACGTTTTCGACCATAGTTCTATATCCCCAGAAATTACTCACTGAAGCTTTTCGATGAACCCGACGCACTTTCGCCGAACACATCTCCCAGTGAATCCTGAACCAGAGACCCGAAAGTACCTCTCAAATTTCGATGCACCACGTTCCCAAAAAGTACCCGAAGAACGACTAGGGTATCTGGATTAATCAGTTGAACAGAAAAACGCTCGTGTAACACAAGTTCATGTAAAGAATTACTTGAAAGCGAAAAATATAAGACTCACTCAGAATCAGTTGCTTCCCGTGTCGTGTTACATATGAGGCAATGCATTTGCCTCTATTGCTCGAACGATGGAGATTCGTTGATTGTTTGTAGTAATTGTGGATTTTACGGGGCCGAGGTGCTAGCCCGACACACAAGATAGAATATCTTACTAGGCTAAAGGGCCCCAACTGCCCTGCTAATAGAGAAGTGGATTCATGAAATAATATAAACGGTTGACAGTTATCCATTTCTGAGCAAGCAGGATGCATCTATTTTTTAACAGGATAATATCCAAGGAGCATGGAAAACCTCTCGACCAAATTATCGCCATTGTCCATCTAAGAAGAACCATCAGAGAGTAGCCTTGCGCGTTAATTCTCTGAAGTGAAAATCCTTTACTCAACACTGACACGTCTATACGGATGATATGATATGCCCTCTGGTAGAGCGTGGGACACCCGCAGACCGGTGGACGTGGGGATGAATGAGGCACAGCCCCAGATATCATTGGACAGGAATAGGCACATTTCTTTGAATGAAGCCAAGGAATCGGACGAGAAATAATAACGTCGCATGCTGCTCGAATCCGGATAGAAAGTAATAATAGAGGAAAGGATTCGATTCTGTTGATGGTGAAAAGCGCTGTCAAAAGTTACTTAATCATATACACAATTGTACAGCAACGCAATAGATAGATAGATATGACCAGACATAGATAGATAGATAGATAGATAGATAGATAGATAGATAGATAGATAGATAGATAGATCAATGTATATGCACCTCTGCAATATATATCAGCAGCAGCAGCAGCAAACGTTATAAGTCCACTGCTGGACGAAGGCTTTTCCCACGAAGCAATTCTTTTATTATGTGTGAATTATCATCGATAAAAGAAAGCATTACTCAAAATTATTTGAACAAGCACACAATCTGAGATAGCAAGGCCATTATGGATTTCGAGCATCCCCCCCACCGATTAAAATTAACTTACTAGTTTGGTAACTCTTCCATATAGTAATGTGAGTTCACTTTTAAATCTCCTTGATCAAGTCTGAACAAGATTTTAGAAGGACAGAAACAAACAAATTGCTTTTTTTTCATTTAACAATTTAATTCTATTAGAGAAAAACATTTTCATGAAATTCAACATCCAGAACTACAAACATGACTAAATGTATGCCTTATTATGTTGATTGCAAAAGAATTGGTTCTTCTTGCGTAATGTCCCTGTTTTTAATTCTCAAGCCCAAGCGATTAGAAGTAAAATGCCTGTTTGTCTTATGACATG
>VCCN01004595.1:867901-884552 GCA_006491835.1 Architeuthis dux | reverse complement strand
TTTTCCCTTTTATGAAATCTCTATAAAATATTATTTGTCACCCTGTATTTTTAAGTTATTTTCCCCCGGCAACGCCTGGTAACCCTTCTAGTTATTTGATTTTCTGTTTTTCTGTTCGTAACAATGGACTCTTACATCTAAAGATAAGAAATTTGCTGATAAAAATATCTCCTACCCACAATTTCAAACTATGGACTCTTCCACTGAAACGAATTCACTATTTTTTCTTAAAAACATCATCTCATATAAATTCAACGAACCATTTTTAAAGTTGATATTTTCGTTACTTTTAGAGCAACAATGCTCTTTTTTTCATTTTGAAACTTGAACACTCTGCATTATAATTCATAGAGTGTTCAAGCTTCAAAATCTTTTAAAAAACGAGCATTTTAAATAGCGAAAATATCAACTTTTTAAAAATGGTTCGTTGGGCACTTATCATGCGCTGCCACTCATATATCAGTGCATTTTTCCACGGGGATTTACTAGTGCAAGAATAAACGACGACATTGCTATGTAATTACTCATTTATATAAATAGCTGTAATTGTGCCTATATGCGTGTCTTATTCTGGGAGTGAGTGAGCATTTAAATATAAGCCTTTACACACAAAATCCCATATGGATGCGTGTCTTTCTCTACGAGTAATATTTGGTGTCAGTAAAATTAGATTCAACTAATTCCTTTTATACCTTTCGCCAAAAAACATAAATCGATCAATGTGGCTCGTGAATGTTTATCAAAGTTCGTGTTGCGCTTCTAATTAGTGGATACCGTCCGCTAGTTCTTGGCAAATAGCATTTGGCAGCGTCAAAATCGAAACGACGCCTACGGACGAAAACGAAAAAATACATTTCTCCAGACTACAAAGAAATTCGTCAGGAACAATTCCTCGTCGGAAAGATTAAAAAACAAAGCGGTCTCGGAATGAGCCGAGATTGCTTCTAATTGGGAGACGTTCTTCTCTCATCAGCATTCGATGAATTATCCACACAAAAAGGCGTCCTTTTCCAGCTTGTTCGTTCTTTTTGAATACAATATTTCGATCGGCATGGCGTGTTGACGGTGATGAATTAAAAAAAAACATTGGATAAAGGGGTGATCAATGAATAAATTACTTCTCTCGCTTTTTGTTGGACAGTGATCACTAAAGAAGTCTGAATTTTCAAAAAGAAACAAGCGTGAACGCTACCGGACACAAACCAAGGGACCAATTTAGCATAAACTTACATTGTAAATCGATCTCACCCCCCCCACACACACACACACTGAAAATCTATTTTCGGGGTGAATATTTTTTTAAAAGTTCTTTGTAGACATAATAAGGAGTAAATGTTTAAATTATCAGCCCTCTAGCTCCACTGATGTGGCCTGTGCGCGTGACACATACATGCATAGATAAATAGCCAGTCAGAATCACTTGAAAACTGAAGAAACCTATATTGACAATCGTTGCCTGTTGCGTTTACATTTTATGTTTGCTTCTGTACTTCATGTCGGAAAAAGAGACCCCTCTTCCTATACGAATGGTGCACCCGAAGAAGGCCGTTGAATGGATCGGCCGAGACGGTGTAAAGGTAATACGAGACAACTCCCAATGGAGTATTGAGGCCGGTGACGAAGTTTCTGTTGCATGCGTCGAGACCAGGATTTTATTCCTACACGTTTTTATGACCACCACCTTGGCAGAATGCACGTCCACCGAAGGGATATCTCCACCTTAATCACACAGCTTAGAATGTACTCAATTAGGAGCTATGGGAAATTTGTCCTATCACTTTTACCAGGAATCGAACCCAGGACAGACCATTACACTATCCGAAACGGTGTGGGAACAACATAAATAATAAACAGAATGAGTACAACTGTCCCAAAAGCTCTTTGTACTGATTTTTTCTGTCCAAAATGCTGGCACAATTCTGGCAACTAAATTTCTAATTGCGTATTACGTTATTTTCTTTCAAGAAAATTGGATTACCTTTTAAAATAAGAGTACATCTAGTACCAACAACATTTGAACAGTATTTTATTTTATTTTTAAATCTTCTGAAAAATACGAAATTCTGCATTTGAACTTGATTTTGCAAGATTTCAAAGAGGTTATGGTTCGAATACCCCAGGAGTGTTCGATCGGATGGTGAAAAAAAATCAAGCAAGTTATCTCCCTTTTTTATGTATGTCTTTCTTCTGCATTGATTATTGTGATACTTTCTTCAAAAGATGTATCTGCTCTAGAGCCATCAATAAAGCTGCTAATATTTGATGTTCTTGCGGAAAAGCACGCTGCTTGTGTTTTCTCCCCCCGCCCCCTTGTCTCTTTCTCTCTTCCCCCCTCTCTCTCTTTCTGATACTTTCGTTTTCACTGTAAGCAACTTGTGACTTACCTCAGATCTTTCGTATGTGGCCTCTTGCAAGAACGCTGTGAGTTGTTCAATCGAGTGATATTTCAGTGCCATGTTGCCAGGTACAAAGAGAGTAAATTTGCCGCTGTCGTTTGAAAACTGGTCGGATATGTCAGTTAGAGCCTCCGCGAACAGAGCTGAAATGTGGCTGAAAAAGAAAGAAATAACAAATGAATAATAAATAAATGAAACAATAATAATAACGATAATAACAAATATGTAAAAAATAGCAACTAGTTTGCCCTGTAGTGTCGTATATATTTTACTTTAAGATCTTCCCCTAGGTCCATCAAGTATGCATACCAAATATGGTTTGGCGAATCGGACTTTTAGTATTATATATAAATAGATGGAAACCAGAACACTATTATCGGGGTGAGAGCGAACGAACTACCCACAATATTTTTCTTTGCGAAAGGGGGAACATATGTGAATTGGGCACACATATACAGCCTATTTGGGGCCTACTCCGTTTTAGGCACTGGATAAAGTACAACATTTTAAAAAGAAATGGTTCAACCAAAAATCGACCATTGTAAAATAATATAACAATAATAATGATAATATTTGTCATTATTATTATCATCTATAATTATATTCTATTTGTTCGTACCTGCGTTCGAATGCTTTCAGTAGTAACATAAGAGGATGAGTTAGGCAGTTTATTAAGAGGGTAGTAAGAGAGAGAGCAAGGATAAAGTTAGGTAGTTTATTAAGAGGGTAGTAAGAGAGAGAGAGAGCAGGGATAAAGTTAGGTAGTTTATTAAGAAAGTATGGAGAGAGAGAGAGAGAGCAGGGATACAGTTAGGTAGTTTATTAAGAGGGTAGTAAGAGAGAGAGAGAGCAGGGATAGTTAGGTAGTTTGTTAAGAAAGTAGGAAGAGAGAAGGGAGAAAATAGTGTTAGGTAGTTTAATAAGAAGGTAGGAAGGGAGAGGGGAGAGAAGAAAGTTAGGTAGTCCACAGAGGGGTAGGAAGACTTTCGCATATAAAACTAATACATGTTTGTATAAGATAAATAAAACATGGAGATTGGAAGGGATAAGGGAGATAATGTGAAGATAGAGGCAAAGGGTGGGAGAATAGTTTAGGCATGAGATAACGGATATTCACCCGTGGAACAGTGTTGCCAATTTAGATGGGTTTCTAAAAGAAATCTAAATCTAGATGTTTTTTCTTGCGTCTAGATGTCAGAAATTGCTATTTAGAAGATTTGTAATATTTATAGTAATAGAACAAGTAGTATTCTTAATAGGTTATGTAATATTTTAGTTGAATTAAATTTATTGAAGAATAAAGTCACATTTAATTTATTAATAATATGTAATATATTTCCTAGCTTTTAGATATATATTTGGAGAATCTAGATGTTTTTAGGCGTTTCAAGATTAGTTTTGACTCAATATGTAAAAATAAAAATAGATTTGGCAACACTGCCGTGGAAACTGAGATACGCTGAGAGATACAAGTTAAAAAATAGGTTCAATGAGCTTTGAGTCATCAAAACGTATGGCTTTATCACAAACATATCGCAAGAAAAGATCAATCATTCAACTGGACAATGACGAACCATTCCGTTGATTCGCATGAAATATGTTAACTACGGTTGCCAACTCGAATATAGATTTTAGAGCTAGATCTGGAAAAAAAGGAGCTAAAAAGGAGCTAAATAAAGGCGTCCCTCGATATGCTGCGGTTCGTTATAGCGCGGTTCGCGATATAAGCCAGGTGGGTCGTGGACCCCAACATTTACGCCTATAGTATCGCCCACTCGTCCAGAAAACCGCGAATAAAACACAATTTCATCAAAGAACTTACTTAAGATGAATAAAATATTTTTATTTTTCATTTTGCAATCAATTAAATGGTATTTTCTATGGTTTTGAGAAGGGTCATTAACATTCAAATAGTTCTTCGGACAATTGAACTCCTTGTTGTTAACGCGACGTTTCGGCCGATCCATTCTTCGGCCTTCTTTGGGTGTATGTGATGGGGGTAAACAGAAGCTTTTAATTTCAAAGGAGGTAACCCTTATAACGTAGGATTCGGGTGTTTATTTGTCCTTGTCTGGTTTGGGTCTGTTGAACTGCTCAACAGGCCCGAACTATTTGAATGTTATGTAGTGTTTTAAACATAATTCCAATTTTACTTACCTAATATTCAGGAATTATTTCATGAATAAGAACATATGTTTAAAATAGTTAGATAAATTGAAAATTATATAAATTAAGAGCTAAAAGCTAGAAGCAGCTAAATGCACCCAAAAGGGGCTAGATCTAGCTAAAAAAAAAGCTAAATTGGCAACCGTAATTTTAACCTGAACGTTAACTGCGGCACTGGCATTTGACATGTTGATATGGAATGACGCGTAAGGTATAAAAATGTCCGTCAAAAAGGTATAAATAGTTAAATGTTTCATGTTATGGTGTTATTACTGATCGGACGAGTTGGACGAGTTGTTTTCTCTTATTGACTGACAAAGATGTTTTCTTAGTTACGTTGGAACACCCACCCCTTCTCCTTGGCCTTTACAACAGACATAAATCGAGCATTGTTCAGCCTCTTTTGTCATTGTCTGGCAAAATCCGGAAAACATCAAAGAAAATGCAGTGTACAGATTCAGTTTTCCCCCGCTATAGAGCGTTCGTATAAAAACATTCGGAAATGGCGTAAAGCGAATAAGCTATTGCCATTAATTTATAAGGAGAAACATTTGAGCGTTCCCAGACAAAAAGAACCCCGGAAGTTAGACAATAGTTTCCCGAATTACTTCAGACATATATTGAAGTAGTGGGAGGAAACGAGAGGTGGTGGATGTTTTTCGGTATGTCAGTCAGTCAATGACTGCAATCGGTACTAGAGATGCCGGAGGTGGTGAGAGGTACAGGAGGAATGGGGTGTAGGAGAGAAGGGGTTGCGCACTGCCTCTATAACGGTTCGCTGCAAAACTAACTATACTCCATGCCACCTTCTCATAGATAGTCGGCCTCCTACCAATTATAGACGATCAGTTGGTAGTACCTGTTCTGTGCAATATGGAGCTCATGGGTGTTGATAATGCGGTGTGGAAACTTTATAAGTTACTGCAAGAATTACGCCTAATCGAAATATGATTACAATGTCATGTTTTATTGGTCCCTCATTATGTGTCCGGCTGCGTTCATGCTGGCCTAAAAAATACAATCACTTTAATTAACCAAATGTCTGTCCATATGACTGTGTTAGCCGAACTCTAGGACGATTAGAGCTATGGTCACCAAATTTTGTGTGATTACTAATAGGACCCCGGAACATGTTTTTAACATATTAGTCTTTGAAAATTAAATAAAATAATAATGTGTGATATGCATTCGCGCTCTACCCGATAATAATGATCTCACTTCCATGCATCTATCCATCTATATAATATTAAAAAGTCCGATTCTCTTTATCTGTATGTTACCTTTAAGTAGCCAAATTGGTACATTGCATCGAGCGGTATAGTTTTATATCGAAATTGATTTAAGTAATACAATTAGGGAAATGCAGTTAGATAGATAGATAGATAGATAGATAGATAGATAGAAACAGACTGAATAGATAGATAGATACATAGATAGAATAGAATAGATAGATAGATAGATAGATAGATAGATAGATAGATAGATAGATAGATAGATAGATAGATAGATAGAACGAACAAGCACATAAATACGAAGAGACTGAGGTAAACGAGTGAATAGGAAAAAAAGATTGTCTTCAACTCTGAGAAGAGTCATTAACATTCCAAATTCTATTCGGACAATTGCATTTCATCTTTGAATCTTTCGATGTGAAAGAGAGATTCAATTGTCTGAACAAAATTTGGAATGAAAATCCAATGTATTTTTTTTTAAAATATTGTGAAAATCTTTATTCTGTAATTATGTGGTAATTAATGTCATTATTTCAGCAAAAAGAACAGAAACGCTTTAGAACATTATTTTCCATTGTCTTTCCTTTTTGTTGTCAGAAACTTTAGAAGTAGCATCGTCAGTGTCCATCTCACCAGACTCCATAGACACTGGCTTTGCATGTCCTTCCTCATTCCACAAACTAATTATATCGCTCTTTAGTTTAATGCAGTCATTCTCAACGGGGACAATATCGCACCAAAGTAGGTCATCCTGAAACTCCAAATATCTGCCGTAACAATTCATTATGAAATTTAAATGGTTTCGCCAAGATAAGGCATTACATAATGGAAAGGAGTGTTGTTGTTGTTGTTGTTGTTGTTGTTGTTTCTGAAGATGCACAGTCAAGCTACTTGATGTGAGTATTTATTTGGCTAAAGGCTTTAGATAACGTAGAGCAATCATTGTCGACGAGGGCGATATCGCCCCTAAGGGACGAAAGTTTAGCTAAAAAGAGTGATAGATTTTTAAAATAACCAAAGGGTGGAGGTGATAGAGAAAAAGGTTGAGAAACTCTGGTTTAACGCATAATAAACTAAGGACATCAGGAAAAAACTGAATTTTCCTGCATAAAACATATTTTTAAATCTCTTTAGAAATGCCAATTCTACTTAATGTGGCATGGATCCCTTCAGGACGTGGACGATTATGGCTCTCCACTGCTTTAAACTGTGCCATGACTGTTCTTGAGAGAGATAATGGAGTGGTTTGCCATTGCTTTGTTCACGGTTTTGGATTCAGACAGGAATCCATCTCTTCTCTCAGCTATGCCAGACTGAGCTCTCTAAACTTGGGAGGCAACCAATCGATGTACATACCTTTCTTAAAGGCTTGAGTGTTAAATGTTCACGGCCGATCGGTAAATTTGGAATTGCATGTCAATACCAGGCAACATTTGATTGAGTCATTTTTCATTAAATTGCACATGTGGACCTATTAATTAGCTTCCAGTTGAACAGTAAGCCATTTATTCAGTACTATGGTGTGTCATATCCCTCCAAGAGCTAGTCGATCATGGCTCCCCACATCTGTGTGCATTACCACGGCTGTGGGAGGGATAGTGGGGTGGTTTCCCATTGCCTTCTCCACGGTCATTCTCCTAGACTGCTTGTCTCCCAAGGCTGGAGAGTCCTGTCTATTTTACCTATAGCTAGAGGAGAAGAGATGGATTCATACCTTTGCCAAGGGTATTACTGCCTGCCATTGCTTCGAGTTAAATTGAAATTATTTGTTTTGCTGGATTGTGCGACAATGTGCTTATCTTAGCAAAATAGGGTAGATTGGGCTAATAAGATTGTGTTGCGCCAATCTTCCATGTGTGAAGGTCCTGCTTGCCTTGTAAACAAACATTCGAAATAGCTTTTCACCTGGATTCGATGCCTGAGGAAGATATGTAACTATCTTACCTACAAGCAGGCCTCCTATAGATATGCAATAAATTAGCCTAGTATGGCATAAGGATGCGAGTATGGGGCACCTACTGAAGCTGGAAATCACTAAATAGTAGTAATGGTGTGCGAGACTAGCTTACTACAAATTGCTTTACGGCAAAGCACCCGAGTTTCTTTGTATACTCATTTAACAATCTTAGCTTAGTTTGGCATAAGCTCATAAGTCTTAGGTATTCTTTGGGGATTAAAGTCATTACATATTGTTTGCGAGACTAACTTGCTTAACATTGTTCAATCTTACTAAATTCACCAAATGTCTGCCTGTCCGTGATCGCAAAACCCAAGTACCGCCAGAGTTATAGCCACCACATTTGTTGTGGTTATTAATGGCACTCCAACGCAGGTTTTTATCAAGTTGGTTTTTGAAAATTCCCCTCCAAAATAAGAACTGCAAGAGCTATGGCCATCAGATGTTCTGTGGTTATTAATGGTATCCCGGGGTAGGTTTTTAGCAAATTAGTTTTAAAAGATTCCCTACTAAAATAGGTTTTTAGTGGGGGATTCAATCTACAATGTACAGTTTTGCTAAATTGGCCCCTCATTATGTGTCCGGCTGCGTTCATGCTGGCCTAAAAAATACAATCACTTTAATTAACCAAATGTCTGTCCATAGGACTGTGTTAGCCGAACTCTAGGACGATTAGAGCTATGGTCACCAAATTTTGTGTGATTACTAATAGGACCCCGGAACATGTTTTTAACATATTAGTCTTTGAAAATTAAATAAAATAATAATGTGTGATATGCATTCGCGCTCTACCCGATAATAATGATCTCACTTCCATGCATCAATCCATCTATATAATATTAAAAAGTCCGATTCTCTTTATCTGTATGTTACCTTTAAGTAGCCAAATTGGTACATTGCATCGAGCGGTATAGAATTAAGATACCCCTAAAACAGGTCCCATTATATTATATGATATTCTGCAAGAACTAGCTGCAAATATCTGCCCTACGGGCGGATGTTTGCAGCTAGTTTAATATAATTGATATTTACTAAGCTTTGCTTAGTCTGGTACACATGCGCCTAAGGTTGCTTACGGTACTTGCTGTTCCTACGTGGTCACCCATCTAAGTTCTGGGCAAGCTCATCGTTGCTTAACTTCTGTGATCCGGTGATACATTCAGTGTGACTTGACAGTGTCTTTCTATAATCAGTAGTGCCGTCAGAAATGACGGCATATACGAAATATATGGATATACACATTGCATTCTATATACGTGGATAAACGTGCAGTGAGCTTTGAGAATAGTGTTCTGTTGACCGCAAACGGAGTTTTTGTTTTTATTACTTTTTATATGTGTATTAGTCTTTAAATTCAGCATCTTCATTACGTCATCAGAGAATGAATTTCTATGTTACTACGTCAGTTGCGTCCCTTAGCGTGACAGAAGACATCTGCACATTGCTAATTATTATATGTGTGGATTTACCAATCTTAGCTTAGTCTGGCATAAGTCCACAAGTGTGGGGTATCCAATGAAGATCTAAGTCACTACACATTCGTAATGGTTTGTGAGACTAGCTGTGTAATCATTGCTTCACAACAGGGGAAAGCAAGCAAAATGTCTAAGTACGTTTTTAGGAATTAATTTCCATAAATCATTTGCGTAATATAAATTGCAAGCTTTCACTTGGTATTCTATTTGCGTCGTTCGATATCTCCACTTTGGTTGGGAATTATTTCTTATTACGCATTCATTTTTCGATTTCGGAATTGGGCTTTTTGCCAGTGAATTGCCTGTGTGGGTGATCGAGCAAGAAGCGTCTGATTCCAGGGAATTTGGGAAAAAATATTCCTCCAATGTTTACAGCAAAGTATCTGCTTCGTACACGCTTTTGTGTTTCTTCTCTTTTCGACTCGATTAGTTAAACTTTGCCATCTTGCAATGCCCTGTCTATACAAAACAAACTTTAATGCATTTCGGCGTTGCCTTTGCTGATGCTATTCAATAGGATTAGATTCTGCTTGAAATAACTTGGGGGACATTACATGACAATTATAGAGGAAACAATTTGTCATAAACGAGAGGCGATTGATAAGTTTGTGGCCTAATGTAAAATGATATGTGTTAGTCTGTTCCAACTAAATCCACATACAGTTCAACACTTTGAAGGATTACACAGAGAAATGCAGGTTCATAACCTTTTTCTTTTTCTATTCGAGACAATTGAAATTTGAGAGTCAGCAATTGTTTAGAAAATCGAGAATATTGTTCATCATGCAGTCATGCTGTAGGCTTGTGGTAAGACACATACTTCTTTAGTGTCGCTACCATGACCCCTGGGTCTTTTTATATGTGATAAGCCCTTGATACCGAGGTAGCGGATGACTGCACGATAGGCTCGCTGCAATACAAACGCTGAATGCTATTTTCGCTTTTCGCCTTTTCTTTAAGCGAAAAAGTGGTGTAAAGCGAACTTTCGAAACGCGGGGGAAATCTTTATTGTAAAACTCACGTTCTGGAGTTGTGGAAAAACCAAAACGAATAGTTATTTTAAAAGGAAAAGTTTGTCTTTAATATTTTGCTAAACATAACGGGTCAGCGAGGTTAAAGTTTAATTTCATTGCATACTTGAAGGGTTCAACTTTCATCTCTCACTGTGGTAAAAGCAAAAAACATGTCAGTCCTTTTGAACATTTGGTTTGTTGATATTCTGCTTAGAATAACTTGTGCGATATTACGTGACCATTACATAAAAATCGATGTGTCAATATACAGTATCGCCCATAAATAAATATACCCATACCACTTTTTAATAGAAAGTTAATTTTCTTCTAAACCAAACATAGCAGGATTTTATTATTTCTAGTGGAACATTACACAATCAAAACATATATTATCAGGTATTATTTATGACCAAACAGCATTGAAATATTTTTCCGTCGTGGTGTACTCATCTTTGGATGGCAACATATTCATATTTTTGGCAACAGAGTTTCAATGCTGTAGAGATTAGTCATAAATAATACCTGATACATTTGTTTTGATTGTGTAATGTTTCACTAGAAATAGTAACATCCTGCTATGTTTGGTTTCGACAATTAAATTTCTATAAAATAGTGGTAGGGGTGTACTTATTTATGGGCGATACGATACTGTATGTGCATTTAGAGAAGAAACTGGAAAGAAGACTTACCTAACAGCTGTCTCGCGGTAAATCATTTCGATTAAATTGAATGGGGAATAATTGAGGAATCCATCAATAACATAAATAATCCCGTTGCTACATCCAATAGCCGGGTTTATTAAGTAGAGTCTTTGCATTCCGGAACCAGCATCCACGTAGATCCCTAAAAGAAAACAGTTCTCATTTAATCAGAAGCAACCAACAACGACAGAAGGAAACTGAAAGCAAAATATAGGGAAAACAGCTCTGGTTAGTCACTCAATAGGAACAGCCACGTGACCAATGTCTTTGGCCGCATGCCGTGTTGGGGGTGATCAATTAGAAAGTTGGGAAAATGGATGATCAATAAATGTGTTACTTCTCTCGGCTTTTTGTTGGATCACTGGAAAGTCGGAATTTTCACAAATTCAATTCAGCATAAACTTACATTGTAAATTGAGCCCCCTTCTAAAAACCTTTTTTTTTTGGTTCCAAAAACAAAAACACCGTTTTTCAAGACATAATAAGGAGTAAATGTTTAAATTTTCCACATATTAGCGCCATTGGTGCAGCCTGTACGGGCAGCCATAATCACTTAAAGACTGCAGAAACCTATGTTGACAGTTTTGGTTGACAGTTTCTAATAATCCAATTTTATTTGGTTTTACCCTTTCATGACTCCTGGGACATATATGACCCGAGGTTTCTATAACTTTTGGGACAGTTATGTCCCGTGGGTCTCTTATTGTAATCTACTGAACGTATGTCAAGAAAAATAAAGAAACTGAAATTTTCCCGGCTTTTACATCTGCAGACAATGAGACCGTCATTGTATGGAACCCAGGGAGAAATTAGTTCAAATTACGTGACTGAACAGGAAAGAATTGATCTGCTAATTCCTTGTTTTTCATCTGTCCGTGGATAAATGTCTAGCGGGACAAATGTATCCCATCATGATTTTGGCAGAAGGTTTTTATCTTTATAATAAATTATTGTTTAACTTAAAAGCTACTAAACATTCTTTTTATAAAACCATCAACCAAAATTGTCAACATAGATTTCTTCACTGTTTTAGTGATTCTGGCTGGCTGTCTATCTATCTATCTACGTGTCACGCGTACATGGCTGAAAATTTAAACATTTACTCATTATGTCTAGAAAAAAGGATTTTTTGTTTTTTGAAGATCCTCCACCCCTTCAAACAAAAATAGATTTTCGGTGAGGGTTTCAATTTACAATATACGTTTATGCTAAATTGGTCCTTTAGTTTGTGTCCGGAAGCGACCATGCTTGTTTTTTTTTTAAACTCGGACATTTTTAGTGATCACCACCCAACAAAAGGTGAGAGAAGTAATTTATTCATTGATCATCCTTTTTTCCAATTTTGTAATGGATCGTCCCCAACACAGTATGCTGCCAAATGACGTTGGTCACTTGACGGTTTCTATTGAGTGACTAACCAGACCTGTTCTCATTTATTATTGAACCACTAAGACACTTCAGCTGACGGGAAAATTATATTCGCTTTATTAATCAGTTCATAGTACTGTCTGCTGATAACGACATCGCTTCGTCTCCTCTTCAACAGAACTTTTTACGAAAAACTCCAGGTAATAAGTTCTCTTTTTTAGTCAAGGTCTCAGACTAAATTAATCTTGGATGCAAACTCAGTATGAATCATACAAGTTTTCTTCTTAATTAAAAACAGTCATCACTAATTATTTTTTTTTAATTCTATTTTTTAACCAAATTTTTATGCTTAATTTTTTTCACAGGAAGTAGAGAAAAAAAACAATGAATTGAATTCTAAACTTTTATGCTGAGGAAAGAAAAAAGTGAAACTCACCGCCTGCGTTGTTTCGAAAAATCTTGAACGAAACGTTGAACTGGTTTTTGATGACGCATTTCTTGCGCAGACGCGAGCGCAGATATTTCCAGTCGAGGCGGGAATTTTGAACAACATGGCCGGCAAAGATCTGAAATATTTTGAAAAGAAATAATTCCTTTAATCTCAAAATGAACTTTTTAAACAGATTTTAATTTTTGACGACAAATGAGTTGTGCGTTGACAAGAAAGAAGATTATGCTGAAAATAAAATGCCTTTGTGTAAAGTAAATGTTTTTAGATGCACTAGTCACTGACTGACATACCGAAATGTTAGTTACGTCCCTTACTCAATGTTGCCAATTTAGATGTTTTTCATCTAAATCTAAATGTTTTTGGTTGTTTCTATATGTCAGAAATTGCTAGATTTTTATAAAATAAGTGATATATTTATTTCATTTACAGTAATAAAATAAGTAGTATCTTAACAGAATAAATGTTGAAGATTAAAGTCACATTGAATTTATTCATAACATGTAATATTTCCTAGATTTTAGATATATATCTAGAGAATCTTGATTTTTTAGATGCTTTAAGATGTTTTTTACTCAATTGTACATGTAAATATGAAAATAAAGTTGGCAACACTGTCCTTGCTAGATCTTCACACAAGGAAAGAACTGGTGCATCTATGGTCAGATTTTCCGGCTTGTTTCATCATTATGTATTTACCTACATATATACATATGAGATGCTACCCAGAAGTCAAGTTACTTAGTTTTTCCCGCAGAAAATAAAGAACCACATTTTCTATCAATTTCTTTTCATTCGAGGAAGTCATTTTGCCCCTTATATTCCTTTTGGGGTGACACCCTGTATATTATACTAACTACCAAAACGCGATATTTAACAAACTCGTCTTACAATTCGCTTCGATTCTTGCTGAGTGACCCAACACTCTGGCCTTGTGCCAGACTAGATTAATCGTAATAAATAACTGTATTACACTATCAGCAACTTGCAAATTCTTGTAGTTTCGTAATATTGACTCTGGAATAGATTTCAATCATTGGCACATATGAGATCCGTTGCCCTGTCTTTCTTTATGTATATTTCCTCAGACTGGGGATGGCAAAAAGCCGACTCTTTCTTTCTGACTCTGTGGTTAACTCGTAGGAATGAGTTGAGCAAAATTGTGGCTGTTGAAAACCGCGGAGTTTCATTTCAATATTCATAGCAAACATTTGCCCGAGACTTCACTTTTCAAACGTTGGCAGATTCATCACCATTCTTTTTGCTATGCTGTTTATCGTCCCGGCAGCCACTTTCTTTTATCAATCACCCAACCTTAAAATCATACAGACACACAGGCAGGCACACAACACACACACACACATACACACACAAAAAACCCCACCCATACAGAGGCACACACTCACAACGTCCATGTATTCAATTTGGGTTTTATTTCTTTCGTAAAAACAAATACCGTATATATCAGTAGATAAGGCGACCTTCAGATAAGATTTCAATCTGAATGTTATGGTTTTAGGTCACTACTTAGTCTCTGTTATTGTATCTGTCCTATAAGACGACCCTATTTGGGGGATTTTTTTCGAATGCTTCAGGTGTCGTGTTATCCGCCGAAATATACTGTAATTAAATTATGATCAATAATTGTTGCAATTAAAATGAAGTCCAAATTGATAGGTACAGACGCGTTTTAATATTATTCAATTTTCGTAGATAAAGCAAATCTCGCCATGGAGCGAATATCAGCGATTAAGTCTTTCAGACCATTATTACTGCTGTGAGTTCGATCCTACGTTGACGCCCTACACTTCCGACTTTGTGTCAGACTAAGCTAAACCCAGTAAACACCTATATAGACATTCATATACTTAAAGAGGAACATATTAATTTAGAAATGGTTTTATTGATCTTGGGGATAATGCATTCAAAAGAAAAATGAATTGTTTCAATTTAAACTCGTTTAGAATCGATTTCTTTTTTTGGCTGAATCGAAAGGATATAAAAAGCTATCCACTGACCCACGAGCAGCATAGATAATCAGAAAGATAAAAATGAAATCAAAATAAAATATTCTCCGTGAAACAATTTTTGTGGAAATTGTGGAGAATCAAAAATCATGTTTTTCAAAAACATGTGCAGTGATGTGCGAAATTAAATCGTCAAAAATATTGTCAGGTTGAGTTTTTATTTGGATTATTCAGTTTCAGTCTGTGATATTGCAGTCGGCGAGTTTGATTGTTCCTCTTCCAAAATGTGTAATCATGTTGGGATGAATCGTCAGAGTTTGGAATGGTGGAAGGTACAGGAAACAGGGATGTAGGGCATAGAAGAATGGGGTGCTGGCTGCTTCTATAACGGCTCGCTGCAAAACAAATGCTGAACGGTATTTTCGCGCCATGCCTTTTTTTCGTAAAAGCGAAAAGTAGCATAAAGCAAACTTTCGAATGCGAGGGATACATACACACTCTAGTCCTTTATGAGAGACCACTTCCGCATCTTCAAAATGATCTATCAGTATGCCATCTTCGCCTGGAGCTCTTCCGCTTTTCATATTTCGTAGAAAAAACTACTTCGTCCGTTGTTACGTCTGGAACATTATTGCTCTCTATCGTAGTATGGGTCGGTTGTACTTTTATTTTCGTGGCAGAGAGGTTCTCGTAGTATTCTTCCGTTATTCTTAATGTCCCTATTTTGTTAATTTCGCCGTTTCGGTCTTTTGATGCAAGCATCTGTTGTTTGCCAGTGTGGTATGCGACTCGAGCGCGTTTCAAGCTTTTCCCTATTCTAATAGCCTTTACTATCCTCCCCCCGTTTTTTCCTTTTCTCTTGTCTCATTGTTTTTATTTATTTGTTTATTAAGTTCTGCTCCGTTGGTTTCGTCTTCTTTAGTCCTATTACCATATTTCCTCTCATTCTAATTAGTTCTAAAGTTGTCTGTGAGTATTTCGCTGTGTTATTGCTTTCCTTTGTTTCGCCTACCATCTCTGCCGATTCTTTAATTATGTCTACCAGATATTTACTACGAAAATGGCACTGCAATAATTAGAATTCATAAAGATACTAACAAGATAAATAATGTAAAAGGCGTAAGTCAAGGGGATATAATATCACCAAAATAGTTTACAGCGACTGGGGAAATGTGGGAGTAAATATAGACGGAGAATATTTGAACAATTTTAGGTGCTGTGATGAAATTGCATTAATGTCAGAAACTGCGGATGATCTACAAAACATGTTAAGTGATCTAAATAGAGAAAGCCAAAAAATAGGGTTAAAGATTAAACCGAACAAAGACAAAAGTAATATTCAATAATAAGTCACGAAAAAGACCATGAAAAATAAAGGATGGTGCCTTAGAAGAAGTTAAGGAATACATTTATCTAGGCCAGGCGATAAAGCTAGAGAAAGATCACGGACACGAAATAAGACGGAGCATAACGATTGGCTGGAAAGCATTTAGTATAAATAGAGACATACTGAAAAGCAAACTGCCAATATGCTTAAAACGTAAAGTATACAATCAATGCATAATAACAGCTATGATATACTCGTGCAAAACCTGGAAACTTACAAAACCACTCGAAAACTAACTCAGAGCCGCACAGAGGGCAATGGAAAGAACAATGCTAGGAATAACGCTTAGCGATAAAACAAGATTAACATGGGTCCGAGAGAGCACCGGGTGAAAGATATCATACAAGTAATTAGGCAACAAAAATGGAGATGGGCAGGGCACATAAAAAGAATGGGCAGGGCACATAAAAAGAAGAAGGGAAAACCGATTGGTGCCCGTGGGACAGTAAACGCAGTAGGAAAATACCAGACAAAAGATGAAGAGATGAGTTTCCCGGCAAGACATGCCTTTATCCAGCAGTGGACTTGTGACGGTTGGTGA
>VCCN01004595.1:756215-770484 GCA_006491835.1 Architeuthis dux | reverse complement strand
TCTACTCAAATCTCCAGCACCTTCCTCAGTATCCTTGCAGATACTACTACTACTACAACTAAGACAGTGCAACCTATAGCCTTTTCTCTTTTCACTAAATCCTATTGACCCCTGTCAAGTTTGATAGTGGGACAAACAGCTTTACGTTGCAGGCAGTTATGGGAGGGTGGTTCTCACTGTGGCATGCCAGTGACGTGATATCTGACGATGGGACTGAGAGCAGGAAGAAATGGATTTGTTTAAGGGTGCAAAGTGCAAAGTGAATACAAACAGCCTCAGCCGAAATGTGAGCCAGTTTTTTTTAATTCCGCTTTCCGGGCCGTTGCGCCACCCGACACCTTCTAACATTAATAACAACATCATCATTAACCCCATTGAGTCCCAGGAATGCCGTCGAAACAGACCTCTTCATCCTGGCCACTTCTTATTGGAGAATGCAAAGAAAAAACTGCTTTCATTCGTGCGATGGACAAGCAAAATATGCATCAATGTCACGAACCAATAAACATGGGAAGAGGAAGGGTGTCGGCAATGAGGGGCTAACAAGTAGGACAGGGTGTTACAAATCGCATCTTGTGAGGAGGGCACGGACAAAAACAGAGAGACGAAGATAGCGGACACATGAGAGGTGATGCCGCTTTTTCCAAATCAGGGAAACATTCGTCTCCTCCTTGTCCCACCCTGGCCACCCGTCTTCCGTTCCCTCCCCCACCTCAACTCTTCCAACCCTCACACCCAACCCCGTATCTGTCCCCAGTCGAGTGTAAGTCATCCCGCGACAACCTTGTTATTGATCCCCCATTCGCACCCTTCTTCTTCTTCTTCTTCTTCTTCTTCTTCTTCTTCTTCTTCTTCTTCTTCTTCTTCTTCTTCCTCTTCTTCTTCTTCTTCTTCTTCTTCTTCACAAGTCTTATCTATTATTGACACCATCACGTTCGGCTAGAAAGGGATCTCCGCTGCACCGGAGAAGACATTCCTCTCCTCTGAGTGGGTCGGAAAATTCCAACTTTCCAATCGATTGCTCCGTGTCACTGACGCCCCTGTAAAGACGTTCCACACTGACCGCAAAATATGCTGTGGTCTGTTATTGCGGGATAGTTGTGGCACAACTCTCATCGGAAATTCATATCAGTTCTTTGACCCTAAAGCAGTGGTTCTCAAACTTTATTGTATGACAGCACACCAAGAAATATATTTCCCCCGCCCTTTCCTCTATTAACATATGAATATACATTGGTATTTCGAGAGACATTATTACTGTTTGATCAGCATCCTGCTTCCACAGTACATTTTGTAATGAAGGCGAGTACTGTAAGATGACGTACTGTAAAAATGAAATGAATTAGACAGAAACATTTCAGTAGTCAATGTGCGAGACTTCATATCAGCATATTAATATACCCCCTCATCGCCCCTTTTACCTTTCATCTGTTGCTAAAATGTTGAAATCTCGCAAAATCTAGTGATAAAACCATTGGATTAGCAACTCTGTAGTCGAAGCAGGACAGACATAATACCCGTTCAAGGCTCGAAATACGTGTTTGCGTATTTGGAAGAATTTACACGACACACTGTTTGAGAAGCATTGCTGTGGTCTGTTATTGTTGGATAGTTGTGACACGACACTCATCAGTTCCTTGACCCCACAGAATCGGAATACCTGTAGCGAGTTCATAGCGCCATCTTTTCCCCAGCAACGCTACACCTTGAACGTTGTAAAGACGGAATTTTACAAGCATTCACGATCCTCAAGTCGCTCCGTTGACGGTTATCATAAGTGTACAGAACTGATGTATTGCTGTTTAAGGAGTAAATCAAGAATCAGCAGATCGATAACACAGTACAACCTAATATCACTTTAATGACATCATTATATTTCGAATGATCATTGTCTTTAATCAATTAGTATGTATTAGGCTATTTATTTACATGCATATTAAACAATTATTTCTTTGCAACGACAGTTCTTGTTAGTTCCCCCCTCTCTCTCTCTCTCTCCTCTCTCTCCCCCTCTCTCTCTCTCTCATTATGGCGTCTGCACTTTCCTGTCGTTCTTGTTAAATATGTATAAATGAAGTCTTCTTGAGTCAACATGAGTGTGACAGACACGGGTCTTATTATATATTTTGAAATTAAAATAAAGGCCTTCTAAGTAATCATAAGTGTGACAGAAATGGCTCTAACTTCTTACGCTCAGCACTTGTCTAGACTGCTGCTGCTGATGCTGCTGACTGATTATGATTGTTGGTGTTGTCTAGTAACAACAGGCTCGGCTGATTGCTGCTACTGATACCTTAAGTGTGACAGACACGGTTCTTATTATATATATGATCGGACTAGAGAGAGAGGGGGGAAGAGTGAAAGCGAGAGAGACAGAGAGACAGATAGACAGAGAGAGTGCCCGCGGGTAGGTATAGACATACATCCACCTGGGAATAATCCTTGCATCTGAAAATGTTCATTGTAGTGGCCACACAAACACATGCGCATGAAAAGAGTGGCGACATTTCCTATCTCTACATTCGACGCCTTCCATTCCAATATTGTTCCATGTTTCGAAATAAGGTGTCTCTCAGATGACAGAGAATAAACGACAGTTTTATTCTTCTACACAACTATGCCTTGTGTTCTCTTTGTTATTCCAACTGGGGTATAAGAAAGGGGTACATCGTCGGTTCACAACGTTTTTGTCCACAGAATTTTCTCGGCAATACGGTATAAGAAAGGGTTATAATATTTAAATATATATATATATATGTATGTGTGTGTGTGTGTGTGTGTGTGTATGTATTTGTGTGTGAATGTATGTATGTATGTATTTATACATGTATGTATGTAAGTATGTATGTGGCACCAAGGAAACTTACCCATATAAGTTCATGACTAGTTAAGTAAAATAATATGTGTTTTACCCTAACTAAATGTATAATGTAATATGTTGGTAGAAAGATATCAAATCAGAAATAAAATCCCTCAATGATACCTGACAAATACCGAAGGCTGGGGTCGAAACTGCAGTCACTATCTCCGAATCTGCAGCCATATGGGCCAGAATGATTGAATTTCGTGTTTGCAATTGAATAAATGAACAGCACCTAGTTCATCTATAGCAAAATCTGGTCAGGTTTCAGCTCGTGAGTATGTGATGATTCTTCATCATTAAGAACAGGTATGGGCCTCTCTTGAGGTTTATTATTGATATCCATATTTCTTGACTGAAACCTATTGAACTAATGCTGAACAGTTCAGTAGCAGTAATCACTCTAAATGCTTTGCTGACATTATCAACAGCTTGGGCAGCAATATATCCTAATTTGAAATTATACTTGAATTAGTCTAACTTGTTGGGAATACACTATTGCTGTTAAGTGCTCAAAAACCTCCAATAATAACGAATTGCATATCTCTATTTACATTGCAAAGAAATGCAATTACATTAGTAAATCCTTCATGTTTAGCACTATTCTCTATCATGTAAAAAAAAGACATTTCATGTGTAATAACTTGATATTTGAATTAATATGTTGGTATGAGGATATCAAAGCAGAAGCGAAATGCTTCAAGAATGATATATTATTACTTTCCTGATACAACCCGTTCAAAACAAACATGGCGGAGAAATATCGGGGATAAAGGGTAGATTTGAAGGTTATATTTTGACCTCATCGAGCCTGTTAGTGCCCATAACTAAGTGTTATAGCAGCGAGGCGTTTCGCAGGATCCCTGGGCAAAAGGGATGTGAGTTCGAGTCTCACCGGAAGCTTATTGTTTATTTCCGATACATGCTGTTCACTCATGCTGTAGATTGACAGCCTGAATTAAAGTTTTGATTAAAACAACTTTTAAAGATGAACGTAAATAGTAGTCTCCACTCCTCCCTGGTATGGGTAAAATAGCGTATGGTGAAGTGAGTGACGCCACTTCGGGGGCTTGTCGCCTCTAAGTTTACGTCTCATATCGCAAACCTCGAAGAACTAGCCAAGATAGAGAAACGTGTGATATGTGAAGCCCGGGCAGGGACGGCTGATGCCATCGCCAGCGTAAGGGCACTACTTTAAAATTGAATAAGTAAATAAAGTCCGTTAAAAGCAACTAGTTCATCAATGTCAGGAGTAGGTCAGGTTTCAGTCGGTGTGTACGAGATCCTTATTATTTGATTAGCGTGACAATGTGATATATGAATCGGTTGAACAACTTCGACATCCATTGATCAATTGATGGTGGGGGAGAGGGGGGGTTATCTATTCGTTATCAATCACATCGATTACATGGAATGTGGTTAAGAAGGATTATTTCATTGCAACTCTGTACGAGTGCGGCTCCAAAACCTTACCTGGAAGTCTAATGTACTTACAGAACCTGGACAAGGAAATCCTCTCCCTACCCCCACCCTCTCTCTCTCTCATCTCCCTCTCTTTCTTTCTTTCTCCTCCTCCTTTTGCTCTCACCCTCTCTTTGTCTCCCTCTCAAACTGTCTTTTTATCCCCCTCTCTATCTTTCTTTCTTTCTCTCTCTCTCTCTCTCTCTCTCTCTCTCTCTCTCTCTCTCTCTCTCTCTCTCTCTCTCTCTCTCTCTCTCTCTCTTTATCACTCTCTTTTTTTTGCTATCTGTCTATTTCTTCCTCTCACACTCTCTCTCGGATTCAATTTTGATTCTTTCTTCTCCTTTTCGTATTACTTTTCCCTCTTCATCGATCTGTGTTGATTTTCCTATTTCTTTTATGTTTTGTTTCCCTTGAGGCTCGGGTCATCCATCAATCTAAAAGGTTCGATTGATTGTGGCATTAAAAAATTATCTTCGTTTTTTGAGAAGCCGAAGACGTGACATCACGAGATATCGTAAGCAAAAACGCGAGTGTTTTTTCTCTTTCTTTTTAGTATCGACAATATCTTACAGACGTAAATACAATCACCTATTACCCCAGTCATTAAAGTTAAGACAAACTGCCTTAAGGTAAGGACCGAATGGGTGACCAGTTTTTGCATAAGAAACAACAAATTTAGTTTGGAGTTTGATCTCTGGTTAACAATAAAGATATTATTTATCTGTCGAAAAGAACACAAACATGACAGAAGTAAAGATGGTCGGATGAAATAAGCTTCTATTAAGAAGGTTCCAATGAGACGGAATTCATGGACTGTATTGACCTTAAAATAAAAACCGACACTATTATAACATTTAATTTATTTTTAAGTTTTTTATTTTTTCTGAAAAATATTTGTAATTTTGCTTGACAAATGTTTTTAAATATAAATCGGTAATGTCGAAGAAGTTCCAGATGAAGTCGGCCATATTTGAGCATTTCACTTTAACTCAACAAGGAAGACATGTTTATGTGTGTGTGGCAGAGGAGGTTGCTAATTGATGAGATTTGCTATTTATGTATACATCTAAGACGAACAGAGAGAAAATAAAGGAGCCGAGGCCGACGGTTTGATATACCAACGCCAGGGCTCTGCTGAAAATAGGGATTCGGCTTTTCTAGGACAAACTGTTAGAAACCGTCAAGCAAGACTGTCACCCAAACTGTCAACATAGGTTTTCTTCAGTTTTTAATTTGGTTTGGCTGGCTTGCTATGTATGTATCAAGCGTACAGCCAATGGAGCTAGTGGACTGAAATATTTACTCCTTATGTCTTTTTTTAAAAATTCCCCTCCAAAATAAGGTTTTATTTGGGGGTTGGGGGTTCAATTTGCAATGTAAGTGCATGCTAAATTGGTCCCTTTTTTTTATGGATCACAGCTCAACAAAACGCGAGAGAAGTAACTTATTCATTGATCAAACTTTTTTTAATTGATCACCATCAACACCAAAAGACGCTGGTCACGTGATGGTTTCTATTGAGTGACTAACCAGACCTGTTGGATTTTGTTTTCATTTTATTCAACGTTTCATTCTTATGTTGCGCTAGTCTTCCAAGAGAGGAGGGTCAGCCAGCATGCCTATAAAATCGTCATTTGAAATGTTGGCTTCTTACCAGGTTTCGAACACTGACCACTGGCGCCGGTTAGGAAAAACGTAATAATCTCACACACCAAGCAGAATACTGATAGTTTTGCTATATATGCAAATCATGTTATTCCTCATACGGTGTGCTTCTTTTAAGGTGTTGCTTCTTCACATTGATTTTTGAAAAATGTTTGTTTAAAGTGGCTACTTACTACTTCTTGATGCGTATTTATTTCCTGCAGTGCATTTTTTAATTCCTAATAGAAACCATCTTCTCCCCACCAGATGCAACCCATAGTAACCATCTTCTCCTCCCCACCAGATGCAACCCACAGAAACCACCTTCTCCTCCCCACCAGATGCAACCCATAGAATTCCGCCTCTATAAAAATATTTTCCTATTTGTAGAAGAGTGCTGTAAAGAGACTATTTCGTGTGTGGGGGGGTTAACAAGCGCATGAGGCAAGGGTCAGACACGGAACGCTGGCCTTCTGCCAAATAAACCAATTTGAAGGTTTCACGGGTCGCTTACTGTGGCCCAATCTTACTAATATTGTTTATTCACGGAAGTATATTCATATTTGGTTTTAGTCGCTGCACGTCTGCACAAATAATATTTGATGGGCGGGTCTTTATATAGAAGTCAAAAACAAATTTGCTTCCTCTATTGGAATCAAGGTTTGAGTTCAGATTTTTTCTTGACCCTTTCTTTGATATCGAATTTCATGGCAAGCACAGTAGGATACTTGGCGCTACAGGATCTTCATTTAAAATTTAAGATAGCCATATCTCTGTTGTTTTGTGTATATATCTAAACTATACGACGTCTGTCCGGAAAGTATCCAGCCATTTTGAATATCGGTCCATCGGCCTTGGTGTATTTGGCAACCAAATTTACTACACTCTCCCGTGGGGTTACTCAGTCGGCAGTGAGACGACATCGAGTGAGTGCACTATGTCACTTTCGCATTCACCATGACCAAGTGAGTCATTCTTCACGGCCCCTGCATGGTTTTTGGCAAAACATCGCATCACCCAGGTTTGCCAACCCCAACAGTCCAGATGCGGCTCCCTATGACTTCTGGCTTTTCCAAAAGAGATTTTAGACCGTGGACGAGTTTAAGGGGAACGCAACATCTGATGGTGATCTGGAAAGAGGACTTTGCAGACTGTTTTGAAAAATGGAAGGGAGGCTGGGCTAAGAGTGTAACATTTCAAGCAGTATACTTTGAAGGAAATTAAGACGCCATTGCCCAACGCTATTTTTCCATTAATATAAAATGGCTGGATAATTTTCGGACAGACCTCGTATGTTGTGTATGTGTTACAGATTTTACAGATATCGGAACTAGAACAAGGGAAATCAAATATTGTCTTCTCATAAACGAACGTGTGTTAACGCACTTCACCAACCACGTTCCGACTAGATCCACATTTCAGAGTTCTTTTCGATAATCGAAAACTTTAAAACAAGGATCGTACAATATATCTATAAAATATGTAGAGAGACGATTCGTTTTATAAATACAAAGAAAAACATTTTTGTATAACAGATTTTTGCTGTTTGCCTTAGTTCTCGTCTGTAATTATACAACATTGACAATCGCATATCAATAAAATCAACTTGAAAATCAATAAACGTCTTTCAAACGACTTGTTGTTCATACGACGTTTCGGCCGATCCATTCTACGACCCTCTTCATGTGTACTATCCGAATGTAATGGTAGTGAACAGTATTTTTCTCAATGGCAGCAACGTGTTTTGTTTCTTTGTTAGGCCCGGATGTCCCTGTTGAGTAGCAGAAGCAACATCGATATTTTATTCCGCACTCTTTACGACTATCACATTTGGATATTAATACTTGAAGAAGGCCGTAGTATAGATCGGCCACACCGTCGTGTGAACAACATAAACAACAAGAAGGAGTTGAATCGTCCGAAAAACTCTTCGAATGTTAATGACCCCTCTCAAAACTACAGACAGTATATTTACAATAAGCGTCTTTGTTTATTTTTCCTTTTATTGATTTGATAACATAGCAAACGTGAACTAAATCAACTTGTTGAGCTTCTACAAAGCAAACACCTGAAAGGATGTAGAATAATTCAATGCAAACACTTAAAACGATGTGAAATAATTCTGATTCATCGGCTTTGAATGGCTGGAATAAATGAATATATTCCAGCCGAATCATGAAAGGATATCAATACAAACAAAAAGAAAGGCGACTTAAAGGAACACAAAGAAATAACAACACCGTGCAACGCGATTTTTGTTCCTGGGTAGTGAGTGTTATTTTTTAATTGCTTATGTGTAAAAAGTATAGAAAATGGCCTCTATTCCCTTCCAACTTTGCTTTTCTGACCAGCAAAGTGATATTCATATTTAATTGTTTTTCTTACTTTATGTGATTAAAAATGTGCAAATTCGCTCGTTGTCCAATTGAAAATAAGTAGATTTCAAATGATCACTGTCCTGATTGCAAAAGCAAAGTTTGAAGGGAATAATTGACATTTTCTATACTTTTTACATATACGCAATCAGAAAATAACACTTATTATGCAGGAACGCCCCAAAAAGTACAAATAAAGTTGCACAGTGTAATACAAGGCAATACACATATGGAAGTGGAAACGTGTCGCTAAAGGAAAAAGAAAAAACAACAAAATGGCCGCAGAATTAACCCTTTCAAGGTGGTTTCTTTGTTAAACCTTATTATTTCAACAACAACAAAAACTCATGAAAGATCAAAAACATACCTTTACATGACCAAAAACCCACTGATCTGAGGGTAATGCGAATAAACACCAAAATATAAAAATAAAAAAGCTTTTATTGAATCTTAGATTCTGCTGTTTCTTTGAAGCTGGCTATATAGAAGGAAATTCAATATTTTTTTTATTTTGTCGTGAGAGCGGGGCTATTCATTATTTTTGTTCTCTATATAATGTCAGAAAGCAAGCCAATTAAAACAGTACGACAGCCAAACAAAAAGAAATCAACAAGGTGAAAACGTTAGTCAGTAAGTACTTGTATATTTAACAATATCACCCCTGATATATAGAATAACTAAAATCATGACAGCACTTGTCGTAGGGCAATGGTTAACGAGCTATATTTGCAGATATTCACTAGTGTAGAATATTCTTTCCTTACTGAGTACTCCACTGT
The DNA here is from genome assembly GCA_006491835.1 of Architeuthis dux. Classification (NCBI taxonomy): domain Eukaryota; kingdom Metazoa; phylum Mollusca; class Cephalopoda; order Oegopsida; family Architeuthidae; genus Architeuthis; species Architeuthis dux. The sequence goes on along the minus strand of VCCN01004595.1, from coordinate 761,362 downwards.
TGTGCCCTTGTGCCAGACCAAACTAAGCTTAGATAAAAGAAGATTAGAAAATGACGCAATCATATAATTATTTTATGTTGGAAACGAACCAGAGCCGGTTACTGAGTCGGCACCAACCCGCACTAGCTGATTTACGTACATCACATCCAATCACCACGTGGTAAAATCAAACGACACATTCTCTGGCCGTTTGCAATGTTGGGTCCAAAGGCAAAAGGTTTACCCTCTTTTAACTGTGTGTCGACAAGCAGGAAGAAAGATCCACTTGAATTTCGGTTTCAACCAAGCTTTTTCAAATCGTCCGTGTGGTCACACAACAGAAGCGTAAGAACTCAAATTTTGTGGAAAGGTTTGAGCTCATCTGTAATTCTACAGTTAACATTTCAGTTCAAAATCTCAATGCAATAAAGTTTTTTTTCGGAACACACAGTATATTAATATATTGCATTTAACCATTTAATTCATATTTAATATTTATTTAAGTTTCTAACAGTCCCGATGCTTTAATGGTATGCGATGTGCGTAATTAATCTGTCAGATGTGTTTTATCATATGATGAATGAATGAATGTGTACGCGTGTGTCCGTGTACATATCTCTATGTTTATGTGTTTACGTGCGCGTGTGCATCAGTGGGTGGGTGTGTATGTGTATTCGCATGTAAATGTGTGTGTGTGTGTGTGTGTGTGTGTGTGTGTGTGTGTGTGTGTTTTGATAAAGATAAACAGAAACAAATTAATTGTGTACCTCATTAAGATGAGTCTGGTTAAGAGCAAACTTTGATCACAGTGTTGTCGGGCGATAGTTCTAGTAACTCTCTCTCTCTCACACACACACACACACACACACATATATATATGAGTGTGTGTGTGTGTATATATATATATCTTTCTTTGATCACAAGATTTTCGGGTGATAGTTCTGGTAACATTCACACATTTTTTTTTCGTCGGTAAATTCAATAATTAAACAAATAAGTGTTATACCTCATTAAGATGAGTCTGGTTAAGAGCAAACTTTGATCACAGTATTTTCGGGTGATAGTTCTGGTAACACTCACACGTATATATATATCTATCTTTCCTTGTGAAATTCAATAATTAAACAAATAAGTTTTATACCTCATTAAGGTAAGTCTGGTTAAGAGCAAACTTTTGCTTAATCCTTCCAGGGATGGTTGACAGCGAGTCGTCGTTGGGAAGAAATAAGGTGAGATGGCCAGATGCCTCACTTGACATCAAAGCTTGCACTTCTGGATAGCGGCTTATATAGCTAGAAGCGTGACTGGAAGCAGAATAAATAAAAGAAGACAAGAATTTATAGCAAAATATATAGCATTTATTTTTTTAGTGTCAATACTCGAATGTATCATATTGCAAATGTTGTAATCATTTTATATGCTTTGTCATTCTTTTAGACAAAGGGAAAGCAAGATTTTAACACTTCGAAAGAAGATGTTTGATTAAAATGGAAGACAGATTTTAAATATCTTATGGCATTATTTTCAGATTTTGCACGATTTTCTAATACGCAGTCCGATTGATTTTTTAAGGAGAGGGAAATTAAATGTTACCGAAAATTATGGTCTTATTAAGAAATACGGAATTGTTTGTAAAAAGCAGACATAACTCTTAAAGTCATACTGGGAAATTCAAATAGTAATTTAAGGGGTGTAACATCTGGTTAAAGTTACTTCCCTTGCACTTTTTGGTATTTCTTTTTTCTTTCTTTAATTCAATTCACAAAAGAGTTCCATTTTTTTAATCCTATTCATTGAAGAGTTCCACGGCGGTTACAAGCGGTCAATGAATCTAAGAGTTGAAGGACCGTATTTCCCGGCCGCAAAGGTGCATCCCAATTTTTACGGGCAAAATCTTTAAAAAAAGAAAGAATAAACATGAAAATAAGGTCTCGTCACGTTCACGTAACTCACCAAGATGTTTTGTAGCTTTGCGACACGTAGATTTTCTTGACCACTTATAGTCTGCATTTTTCCTTTTCTCTAATAATATGAAGACACTGTAAGTTGACCACCAAAGTTTACACCTAGTCTACCGGTAGTATACCGATACGGGTATGAATCTGTTATAATTTTATATCCGACAGAATATGATAATTATACAGACATTTATTAATTGGGAACCTATATTAACTCGGCAACTGTGAGCGATTGTTTGGATCGTGTAAATAAATAAGTAAATAAGCTCGTTTCTCGCGAACGAAGATTTTCGGAGATGGTTTTCCACAGAAATAGGCTGTGTGCGGAGTAATCCTCCAGCCTGAACAATGAAGTTTTAAGATGAAGTGCGACTTGCCCAAGGTTGACCCAACCCTTTAAACCAAGGGTTTACATCCTATGGACTACCGGAGTGGCGCGAATAGGAGCAGAGCCCATTGGTCGTAGGTTTGACAGGAGCGTCCTTCTTCTGGCAGATGCCTGATATATATATTTTTTTTTTTGTTCGTGTTTGCCCACCAGCAGTGACTGGTGGTCTTCACTGGATATCAAGTGACAGCCAGTCTCCTCAATACTCCAGAACTCTTCTTAGTATGCTAGCAGACTTCAGCAGTGTTGTCATCTGGATAGTATCGGTTCTTCCCCGAATTCGCGGTTCTTACAGTCTTTCATTATCCTTCAGCTTCACCATGTGGTCTGCTATGACAGCGAAATCAACTGAAATCTGATACGTCCTTATTTCCCTTGTTTACTACCATTAGATCTGGTCTTCTGACCTGGATTGGGTGATCCCTTTGAATATCAAAGTCATAGATGTATGATACTTTTCTTTATTTACTATTTTATTTTATACTAAGTATAATTTATACACTTCACTCAGTGCTCATTCAGAGGAGTTCAGATTACTATGTACAATAGATTACCTTCCTTCCGAGAGGCCTTGGAAAAAGCAACCTTCGGCCTGTAGGGTGCCGGGTTAGAATTCGAAGCTTATTTCGGGGGGAAATAGAGTCTTCAACGCCAGGAAATACAGTATTTTTATTTAATATATGACTACAATTCTTTTCTTTTCTTTTCTTTTTGTTTTTGACACTAAAACATAATATGTTATTAACAAAGAAGTATTTCCGCAATATAAAACCATTCGAACATTGACAAAAACATAATAGAAATCATGCCAAAATGAATATATACATTTAAATATATATATATACAAGACAATATCACTTACAAAATAAAGATGGCTGGCATAAGTACATAATGTACAGGATCTCCCCCCAAAATGTATACACATCTGTTATGCTTATTAACTTGAAGTTAATAAACACTATCATAGTATAATATCATAATATACAATAAATGTTATAATAAACACCAACTAATAATAATAATACGAACATCCTTTTCCATTGAAAAATGAATGTAGAAAAAGATGTTTACACAGTTTAACAGCTTTGAACTCTATTAGGCTCTTTTCTATTGAACATTTTGAATATTGGAAATAAAAGGTTTTGTTAAACATAAACATTGAATGTTTTTTTCTCTTTAAGCTTTATACATTATGCATTATGTTTAAATGCCGCTTTATTTTAAGGGTTCAACATATTCAGAAAAAAGGCCTAACAAATTTATAAGCTGATAAAATGTGGAGACATTTTTGCGCATCCATTTTGTCAGTGGAAGAGAATTCTAACACAATAACAAGAGATTCGTCAATTGATGTTTATTATAACTTGTATTCTTTATTAAAAAAGCTTTTAATAACCTTTCCGCTAAGAAGCAGGGCTGCCATTAACAAATAAAGTGTGTATATATTTTGTGAACAGCCTGTATAGAAACGAAAGCAGATAAAGACAAGTAATTTGAAAGCACTTTGGCTACGCCCATTCGCGTACACACGCTCGTAGAAACAGACAGCATTGCGTATAAAAATGTATTTTTTTTCTACTCACTTTGACAGGGACTTCAAACCAGGCGTAATCGTAAGGTTTGTAAGGTTTTTGACATCAAGTGGGGTCTGGGTGGGGAAACAGATCAGTTAATGGGGGGAGGGAGGAACAAGTTTCTTTGGAAATTATACGGTATGGAATTTGTCAGAAAAAGGATTGGTGCAATTTATTTCAAAATATAGCCGTAACAAATATCTTGAAAAAAAGTGCGAGAGCTGAAATTATAAAGGAACATCCAAAGAAGAATGCTTTGGAGAAGAGATGAGTTTGGAAAGGAATCATACAATAAAAATTGCCATCGAAAATCTTATCGATTTTCAATGTTTCAAAAATGTTAAAGTAAAATCAAAGAATTGAACTGATTTGAAATTACAAGGTTCCGTTTCATAATTACCGTTTACGAAGTTTGTCTGGGAAGTATCCAGCCATTTAGAATATATCGATATCTGGTTGCACAGCTTTTATGTAAATTGGAAACAAATTAGAGGGGACCTTGCTGTGCATGCGTGAGCAGACACTCCCGTGGGGCTACTCAGTCGGCGGTGGGACACCATTGAGTGATCCTGTTTACCGTCGCATTCACAACGTTCGAGCGAGTCGATCTTCACATCTCGTTCAGGTTTTTTTCTCACTCAGGTCCGTCAGCACCCCATCGGTTCCGATTTTGCTGCCTCAACCTTTAGCTTTTCGCCGTTGAAAGGAAGGACATTTCAGACCGTGGACGAGGTTATGGAGAACGCGACAATGCTGCTGATTGGGATCCCGAAAATGGACTTTTCAGACTGTTTTGAAAAGTGGAAGGGACGCTGGTACAAGTGTGTGAGGTCACAAGGTGAGTACTTGAAGGGATTAAGGAACCCTAACCCTCGGTAGGTTATTCGTTTCGTTAATATTAAACGGCTGGATACTTTCCGGACAGACCTCATACACTCGTATAACAGTGGAGCTCAGATAAAATCAAGGCCCAAATCTGTAATTTCCTTTAAATGACTTGTAAAAGTCGATCTGGTTTTTTAAAAAGCGCCCAGAATTGCATATGAGGCATATCTTTTCGGTAGACATGACATTAAGCAGCTTTTAAAAAACTGTTTTTGTTCTTGGGTAATAAGTGTTATTTTCCGATTGATTATGTCTGAAAAGTATAGCTTTTGTGACCAGGATAATTTGAAATCTACTTATTTCCAATTGGACTGCAGGCAGATTTGCACATTTTTAATCAAATAAAGTAAGAAAAACAATTAC
>VCCN01004595.1:709597-721354 GCA_006491835.1 Architeuthis dux | reverse complement strand
ATTACTTTGCAGAGTTTGTTTTAAAGGCTTTTGAAATGATACCTGCATATTTATGTACACGTTTGCGAAACGCGATATATAAATAGATAAGGAAGAAAGACCAATGAGGCACTTGTGGAAGTGGACCCTTACGGTTACCTTGCTCATGCAGTCCAAACTAATTTTTGTAGCAATTGATTCTCTTTTTTTTAACTGAACGCGTCTTCTCTATGTAATTAATTATGAATAAATTGAACTTCATCGGGACACGAACAGCCACCCCTCACGCCACCCTTATAGATTTGTATCAAGGAAAATTAACACACAAATAGCAAGTGAAATATTAATGGGAGAAGGTCAAATAAATTTACCCTTGGTAAAGGCCTCAATATTAAAAGATGCCGCAAAATAATCTTATTTAAAGTGTTTGTGCGTCATTTGATCAAAGATTTCTTATAAATCGTTTCGGTAAAATTAATAAATGAAGATTATTTAAACAAAATGGTTTTCAAAGATGTTTGCCCATTTTTTACCATATTTCAGAATTGCCACTCCCCCCACTTCTAGGATTGTCCAATGCAAAAACTGCTTTTCAAATAATAATTTCAAAACCTTTGATTATTGTGAATTAAAACATTAAGCATTTGACGCTTGTCCGTATGGCCTCATTTTCGGAACATTGCATTAGAAGCTGAAAGATCTGATGTAATCTCAATGTGCCAGGTCGGTGACTCTCATAACAAAAGCAGTCTTTTGATTTCACTTCTGACCAAACACGAACACTGCTTCTCAAAAGTCAAATAAATTGCCTTTGACAAAAGTTTCGATATTAAAAGATGCCGCAAATAATCTTATTTAAAATGTTTGTGTGTTACATGATCAACATTTTGTTATTAAACTTTTTTGCTAAAATTAATAAATGAAGTTTATTTGATAAAAATAATAGCCTTCTGCAAATTTTGAAAGGACGGTCTGGGCGTGTTCTTTGTTTAAATGCAAGGCTTATGGAACCGATTTAACCGCTTCAGACATTAACATGGGGATTAAATATCGTAAAAGAATAGGCCAAATAAATTGTCCCATGTTTAGGCAAATTTATTTATTTATTAATTTATTTTACGCAGATTTATTTATTCATTTATTTATTTTATTTTATTCAATTAAACCGTTGGGAAATAATCATTTTCATATTTTTACCAAAAATAATTACTTAAAAAATTGATATGATTAACTTTAAAAAATTACAAAACAAAATATCGCAGAAAAAAAGTGTATTTGTATGCAGAGAACTCCTTTTTCTTCGTGATTTTTATAGTTTAATCAAATTTTATTTAATAAAATTAATTTTCTTCTTCTTTCTTTTTTTCTTTTTGTTATTTGATAAGGGGTCATTTTTATCTGCTGATATAAAATGATGCCGACAACACACGTCTGTTTACGTCTAGCGTTTCGCGGCGTTTGGCCTCTCGTCTGCCCCAATGATAAATCGCATGACAGCCGATTGGTGGCGCTAACTAGGCTCAATGGCCGTTAACCTAACCGCGAAATGTAACACAAGGAGATTATTGATCCCTACCGTCTCTGCCAACAGATCTGTCCATTTTAGATTGCCCAATCGATCTTATCGATTTGTTTTTGTCCTCACTACAAAAATATTCCCGTGTGCTTGTTAGGAAAATGCAAATTTTGCTTTCTGCTTATGTCGTCTGAACATTGATCGGTTTTCGCTGGCCCGCCATTTTGTTGCGACATCAATTGTTGCAGGTATTTTAATTCGCCTGGACACGACTCATAAAGAGGGAAGTGAACAGAAAAAACACAGAGACGTGAGCCGAATAGATGTTTACTTTTTTTCCTTCTCCATAATGTCTTTGTCGTGTGCAATTCTCATCTACACCAATAAACAACGCACATATAAAAAAAAATCCAGTACCATAATCACAACCGGAAACATGTCGTCTGCTATTTTTATACATCATTATAATTTGTAATCTGATCGCCAGCACTTTTCACTCTCTTTGCAGGGGGGATGTTTTTGTTAGGAACATCGACCGCAATTCTCCACCATGACTGTCGACAAAGACGATGTAAATATTTTTGTTTGTTGTTTTTTTACGAGTTAACAATGTACTTTTGTCGTATGAGCATTTCCTGATTTTGCAAGCTTACAATTGTATTTAACTCATTCAGTGCGAAAGGTGGTGAAAAGTAATAGTTATCCATTACAAGATAAAAGCCATTGCAATATAATCCGTTGCAAATTATCCATTGCAAGTTATCCATTTAAAGATAAAATCCCTGACTCACAGATAGAATTGAGTTGCCATCAATCGCAAAAGGAAATTTGATTGAGTTAGCCATAGAACTGCCATGACGGGAAATTTCCGTCATTCGCAGTTAATGGATTAATGCAAAAGATTTACAATTAGGAAGGATTGCCAAAAACCTAAATTCTCCCTTCTAGATACGCACATAAAGAGCCCATTGTGTTGTCAGAAATATTTTGACAACCCGTGGTAAATATTAAATAATAGCATAGTACCCGTCAAAAATGACGGGTTTATTCATGGATAAACTATGGACTGGTGTAACACACCCCAATGACCCACATTTCCCTCCATTTGGCTTTGTTCAGTACTACGAACTGGATGCACACAAAAGCGAAGGCAGGCAAGCGATTAAAGCGGTAATCAGCAGCAGCCACCCTAGCTGCACCTGCTGCTTGCTTGGTCGTTGCTAACTTGTAACTTAATTTTACCGGATATTAAAGCAGCGTAAGGTTGGCCAAACGGATACGCTACTTGCCTGCTTACTCCCAGCCTGGACGTTCAAATATGACAGGATTTTGTTATTTTATATATCTGTTTGCTTTGGCGTTACAGAAACCAACCAACAAACAAACAATCATACGAAGTGACTGCTGCTGCTGCTGATGATGATCATGATGATGATGATGATCATGATGATGATGATGATCATGATGATGATGATGATGATCATGATGATGATGATGATCATCATCATGATCATGATCATGATCTTCTTCTACTCCATATTGTCTTGGACTCTTTTTGCCGCCTTACTGATTCTATACGCAGCAGTTTACAACACATTGCTGATTCTGGAAAGTTTTTTTTGCTGATTTTGCAAAGTTTTTTTGCTGATTCTGCAAAGATTGTTTTTTAAATTTAAACTTTTTATTGTGTTTTCATGGCTTCATGTCAATCACTATAAACCTATTCCGGCACAACATTGTGTAAAAAAACAACACAAGCAATTTGTTGGTTGTCCAAAAAATCATATATTAACTCAGCTATGTTTATTCCAACATTTCATGAAGTCTGTTCTCTCTTCTAACCAATGTTTTCGTCTTCTTCTTTTTGAGGAAACATATGTAGACAATGAGTTATCCATTTTGTCTATTATGTTCCTCCCTCTGAGACGAAATTCTTGCTTTCTATAAATACAGGTTATCGATTTGACTCAATATTTCGACCGTATATAAGACTAAACTAAATTTACTTTATCACTTTTTTCGAAACCAAACATATATAAAACAGGTCTGGTTAGTCACTCAATAGAAACCGTCACGTGACCAACGTCTTTTGGCAGCATGCCGTGTTGGGGATGATCAATTATAAAATTGAAAAAAAGGATGATCAATAAATAAGTTACTTCTCTCGCCTTTGGTTGGGCAATGATCACTGAAAAAGTCTGAATTATCAAAAATGAATGCTAATGAGAAAAGCTAACCCATTTAGCATGAACTCACATTGCAAATTGAACTCCCCACTGAAAACCTATTTAGGGGAGGGATTTTCAAAAACCAAAAAATCGTTTTTTCTATAATAAGGAGTAAATGTTTAGATTTTCAGCCCTTGGTGCGGCCTGTACGCGTGACACATACATACATACAAAGCCATCCAGCCAGACAAACCAACTTGAAAACTGAAGAAACCTATGATGATGTTGACTATGTTTTGACGGTTTGTAATTTGGAAATTTATCACAAGGAATTGGTTTTAAGTAACATTTTTGTTAATCAAGAATCCCACTATTTTAATTCAGGCAATTTTGCGGCTAAAGTATATTTTAGATTTTTAAACTATGCTGAATTTCAAAAACAGCTGCCTAGCTCGTGCGACTTGTTATTACTCGTGGAAGAACTCACCAATTTCAAAATGATGCAAAGTTTTAGTCCTGACCAAACAATACCAATGGTCCCAAACCATTTCGGCCCATGCACTTTTTCACCATATTTCAGAATGTCCTTCCTTCCAGGGTGAAAAAAAACATCCATCCGCTTGTACCATCGATGGTGCTACGGGGTTGTTTTTTTCATGTGAGCATTTATTATAATCCGGCTTGCTAGGCCCATCGATGCCAAGTTCGTTTCGGGAACACGTTCCTTACTCTGTCCGTTTCAAGCCTCCCATGGCGCTGGATGAGGGATTGGACTTTCTAGGTTTCGCTATTTTACCCATAACAATGGCATTAGTGCGAGGTGGACGCAGATTATCTCAGCTGAAGTTTGAACTCGACTCACCGATTCCATTTTCCGTGCTACTAACCGTTTGGCCACCGGTACCACTCCCTTTCAGGATTGTCTGACTCAAAAAGTTCATTTCATATTATAATATTGAAATATTCCAACAGTTTGAATCTGCCAATCTGTGGTCGCAATTCGCCCCTGAAACCCTAAAATATCGATCAATGATTGCTCGGCAAAGTAAGCAGTCTTAAGAATCTCCAGCAGAATGTCTTGTCAGTTGAACAACTAATCCCAAGGCTTAAAAAGCAAACAAGATAGTCCAGCCAAGAAATCTATAAATAATCGCATTCACCTTTAACCACGTCACAACTTGTATCTATATCGGGTTTTTCCTGCCAGTGTGAAAGGCAATTATTGATTTCTATCCCTATCGATACAACGACCGACTTAATGCCTCTCTGAGCACCTGTTCGTTTGACGTAGATACCGAACGGCGGCTTCGATTCAGGTCTCCACGCCAACCTTGATTAACTCCCCTTGTTGTACGCTTTACACCGTCACATGGCGCTGGCAAGCGTTCAGATGCAACTAGCGGCAAACACTGAACGGCGCCGAAAAGACGATAGGAAAGGGTGTTAGTACTTCATTTCCTTATTGTACTCCTTTTCCTTCTTGTACTTCCTTTCCTTCTTGTACTTCCTTTCCTTCTCGTACTTCTTTTCCTTCTTGTACTTCCTTTCCTTCTTGTACTTCCTTTCCTTCTTGTATTCCCTTTCCTTCTTGTACTTCTTTTCCTTCCTGTACTTCCTTTCCTTCTTGTACTCCTTTTCCTTATTGTACTTCCTTTCCTTCTTGTACTTCTTTTCCTTCTTGTACTTCCTTTCCTTCTTGTACTTCCTTTCCTTCTTGTACTCCCTTTCCTTCTTGGACTTCCTTTCCTTCTCGTACTTCTTTTCCTTATTGTACTTCCTTTCCTTCTTGTACTCCTTTTTCCTTATTGTACTCCCTTTCCTTCTTGTACTCCCTTTCCTTCTTGTACTTCCTTTCCTTCTTGTACTTCCTTCTCGTACTTCTTTTCCTTCTTGTACTCCATTTCCTTCTTGTACTTCATTTCCTTATTGTACTCCCTTTCCTTCTTGTACTTCCTTTCCTTCTTGTACTTCCTTTCCTTCTTATACTTCTTTTCCTTCTTGTACTCCCTTTCCTTCTTGTACTTCCTTTCCTTCTTGTACTTCCTTTCCCTCTTGTTTTCCTTTCCTTCTTGTTGCCGATTGCTCAAGAAATGATATTGAAATTGGACTATCAAATTATTCATCATCATCATCAGAAGCAGAAGCAGAAGCAGCAGCAGCAGCCATTCCAGGTCCACTGCTGGACAAAAGCCTCTCCCAGTTGCCAATACCCGTCACGGGTCCAGCTAGTTATTATTATTAAAAGGAGGGTGGGGAAGAGACAGTAGTAGTAGTAGTAGTAGTAGTAGTAGTAGTAGTAGTAGTAGTAGTAGTAGTAGTAGTAGTAGTGACATTTCGATTATTATTATTATTAAACTGGAGAGAGGGAAATCAAATCAAATAGTGATAGTGAACGTATTAGAACTATTAGAAACCGTCTACAAAAACTGTCACCAAAACTGTCAACATAGGTTTCTTCAGTTTTCAAGTTAGTCTGGCCAGCTGGCGAGGTATGTATGCATCACGCTTACAGGGCGTACCAATATAGCTAGAGGGCCGGAATTTTCAACATCTACTCCTTATTATGTCTAGAAAAAAACTTTTTTTTGCTTTTTAAAAATCCCCTCCCCCAATCGGTTTTTAGTTGGGGGGGGGGTCAATTTGCCTTGTAAGTTCATGCTAAATTGATCCTTTAGTTTTTGTCCAGCAGCATTCACGCTTGTTTTTGAAAATTCGGTCTTGTTTAGTGATCACAGCCCAACAAAAGGCGAGAGAAGTAACTTATTCATTGGTCACCCTTTCTTCTATTTTTTTAATTGATCACCCCAACGTGGCATGCTGCCAAAAGACATTGGTCACGTGACGATTTCTATTGAGTGACTAACCAGACGTCATTTATTATTAATAATAATAAGGGGGAGGGCAGAGAAAGTACTGCATTTGTAGTCATCATCATCAGCCATTTCAGGACCACTGCTGGATGAAGGCCTTTCCCAACACCTTCCATGCCATTTGTATGGTGAAGTTGGTTTGGGGGAAGGAAATGGCTAATTTAGCTCACCCGTTGCCACTATTTCTGGTGAGCACGGTTTTGAATTCTAGATTGGTTGGTTACTGAAGCTGAGAGCACAGTCTGCCCTACTATTTTGCCAATCGAAAAGAATGGATGTATGCCTTTCCCAAGTGTACTTCGAACTTGGCTCCCGATTCCTCTGTCCGTATCGTTAACCGTCACGCTACTCGCACCTCCATATTATCAAATTTGAAAAGATTAATTCTCATAATTCAATAAATGGAAATGATCCTATGTTAATGCATCCATGTTTACCTCTTTTTACTGAGGGCATTTCTTTGTTATTGAAACTGCGACTTCACTGCCTTCTGTCCTTTCAAAGAATACCTAAGGTTGCCTTAAGATGGACCCCAACAACAGGGAAGAGATAGAGAGGCAGGCCAGAGACCACCTGGTGGAGGACAGTGATGATGGAATTGGAAGAGATGGGTCTCTCATGGGGGAGAAGCACAAGCCAAAGCACAAGACGGCGTCGTCGTATGATTGTGGCCTTTATGTCCCGGCCAGGACGGCGAGGATTAAATAATAATTAAATTTCTTCTGTTAGACGAAGCCGTATAACAATGAACTTTGCCAACGAGATGGACATGCGAATGGCGTCGAGTTTGGGATTAGTTAGACTTTAATCAAACTTTGAAGGTGACAAAGACACAACTCTCCTTCCTTCCTCCCTTCCTTCACTCGTTCCTTTCTCCCATCCTTCCTTCCTTCACCTTTTCTTTCCTTCATTCACTCTTTCTTTCTTTCCGTCCCTTCTTATTTCCTTCACTCTTTCTTTCTTTCCTTCCATTCTTCTTTCCTTCACTCTTTCTTTCCTTTCTTTGCCTTTCCTTTTCCCTGTTTCCTTCCTTCTTTTCATCTTTCCACCTTTCTTTCATTGGCTCTTTCATTCCTTCCTTTCCGCTCTTTTCTTCGTTATTTCTCTCTTTCTCCCGATCTTTCATTTATTTCTTCACTCATTCATTCTTTTCATCCTTACTTCCGCCTTTCACGCTTCTCTTTCTTTTCTCTTTCCTTCCTTCATTAGCTCTTTTCTTTTCACCTTTCCTTCCTCCACTCTCCCCTTCCTACCTTCATTTGCTATTCCCTTCCTTCTTCTCTTCTTTCTTTCCATCCCTCTTTCTTTCCTTCGTTCTTTCATTTCTTCCTTCCTTCCTTGCACCCCTATTTTCCCAAGGCTTATCAACACTCCCACTCTGCTCACCAACCAGCTTTCCTTTCTCTCTCCACCCCCTTCTTTCGTGGCTTATCATTATCTGGTATTCCTATTCGTTTTGCCTTGCAGCCAGCGGACCCCTTGTGTTATCTCTAGACTCACCTAAGTCAGACCCCCAACACAATGAGACTTGAATCTTTTCTCATAAACCTGCTGTCGCCCCTTCCTCTCTTTTGTCCCCAACAACGCAAGGTAAGCAGTTTCTCTGACCAAGATTGTCTGTTATGCCAGACATTTCGGACTTGGTCAGATTTCTTCTGGCTTCCGATTTTGAAACGCCAATACAAGAATTCTTACAAATGCAACTTTTCAATGCTTCGTTTTGAATCAATTAAGACACACCAAGAACGAAAATAAATACATCAAGTCCTTGACAGCAGATGGTAATGCTAGCATGAGGCTCGGGAGCAAGAGAAGTTTCGGGGAACGCCTATGCCCAACCGTGGACTTTAAAAGGTCGATGATGATGACGATGATGATGATGATGATGATCATGATCATGATGATCATCATGAATAGTTCACGCCACGTCTTTTCTAGATCTTTTTACTTCTTAGCTGACTACCTTCTGATCTTTTTTTTTCTTTCCTGCTTCTTTTTCTTTTTCTTCTTTGACGACTCCGTTCCGATCTAACTTCTTTTTTCTTCTTCTTTTCCCCCTTCTTCGCTTTTGCTGGCCACCTTTTGATTTGACGTCTCTTTCTTTCTTTCTTCTTTTATTTCTTTCTTGTCCATCCCATCATGCATGGATTTCAAACTTAATGAATCTCTTACAGTGGTTTATTAATACCATACCCTTTCAAGACTAACTTATTAAGGTGATTAATGCCTGAATTAAAACGTCCCATTAGACTTCTAAAAGAGATGTATGATATAGAAACCTCGGAATGTATATGTCCCAGGTTTCTCGAAAGGGATAACCAATTCTTTGTCTAGATATATGGTCTTTAAACCGACTTACACATGAAGATAAACGGCATATGCTACCCAAATTCCTCTTCCTTACCATTACACAGGGGTTAACCCGCTTCTCCGAGTCAGTCATCGCGAGTTTCTCTCAAATAGTCTTTGTACTTATCGATTTATCTCTGCCAACAAAGGTTTCTCTCAGGGTTGCCATTTTAGCCATTTCATGGCCAAATTTGTCAAGTCTTTTAGAAAAGCATTTGGTCATGAACCTTTTGTTTGGCCATATTTAGATTCTTGGCCATTTTGACTTTGTTGCAGTAGTATTTTTAACAAATACTTATTTCTGTGTGTTCTGCAGTATTACAATGTTTTATAAAAAAAATCAGTATTATTAACCCTTTCCATAGTACGATTTACCTTCATCTTAATTTTTCAGTTGCTTTTTATCGCAATAAAAAAGCAACTGAACAATTAAGATGAAGGTCAATGGTAATATAAGCAAATATTTAAAACATTAATAATGACGATTTACAAATGGTCATCTAAAATGAATAATAAATAAAATAATTGCTTTCATAAACAATGTTAGCATGTGGCCATTTCTGGCCATTTTTGGCCATTTCTTGCATGTTTTTGGTCCGAAATGTCAGCAACTATCTGGCAACCCTGGTATTCACTCGTGTTTGTCTGTATATTTGTGCACACAATATTTCCCAAAGTTCTCAATGAATTACAATGACATCTCGTGGAAAGATGGCCCAACGGCTATGGAATAATTGATTTTTTAAATTTGTGTGTGTGTGGGGGGGGGTATCCAGTATTTTTTTATCCGAATCGAACATGGATGGAGCTGAAACGAAACAGCTTCCCAACCACCCCAATTACAACAATGAATCAATCAAATTTGTTCATTTACTGGCCCTGTAATAGGTTTATGTAACAGAATGTCCCTCTCATTTCCTCATTCTTCCCGACCCTTTTCTCCTTCCGCCCTTTTCTTCTAATCTTCCTCCTGTACTTCCTCTCTCCTTTCTTCTTCTCATCTCCTTCCACTTCTTTTCCTTTCTCTTCTTTCTCTTCTGTCTTCCCTTTCTCCTTCACTTCTTCCTCTTACCTTCCTCTTCCTATTCTCTCCTTTTTATTTTCCCTTCTTCCCACTCTCTTCTCTATTCCTCTTCTATCTTTATCTTCTTCTCTTTCACTTTGACACACACCCTAACCCATTATCCATACTTTGCACTCCCCATTTTGCGCCTTATTCCCCGTCTCATCCGTTTATTTAATTAACGTCGAGATTGTTAAAAAAAAAAATACGGCTTAAAAATAACTACACAGAAATTTTCAAGGCGAGGAAAGGAAGGGCGAGGGAAGGAAGATTGTTTTTTTTTTAAATATTCTTTTTCAAAACTTCATCGGAAAGAAATGATTGGCAAGGGCGTTCGAGTTTTGTCATTCTGGTCTCTCATTTCCCTAAATGAATTTTGCAAGATTTTTGTTTCTATTTGATTTTTACAATCCTTTCCTTTTCGGGAAATTCGGAAATCAAAACTGCATCATTTTACGAGCGGCTTTTGATCGTGTGTGTGTGTGTGTGTGTGATCAGAGCGGTCATATCAATCCCAGTCTGTTCCTATATATCATAGTATGTTTTAACTTCGTATCTATTTATCTATCTATCTATCTATCTATCTATCTATCTATCTATAAGTATATGTGTAGATAGGTATATACGAACTTTAAAAATATTTTGAAAGATAGAAACAAACTGAGATTGAAATGAACCCACTGATTGATATATATATATATATATTGGCAACAAAAGAAACCCTGCACGAGACGTGAAGAATGGTCAGGCTCGGGCATTGTGAATGCGACCTGTCACACGGTACACAGGATCACTCAGTGGTGTCTCACTGCCGTTTGAGGAGAGTGTCTGTTCACTAATACGCAGTAAGGTCCCCTCTGATTGGTTGTCAAGTTACATCAAGGCCACGCAACCGGTTCTCAAGACATCCAAAATAACTGGACACTTTCCGAGCAGACCTCGTATATACGTATGTAAGTAAAGAGGGAGAAAAGGAAGCAAAGATCAATATGAACGAGAGAGAGGGGGGAGAGAGAGAGAGAAAGAAAGAAAGTGAGAAATAGGGAGAGAGAGTGAAAGGCTAAGAGCAGAGACACACAGAGAGTGAGTGAGAGGGAGAGAGAGAGAGAGAAAGAAAGAAAGAAATAAAGAAGGGGGGGAAAAGACTGAGACAGATAAGAATGGATCAAGACAGAACAATTTTCAACGATAACCCCCCCCTTCCAAAAAAAAAATCTTCCCCTAATGTCCACCTCAAATCGCATTTTCCCTGAACAAATGAAGTCTCTACTGTTACACAAACGCTACGCACGCACCAGGAACAGGTACGTACATACATTACGAAAAGAAGTGGAAAGCTTATCTCAAATACGTAGACATTGAAACATTCGAACATATACAATGCCTATTTGCACACACACACACACACACATACAGAGAGGGGGGGTGAGAAGAACGCAATATAATTCAGAAACAGTTTTACTTCTTCTTTCTTTGCTTCTTTTTCCTCCTTTTCCTCTTCTTTCTCTTATTATTGTTCTCCTTCCACTTCTTCATTTTTTCATCATCATCATCATCATCATTATTATGAGAGTTGACTTTACTTTCCCATGTAACAAGAACAATCCTCAGCAAAAACAGTGGAGTAAACTGATATATAAAACCTGCTTTAACATTCCATGATTTGAACTCACGATCAAGTAGACAGCCTCGCACTGCGCGAAACTGACAAGTCTTACATAGCGCTAAAATGTATAGTAGAAATACACCAGGAAGTAGGAGCAGCCAAGCGTGTCCTCTTCTTCTTCTTCTTCTTCTTCTTCTTCTTCTTCT
>VCCN01004595.1:687985-698815 GCA_006491835.1 Architeuthis dux | reverse complement strand
TGCTAGGGATAACTCTAAGAGATAGAAAAAGGTCAACATTGAGGGAAGACTAGTGAAGGATATTATACGAATAATTAAGCAACACAAATGAAGATGGGCTGGACACTTAACAAGAAGAGATGACAGCATATGAAGCAACAAACTAACCGATTGGTGCCCATGGACTGTAAACGCAGTAGGAAAAGACCAGACACAAGATGGAGGGATGAGATAGAAAGGTTTGCCGGTAAGACATGGCAGAGATTAGCACAATCGCGGTCGTCATGGAATGAGATGAGAAAGGCCTTTGTCCAGCAGTGGACGTATAATGGCTGATGATGATGATATATATTCAGAGGGAGATGATGCGCACAAATGTATAACAAATGTATAATTATTTACAAAGTTAGACACAAGCAAAAATAACTTTCAGTTTTCATTCAAATAGTTCTTCGGACGGTTGAACTCCTTCTTGTTTGTGTTCTTCGGCCTTCTTCAGGTGTAAACTCTGTGTGTGATGGGGTAAACAGAAGGTTTTTAATTTCGAAGTGGGTAACCCTTATAACATAGGATTCGGGTGTTTCTTTGTCCTTGTCGCGTTTGGGTCTGTTGAGCAGCGAGAGCCATATCGGGTTGAACTCCGCCTTGTCTGACTAATGCATTTAGCCGACCTGTTCATATGAACTTTCTCTTTGATTTTTCTCTGCTTCCAACAGCTTCAATAATCTGGATTTCCTCCCAGAGAGGAAGATGGTCCCCTTTCTCTCTCCAGATGTGGTCAGCCATTGCGGATGTATCTATCTCGTCCTTGATTATAGCTTTTTGTGTTCCTCAAGCCTGAACTTCAGGGGGCGTTTCTCCCGTATAGATTATACCACAGTTACATGGGATGGCGTAAACACAGGTGTTCACCAATTTCGGGTCACCAGAAGGGCCCACAGAAGAAGGCCGAAGAATGGATCGGACAAAACGTCGTGTTAACAACACAAACAACAAGAAGGAGTTCAATTGTACGAACAACTATTTGAATGTTAATGATCCTTCTCAAAACAATCCAAACAATAAGAAGGAGTTCAATCGTCCGAAGAACTATTTGAATGTCAATGACCCTTCTCAAAAGTATAGAAAACTTTCAGTTTTGTTTTCGTATCTGGAGAAAGCGGACAATTTTATACAATGTCACGTGGGGATTGAACTCACTACTAATGATCTCCAAGTCTAGTCTGTTAACCATAACAGTACCACGAAACGCCCCTCTCTCTCTCTCTCTCATTCTCTCTCTATATATATATATAAAATATATATACACAAAGGAAGTTTGAACAGGCCGCAGAAACCGAATATAGTATGGACTTTTGCCAATACCCTTTGTGAGCAGTATCCTTTGTGAGATTGCTGTAAATATAACCAAGTGAACTACTTCGAAGAGGAAAAGGAAGTAATTTTTCATAACCAAATTTCCATAACGTTTGAGTTGCACCTCGTATGTATATGTTGGGACAGGCAGGTAAAATGATTGTATTGCGCCAAACTCCTTAGTAAAGAGGACATGCCTACCTTCAAAATCAACATTTGAATATCCAACTTTTACGAACACCGATCACTGGCACCGTTAAGAAATTCGTGACTACCTCAGCCACCGTGCAGAACTTTGGACAGTTAATGTTTTAAATTTCTAGATTTTAAAGAGTTTTCCAGGCTTACGAATGAGACAAGAAAAGCCGCTCTATCGTTTGAATTATCGCTGTTGTGAAGATACACTTACCCCGTTTAGCGCTGATTCGCTATTGCGCTCTTTTTCAAATAGCTTTCCTAATAAATGAAGAGTGTGGTTCCAAAACGCGATAAGCGCCATTGTTTAATTGAATTAAAAACATTATTTTTTTTAATGGTGCTTATCGCGTTTTGGAACCACACTCTTCAAATTTAGAACTGTTAAATTTCCGAAATAAATAATCCTAAAAGACAGCATCATGGACAGTATCCGAAATAACTGTATACTATATGCTTTGGTTAATGTGCAAAGTGTATAAGAATAATAATACCATGTATCGATATACATCGACATCTAATGCAATTTCACCAAAAAGTAGCTACCAGATGAGATATACAGCACTAATCCATTCTATCTTTCGACATCCTATATTTTAAAATGATTGTTGGTACAATCTCTATTTATCCTATGTTACAATTACCCCGTAAAGCTCTGTTTTGTTTACCGCTGCCTCTTTTAGGAACGTATCTAAAGCTCTAACTGAGGTGTTATTGTACTTAAATGTAAAGAAAGAGAAAAAAAGGGGGTTGAACTTAAAAGAATCCCGGCCGCCAGCTCTCATCCCCACAAAAAAAACCTAGTTCGTTGTTTTCCTAAGAAGCAAAGAAAGCCACGAAATTCTCTTCAAAAAGAAATAAACAAAAGTTAAGAACTAATTCTGGCCTTGTTGATTTCTTTCGCAAAATTCAACGATCACGCCGTAACTAACTCCGTGCCGAATTTTGCCAAATGAGAAAGACAGAAAAAATCAATATGTAATTAAAGACCTTCTCTTTGAAAGCATCAATATTCAACTACGATTCCCGATGTTACGCCATTTTTTTCCCGGCATGCCTTCGTATTTCCCCCTAACGTTTCATTCTCAATTCGTTCCTGTCTCTAACCTCGCCTTATCTTCTCCAACTTCGCCTTATCGTCCGTCCAGACATTATAAAACTGTGAGAGGTTTTAAAAAGGCTCTGGTCGACTTCATGAATAAAACATATAAGGATGTTTTAATTTATATGAAATCCCCCGAATGATTCTAATGCTTGATTTTTCCATCCAGCGTCCGTTTGTTTTGGGAGGAAAAAAAGAAAGAATATAATTATTTAATTGCAAGAAAAGAAGAAACTAAAGTGCGGTCAATAAATGTCAAAGAAAGAAAAAACGTGAAATGTTTTAGAAAGAATTATGTCTTTGGGGAAAAAAAGATAGTTCCAGGAAGAAAGTAATAAGAATGTACTCGAAAAACAAAGAAAGAAAGATGTTAATGTATTTTTTTAAAAGTGTGTGTGTGGGGGGGGGGGAGAATGAAAGAAAGGAATGAATGGAGAATAAAGAAAGAGAGAAAGGAAGTGAGAAAGAAAGGCATGACGAATAATTATAATTCGAAACGAAAAAGAAGGATCTCGATGTATTTAAAAAGAAGAAATATATAACGAAGAAAAGAGAAAGAAAGAAAGAAAGAATGAAGGAAGGAAGGAAGGAAAGAACGGAATGAAGAGCAATTATAATTCGAAACGAAAAAAAGAAGGAAAGAATAAAGAAATTACAATTCACATATATAAAACGCCATTTGTATCCATATATATTTTTGTATTTCTTTTTATTTTACGAGACACTTCAATGAACGCACAGATTGTACACTCTGATCCTAGGCAGACGCCCGGTGAGCGACACTTTGATCCTAGGCAGAAGTGCCGATCCATATGTAAATAATACCGTCATTTTTATCGGGTGCTAGTTAAAAATATATTCGGAGAAGGGAAGAAGAAAAGGAGAGAGCAAGGGGGGGTAGAAAATAAATAGAATGCAAAATGAAAGAAAGAAAGAAAGAAAGAAAGGGATGAACAGCAAGTATAATTCGAAACGAATGGAACGAAAGAAATATATTTGGAGAAGGAAGAAGACAGAAAGAAAGAAGAAAAAGGAAGAAAGGAAAGCAAATAAATTTAATTCAAAATGAAAAAGAAAAAGAATTACAATTAAAACTATATTTGGAAAAATGTAGAAAAGAAAGAAGAAAAGAAAGAAGTTAAAAGAAAGAAGAAAATAAAGAAGAAAAGAAAGAAGGGCTCTCTAGCAACAAATGCGTTTACAAACTCAAGACAAAAAAGGGGCGAGAAATTCCGTCAGATTAAAACTGGAATCTTTGAATTCAATGCTACTAATGTGTTCATTCCGTTTCTGATGCTCTTTTGCTCGATCTTGATTTCATTATTGAGCGTCTCCCCCGTGCCCATCTCTGATGCATTAATGTCATTTCGCCTCACTCTACCCTCGTGTCTGACTGTCAATCAGATTTGCATAGGGAACATTCAGAATGTCAGTTTTCATGAAATTTGCATATCTACATATAATATTAGAATTGAGATTTGTCTGGTGATGTGTTGAAGATGTCAATTTGTTTCGAAGAGAAACGTGTTTCATAATAATATCAGAACGATAGATGAAATGTTTAAATCTATATTATAATTTGCAAGCTATCATTCTGTCTGTGGCATAAGACACACAAATAGAGGAATGAGGTAATGCAAACACCTAAACAAAACATTGGCTGGTGCTAAGTAAGTTCTGTTGTGTGTGTTCGTGTGTTTGACGGCTGCTGGTAATATAACTACTACTGCTGCTACTGTTGCTGATTTGTCAATTTCGTTTTTTACTTAATTTACTTTTAAAATAAAGACTAGAGACTCGCGGGGTTGAGAGTTAAGGTGAGAGTAAGGAGGGGGTGAGAGAAAGAAAGATAGAGGGAGTTTTTTTTTCTCTCCAGATTTGTATAATCTGCAGCACCCAAATGCTATGAACTGATATTTATGGAAAGTACACCAATAGACTGACCGCAGTCAGCATGGGGTGTGAAACGAACATGTATTCCAATGTTGATAAGTTAACACACCAAGTTGAATTTGCACTTGAAAATTAGTCTAACTTCCCCGGTTGACACCTTTGCTGTTTTAAATGCAATTACATTAGTAAATCTTCCACGTTAGGAATTATTCTCTGTGATGCAATACATGTATAACAACCTAATACATAACATTCTGAACTATGTGATAATCCAACCTCGGATTAACGTTGCTCTTATCCATGCTTTTATACTGAGACAAACTTGCAAGTACTTTTTGGGATTGTTTCCTTAATCTTTTTTTCTCCTCCGGATCTGTTTCCAATTGGTTTCGATGAAATGAAATTTGCCTCGGCTTTTCTATCAAGACACGTTTTATTGCGTCGTCGAAATTGTTCTTTTGCCTTTTGCTAGCAATGCATTTCTTCTTTTACTAATGTTTGCAATGACAGCAGAGATCAAAGATCGGTTGAAGATTGATCGCAGGACAGGAAGGCAATCCGAAATAAAACCTGCAGAATTTTTACTGTCAGCAGTTTTTTAAAAATGTATTGGTGCTTTCTCTGTGTGCATGGACATGAAATAAGATGGGTCTCTCTCACTCTCTCTCTCTCTCTCTCTCTCTCTCTCTCTCTCTCTCTCTCTCTCTCTCTCTCTCTCTCTCTCTCACACACACACACACATAAATTCACGTGTGAGTGGTTATTCACTAAGTTAAGTTAAGTCTGACACAAGGCCACACTAGCGCGGCATTCAGTGAGGACCGAACTCACTACATGAGCGAATTAGTTTGTGAGACTAGCTTTCTAAACATCGCGCCGTGGTAAACGCCCATTTGTGTGTATGTATATGTGCGACTGTCCGTTTATAGATAAGTAGATAGATATGCAGAGATAGATAGATAGATAGATAGATAGATAGATAGATAGATAGATAGATAGATAATGATTCTGGGACCAGGCATGGTTTCGGGGCTGAAGCATCATTACCACTAACCCAGGGCACCCCATCAATACCTTAAGATACCATTAAACTTTGTTGGTTTGATTATGGGAATGCCAGATAAAAATGCAGTCTCCTCATGTATTAATTACCGCTACCCACAACAGACCGGTTTAAACACTGTTGCTGGGTTTAGGTTATTCATGTGTTCTGACATGTATAAGTATCTATCTATGTATCCGGACATCGTCCAGCCCTTACCGTTCATAGTAGAAGCTTGAAATTTTGCACACACATACACTCCCCCCTCAATGAGTAGGGAAAATATTGTTTTTTAAATAGGTTTTTAGTGGGACTTCAATGAGGGGTTCAATTTACAATGTAAGTTTATGCCAAACTGATCTCTTAGTTTGTGCCCAGCAGCAATCTTACGTGTTTGTTTTTAATTTGGATTTTTTCGTGATCACTGTCCACCGCCACTGTTTAATTTACGAGGTAAAAAGAAGCAGATATATTTCTTCTTATAGTCACAACTTTCCAGTCATGAGCCCAGAAATGATGGAACGTTCATTCAATGATGGGGGATTTGAGAGAGAGAGAGAGAGAGAGAGAGAGAGAGAGAGAGAGAGAGAGAGAGAGAGAGAGAGAGAAAGAGATTAACAGACTGAGATAGATAAATAGATACATACATACATACATACATACATACATAGACTTTGATGTATTAGAATTCAAATTGTGTCAATTTATAGCGAAAAGTTATATACATAAATGTATATGCTTCCACACACACGCGCGTTCGCGCGCGCTTGTTCAAACAACCTACAGTGGAATTTAATTATGGCAGGAATAATCTCCAACGAGAAATCAGAAATATATTATTACTCTCTCTCTCCTATGATCCCCACCAATCACCCACGCCCTAAGCCATGCCTTTACATCAGCAGGTGATTTAGGAAAACTTCCAAGCTCTTTATGAAGTTTCAATGGAGAAGGCTCCAAGGTGGCCATCTTGTAAACTAGTCCTTCTTAGGACAATACAGCATAGAACTGTTGCCAAAACAACCGATGGGGGACTGTTGTCTCCGTGATATTCTCATTGAATTTGTACAAACCTGTGTGTACTGGCCAACAATGAGAATTCACAGACCGATGCGAGCAGCAGAGGCAGCGGCAATTTGGTGGGCTTTTCGCACGCGGTTCACAGAAACAACGAATTCACTGCAAAATGTTTTGCAGTTCAAAGAAAAGAAAGAAAGAAAACAAAAAACAACTAAAAGTAGGAGATCGTCCAGTATTTGTGTGCAAAAAAATACTATTTTATAGATAGATAGACAGAGACTGGGATATATAGATAGATAGATAATTAGATAGATAGATAGATAGATAGATAGATAGATAGATAGATAGATAGATAGATAGATAGATATAAAGAAAGAAAGAAGATTCGCAGACCTATGCGAGCAGCAGCAGGAACAGTAATAGTAAATTTGTGGGCTCTTCGTACAAAGTTCACAGAAATAACTTCAGGGAAATCCAAAAAGGAATTCATTTCCAGTTGTTTTGCTGTTCAGATAGCGAAAGAAAACAAAACAAAAACAACAAAAAGTAAAAGGAAGATCGTCCAGTATGTTTTT
Source organism: Architeuthis dux (assembly GCA_006491835.1). Taxonomy (NCBI): domain Eukaryota; kingdom Metazoa; phylum Mollusca; class Cephalopoda; order Oegopsida; family Architeuthidae; genus Architeuthis; species Architeuthis dux. Next base: position 691,653 of record VCCN01004595.1, on the reverse strand, counting down.
GCAAAAAATACAATTTTTCATTTCTTTTTCTTTTTGACATTTTCCCAACATTTTTCCAACATTTTAGAAGTTCCGGCTTGCAGATTCCGTAAGTCAAAGATCCCATCATTGGTGCACCTAGAGAGCAAAATGTTTCGGTTTGTCTAAATCCTTTAGAGCAGTTGTTCTCAAACTCTTTTGAATAATGTACTCCCTTTGAAATATTTATCTCACCAAGTACCTCCTGTACGGCGCAAAACATTTTTGGCCGAAAACAAATTCCTATATAAGGCAGCGCTGCACCATCAGTGTCTGATTTATTAAACAACCACCTTGTAGTTGTAACTGAAAAACACTTCAATGCTGCATTTCAAATGTTTAGAACCCGTCACTAAATTCATGGCAAACCAGTTTTTGTCATCATGCAATGACACTAAGACGGCATTGTAGTAGCATTGAACTAATTGTTTGGCACTTACCATTTAGTGATAAACATGGGTTTGTGCTTTACTGGGGATCTTTGCCATTCTTGGTGACTGCAACGATTAAACACTTCTCCAGGCAAATTCTATTTCCTTGGTTTGTTTTGATCAGAGTCATTGCAGAAAAGGATACACCACACAAATACGTTGACCCACAAGGTTATAGTTGTTCCAAAGTAACTTTCCCAGCTGATGGCATCCTTCTTCACATACACCCAGTGTGAGAGTTGAAGTGTCAAACTTCATCTGTAAGCCATGGTCAGATGACACATCCAAGTGTTTTCTTGATAACTGACAGCAAACTGTCTTCTGTTTGTTTCAAACAAGAGAAATGGGTTTCTCACCCAAACCAGTTGTGCAGATTTCTCCTCCATGTCAGTGAAGTAATAATTAAAACCACCAATTAAGTTGGCCAAATGACCCTCTATGATTGACTGCAGCGCCGGCAATGAGATTCTAAGGAAACCGCAATATCAGACTTAAAAGAAAACAGACTCAAAAGAAAAACCCAGATTATAAAAATATCATCTTTAAATGGAAATATAATTGTGTTTTACTTTTATATGTAGATCACAATAATTACCCCCCCCCTCTTCCTCAATTCTTCTTGATTCGTTATTTATTTTCTATTTTTAATTCTTCCAAAGTATATTTTGCATACAGCTGTTTCTTCCATTCCATTCCTTATTTCTTTTCTGGCCTCCCACATAGCGCATTACATATCAACCTATATATTGCTTTGCAAGTAATCTATCTTTTACAGTATCTGCTTTTAAAGAATTAATGTTTCTTGTAAATATAAATATATGAGTTATTTTCAAGAATTTATTTATTTGAGGTACGGAAAAACTCAGATTATAAACTATTTTCAAAATAAAAACTCAGAAACCCCAGATTTTATTTATTTGTTCTTTCTTGGTTGGGGGCAGCATTAACAGCCCTGCTTCACTGGAGCTATTTCCACATCCTTACTCGAGAGAGGAGAGTATCCACCCGGACAAAGCAGGTAAAATCCCACTCAGCACCTATTCCCAACTTGTAATACAGCTCTAATCTGGTCTAATTTGCTGAATTCGCTGACTTTGTGGTTGTTCGTCTCATATTCTACATTTGCTATTCACCTGTGTCTTATCTATATTAGCCTTTATATAATTGGTTTTTATGGCCTTTTTAGGCCGCTATTAAGAGTGGATCAGTTTCTCTGTTTAGGTTTCCTCTACGTAGCGATGTCGATTCATCTGCAGCATTCTTCTTCTTCTTCTTCTTCTTCTTCTTCTTCTCAGTTTGGGGTGCGGGTAAACAATAATAATTCCCGCCCCTGTGCCCCATCCCTAGTGACGGTTATTGTTGATTAATTTGCAGCGACACATTAGTTTCTCTTTGCCTCTGGCATCAATTAACGGTTTTTTAATTTTCCATTTTTAGAAGAAAATTAAAACACCAACCTTTTTCTCGGGAATTTCATATCTTTGGGATCCAAAATCCATTTAAAACTTTTGCCTGATTACAAAATGTTCATTAAATATAAAAGACATTCTTTCAGATTGTGTGTGAGTTATATAAAGAGAGAGGGGGGGGTGAAGAAGAAATAGAAAAAGAGAGAGAAAAAAGGTAGACATTTGGATGAATTCTGATTGTAACCAAATGTGTATCTTTTTGAATGAAACAAATGAAGTCTTTTTGAATTTAACTTGAAGAAGAATGAAACGAAAGAAAATGAGAGGAAGATAAACAGAAAATATTCTTTTGTTTTCAATCAATGCGCTTTATTTTGTTTTTATTTTCATTTTTTGTTTTTTGTTTTTAACTTCCAATTATCGATACCTCCCTGCCCACCACATTCTGACCGGCCCCAAAGGCACATCAATCTCGTGAATAAATAATATAAAATCATTTTCTACCTGGCTCTTTTTCTCTCCTCGACTATATTATTTTAATTATAGAATTTTACAATGCCCAGTATGTAAAGCAGTGATTTCCAAAGTGGGCACTACCTCCCCTTGGGGACGCTAATTTACCCAAAGGGGTTACTGGAAGGCGAAGGGCAGTGGGGGACGTTGAAAGACATGGATGGTGAGGAGGCAGGGACAAATGATACAAATCGATATCTCCTCTGCTTTAAGTTGTATGTATTAAAGGTTGTTTTTTTGTTCTATTAAGTAATCAAGTGTTTTCTTACAATTACAATAAATACATAAATTAAACAAAAAATGTTTGTTTAATTTTCAATGTGTCATTGTTGGCCGACTTTACGGGGTCACCGATGAAATATATGTTCTAACAGGGGGCGGTAGTCTGAAAGGATTTGGGGAACACTGGTGTGGAGAAAGGAATATAAAATTGTCTGTGGCTAAATAGAGGTAAATGTATTTAAACCTTCTTAAATGCAGAGGAAATCTTTTATTATAATCATTGATAATACTATAAAACAGTTATTGTTATCAAAATCGCTCTGTATTTGAACTTTTTATTGTTACTAGTCCGTTCGCTGACGGTTATCATAAGAAATGAGTGAAACGAAGATTAGAGGAAGAAAAAGCTTCTTCAATCAATGCACCTCATTTTTGTTTTGTTTTGGTTTTGGTTTCCAATTCTCAATAGTCCCCCTCCCTGCCCACCACATTCACACCGGCCTGAAGGCATATCAATCCCCACAAATAGAATGCTCACTATCTATCATTCTTTTGTTTCACATCACGACCGCGTAGAGGTTACTCGGTGCATATTTTCAGTTTAGGATCTCAAATCCAATTCATACATCATAGAAAGAAAATAATACTCTGCTAATGAAGACTTTTAAATTGTGGTCGTACATTAACAAATGTATTACCACAAGGAAATCACCTTTCTTCTTAATACTAATATTCGTAACACACAGTATTCTTCGTAAATAAATAAATAAATAAAATACTGTCTTTTTCTCTGCTCGACTACATAATTATATAGATTTTAACTTTTCCCAGTATGTGGAGAACGCAATATAAAAATTACTATGGCTAAATACTGGCAAATATATTCCAAGCTTCTCAAATATTTCTGGCCTAGATCGGGATTATTTACTAATCTAAGCAAATACCGATGTATATATGAGTATCTTTATATATATAGATGCATCCGTGTATGTACGGAATGTGTGTATTGGTTATACCGTACTGAAATTAAGCGCAGCCATGCAGCTATATATATATATATATATATATATATATA
>VCCN01004595.1:480180-492428 GCA_006491835.1 Architeuthis dux | reverse complement strand
CCCCCTCCCCCTCTTCCTCATCATGACCTCTACGCATTCCCCATTCGTGTCGGTTTATATTCATCGTTCGGTTTATATATCTTTTAATAAATACCTCTAAACTCAAGAAATGTAGTGCAATCTGATGTGAGAAGAATGAAACAGGATTTTCTACGCATTTGCAAATAAATAAATAAGGGAGAATACTCTCCCTTAGCATTTAATAGTTATCTCCCTTGACAAAAATCTTCATTTCTAAAATGTGGCAGACAGACGGATAGGTTGCTTATTATAAGATAGATTTACTTAGTCCAGTACGGTTCATGGCAAAATAGGGGTGTATAAAGCTTGTGTTAGGCCAAATTCCAAGTGGTGAATTCGACTTCTACCTAAACTTGAACGCTCACATCTGGCACCCGTTGGCAATAAGTAACTATTTCCACGAGGCCACAAGGCTTTTTTTTAAGAATCAACACCAAATAAAGAATGAATGATGATTGTTTAACGTCAAAGTCTTCTAATTATTTCACCAACCAGACAGACCATGTCAGGGTTTAGTCATTCTCTACTCATAAAATGCTTTAAAAACGTTCTGAAAACAAGTCTGGTTAGTCACTTAGTAGAAACGTCTTTGGACAGCATGCCGTATTGGGGGTGATCAAATGAAAAATTGGAAAAAGAGGTAATCAATGAACAAGTGACTTATCTCGTCCCGTGTTGGATCACTAAAAAGTCCAAAAACTGCCGGAAACAAACTAAGGGCCTAATTTAGCATAAACTTTAATTTAAACCCCCTCTGAAAACCTATTTGTTTTTGTTTTGTTTGGGGGCGGGGGTTAAAAAACAACAAAATACGTTTTTTCTAGACATAAGGAGTAAATGTTTAAATTTCCAGCCCTCTAGCTCCATTGGTGCGACCTGTACGAATGACACATACATACATAGATAAATAGCCAGCCAGCTAGCCAGGTAGAATCATTTAAAAACTAAAGAAACCTATGTTGACCTATGTTGACAGTTTTGGTTGATGTTTTCTAATAGCCAGAAAGAAAGAAAAAAAGAATGGCCAGAAGAAAATGACCAGAAAGAGAGCCAGAAAGAAAGAAAGAATAACCAGAAAGAAGGGGAAGAATGACTTGAAAGAAGTGGAAGAATGACCTGAAAGTAAGAAACAATAACCAGGAATAATGGCCAGAAAGAATGACCAGAAAGAAAGAAAGAAACAGGGCGGGGGATAGTTTGTTATTCCCGGTTGTTGTGGTTTTATAGTTGACGTCGCAAGAGCTTTATTGTCAGTTTCAGGTAATAACGCCTTGAAACAAAACAAATGATCCTTTTATGTTCAAACGGCCACAGAAATTGATATACGGCCTGATAACAATGAGACAGACAGAGCAAAAACTTAGAAACTCCAAAAACAACAATGATTCAATCAATCACGAGTAAGGCGGCTTCCGGCATTAGAATGGATTTTAAATAAATAAATAAAAGGAGTCTCCATTATTTGCTTAGGGCCATTATAGCTAAAATTAATTGTAATTTATTTTCTTTCTTTTCGCCCACACATTGCACCGAGCTAATTATATGGTTATATCGTTAGACCACCGGCTCAAAGGTCATCTGTTTGTTTGTCTCAACCTACTTTGCAGGAATATAAAATAAGAACGGAACTTTATGGCATATCAAGAGATTCATGGGCCATGTCCTAAAACATTTTCATGCTAAAAAACTAAGACAACTGATCTTAGTAGAGCAGTGGTTAAAGAGCCAGTTTTTTCAAGCCATTGATAGTAAGTTCGATCATTTCTGTTGGCTTCGTCAGCAATGTTTTAGGCATGGTTAAAGCCAAGAACTTTTAAAGATTTATTATTTTAAAAAATGTCAGTCTTTTAATGTAACTAGTAAATACCAGTTGCTTCGATGACGGTATAACTAGGGGTGGAAATTTAAAGTACTGTACCCTTTTGCGTACCCCTACCCTGCTTCTCTCTGCCTCTACCCCTGCTCTTCACGGTTTTTGAGTTGTGATTCTATTCTCAGAACAGCACCATAACCCCCACCCCTTTGAATGTAAATTGTTTTTAAGTGTGACGGATGTAAAGAAAGATTTGGAAATACAGTAAGTCCCCGGGTTAAGAATGTCCGAATTACGGACCACTGGTACTTACAAACAGAGTGCTATAAAGTCTATTATATTACAAATTTGAATTAAATACATTAAATGCTTAGAATTTTCTCCTATTTACCCCATGCCTCCAAAGCATAAATCTGATGCCTTGCTGGTGATGCAAGGAAAACGATCATGATTGAAAATAAAGTGGAAATAATAAAGCGATCGGGAAGAGGTGAAATTGGAAAAGCATTAGGCTCAACGATCGGAACATTTTAAAGGATAAAGTGGGAATAATGGATCATGTGGAAGGGCTCTACCCCGGTGAAAGCTACAATTATTACTAAGCAACGTAGTGGTTTAATCATTGAAATTGAAAGGCTATTGATAATTTGGTTAGACGATCAAAATGAGGAGACAATTCCTTTTAGCTTTGCTTTAGTACAAGAAAAGGCCGGAAAACTTTCCAATGATTTAAAGGCTGCACTTGTAGCAAGTGAAGGTAATTGGGATTAAGAATTTGTCTCGAGTACTACGTATATCTATACTAACATTTGATCCCTTTGTTTGTCTTCTCCGCTAAAACTACAAGGCCCATCGACTTAATATTCTGCATGGAGAGTCAATAAAAATCGACTTCTCACATAGGCTAACCTTGGAGGTCATTCGAGGTCACCAGAGGCAATTTCTTTCTCAATCTCCGTTTGTATATCAACATTTTCCTCTATCATTCGTATTATTAATGATTCAAATGTTTCTTACAATAAAATTAGTTTTATACCAGTTTTGAGCATTTTTTCGTATCACATTGACGAAAAATGCGTTATGAGTAAGAGTAGTAATACTAGTAAAATCATCATCATCATCATCATCATCATCAGGCATTTGCACCTGTTAGAATCTATTTATGTTTACAGCCCTTCCCTCTTCTCTTTTCTTTACGCTGAATCAGCCTAAACCTCAAAGCGGGTCATTTCTTTTTTAAATACAGTTGGAAGTTTTTGTTTTATTTTCATATGAAGTTTTGTAAACCATTAGTATTAGCTTTTGACTACTTAATTTTGTTGTTGTTTCTTTTTTAGATTCTTTTTACCAGTTAAAGTCCAAAAACTGTTGATTTTTTTCCAAAGAAATGTTTTGTTCTTCCAATCAAAAAGACCTTCCTTATCTTTGGAATAAAGTCAGTTTTGTACAAAAGTTTATTCGATTACGGCTGCTTCTATTTTGCATTTAACTAGAATGCTGAATGAGACTTTTACCGTCTGTCGTACGACTGTCAGAAATCATTTGTCAAAATACAAACTTTTCTCTGAACATAACTAAAAATTAAAAAATATTCGACATCTTTTTTTCACAACGAAAGTAATCAAAATATTTCGAAGCCGTAGTTTCGTACAATGGATGGCAAGTAAGTGTCCATCGCAGCATTATATTAACAGCGACAAGAGAACGTCCACCAAGCAGAAAAAAATTTCTTTTCTTCTAAATTGAAAACGTTCTAACAGTAACAGAGGTCGTATTGATTAAAAGCAACAAAATTCTCATATGAATAATAACTTTACTACGTTTTTTCGGCTTATACTGGTAAAACTAAACTGTTTGTCCCAACTCAATTCAAGACGTCAATCTACGACTGTGGATAAACAGCGCGGATCGGAAGGACAGAATAATCTCTTGGTGTAATTTTATTTTTATTTTATTTTCTTGTTTACGAGGGAAATGTATTTTATAATACATTTCTTCCGATCCGCGCTGTTTATCCACAGTCGTAGATTGACGTCTTGAATTCAGTTGGGACAAACAGTTTAGTTTTACCAGTATAAGCCGAAAAAACGTAGTAAAGTTATTATTCATATGAGAATTTTGTTGCTTTTAATCAATGTTCAATCATATTTTCCATTGTGGTGGCAATTTTCCAGTTATTTCTCCCCGGGCAACGCCGGACATCCCCGTTAGTATATTATATACTAAGACAAACCTTTGACTAATCCATGCTAAACAATAACCGTATGTAACTGTTTCGACTTATAGACAGACTTAGAAACGGATCTCGTTCGTAACATGTGGACCGTCTTTAAATGTTTTTTTTTACAAGACAGCACCTGTTTTCCATTGATTGTGTCATTTGTTCCATTTGAGTCTATTTTTATTCTCATTATATGACTGCTCTTGTAGGCAGAAAAAACATTTCCATTCATAATGTTCTGAAGGTGATGTGAGCAAATATCGAATGTTAATAAAACCACCCGCGATGGATAGAACCACCCGCGATGGATAGACATGAATTAAGCTCAGTCCAGTTCAGCACAGGGGGTGGGGGGTGGAAGGAGATAAGGGATGGGACGACATTGTTGCATCAATCGTCCGAATTGAAACGCCTGTCTTGCTTTGAAAATCAGCATTTGAAATCTTGACTTTTATTTGAACTTGAAAACCGAACGCCTGTGGAAAATACGCAACTACAATAGTGGGACAGGCAGTGAAAACGTCATTACACTATCAATGGTCTGTGAGATTAGTTTGCTGAAAATTGAGTGTGTAGCACCCAGTGAGGATCGAAGTCACTAAAGCAGTAATGGTCTACAGGACTAACTTGTTAACCTCTACTTCACAACGAGACACCCCCACCCATCTCATTATCAATCTATCTCTTAATCATCATTAGCAGCATCCATTCCAGTTCTACTGCTGGACAAATCTTTTTCCCATACTGACTGTGACTGCGCTAATCTCTGCCATATCTTACCGGCAAAACCAACTCATCTCTTCATCTCCTTTCCGGTCTTCTCCTACTGCGATTGCTGTCTCCTGGGCACCATTCAACTAACTTTTTGCACAATCTGTTGTCCTCCCTTCTTGCTATGTGTCTTGTCCACCTCTATTGTGCTGCTTAAACACGTCTATGGTTGTATCTCACTTTAGTATGCTCTCGGACACATGTTGACTTCTTTCTATCTCTATATAAGTTATTCCTAGTATTGCTCTTTCCATTGATCTTTGTGTTACTCTAAGAATCTGTGTGTGCATGTGTTTATTTAGTGTGTATTGTTTGCTTTTTCTATTGAATTAGCTACGAAGAATCGGTTGGTCTTAACAACAACAACAACAACAATAACAACAACAACAACAACAACAACAACAAAATGAATCAAAACCAAAACATGGAGAAATAAACTGAACAAAACAAATATCTTGATTTGGACATCACATGACTATGCCCAAAGCGGGGAAAAAACTTGAGTAGAGTCTTCTTTTTCTTCTCTTTTTTCTTTCTTTCTTCTTCTTTATCTTTTTCTTCTCTATTTTACTACTTTTTCTTCTTTTTCTCCTTTTTCTTGTTCTTCTCTTTTTTCCTCCTCTTCATCATCTTGTTCTTCTTCAACATTTTCTTTTCTTCTTCTTTTCTTCTTCTTTTTCTTCTTCAACTTTTTCTTTTCTTCTTCTTGTTCTTCTTCATCTTTTTCTTTTCTTCTTCTTGTTCTTCATCATCTTTTTTCTTATTCATCTTCAACTTATTTTCTCTTTCTTCTCATTCTTCTTCATCTTCTCCTGTTTCTTCTTTTCCGTATTGATATTCTTCTCCTTCTTTTTCGTCTTCTGCTCCTCTTCCTCCCCCTTCTTCTCTTTCTTAATCGTGTTCTTTTTTCTTCTTCTTCTTCTTCTTCTTCTTCTTCTTCTTCTTCTTCTTCTTCTTCTTCTATTTATTCCCTTATTTATTTGGCTTTCTTCCCACCAGACAAAAGAGAATGCAGACTTTGTTAATAAATAGATCGTTTCCAGAAAGAAAGCGAAATCATAAAACAACCGGGCCAAAAAAACTCGACTATAAAATCGAAAATAAATGCCAAGATTGTGTCTGACGATAAAGGTTTATATTAAAAAGAAAACATCTGAAGATGACTAATTGATCATATTCACAGAAACATTACCATATTCTTGACTCTTTCTTCTTTCTTCTTCTTTTCATCGTCTAATGTTGTCTTCTAAAAGCAGAGGTATTTCAAATATGGAGGCTTTCAGTACAGTTAATGGTTAATCTAGGCTCGAGGCATGCCGGAAGATAAAAAGAACATCTAAGTGACCGACCAGCCGACATTCGCTGAACAGAACAAGTAGTTCGAAGAACAACAATCTTGTAAGTGATCCCAAGAATCAAAGCAGAAAAGACTAAAAAGAAATGTTACCACTTCTAATCAGCAACCTTTTTTTTGTTTGTTTTTTATTTCTATTTGTGTTTATTTCTTTGTTTCTTTTGGTTTTTGGTTTTATTTTTGCTTTTGTTTGTTCGTTTGTTTTTTTTGTTGCTTTTATCGGATTTTTACGGATTTCTAAGTGCCCGTCCGATCAATATAAATCAAGGGATCTCTTTCTATCACTCCTGATTGTCTGCATCATATAAAACCATTTACTTCTCTATCTCTCTTCCACACACACATACTCTCTCTCTCTCTCTCACTCTCTCTCTCTTTGCGTATCAATCCCGTTTGATCACTCTCCCGTTTCCTCTCTCCTTTATCGCTATCACTCGTTTCTCCCTCTCTTCCTTCCTTCTTCCTCGCGTTCTCTCTCACTAGTTCTATCGCCCCTAATTCCATTGCCTAACTCTCCATCTCTCCCTCCCTCTCTCCCTTCACTTCTCTATCCATCAATCTCTCTCTTCACTTCTCTTTCTCCCCCTTTTTCTAACTTGCTCCCCTCTCCCTACCTCTCCCCTCTCTTTCCTTACCTATCTTTATACATTTGTCTCCCTTTCTCCCTTCCTCTCTCTAAATCTCTAAATCTCTCTCGATCGATCGAAAGCTATCTATCTATCTATATCAGTTTATTCATATCTATCTGTTCAAGTCTATTCACATCTATCTATCTATCTATCTATCAGCCTCGTTCTTTCTGTTACCTCCTGCTTGTTTAATTACTAGTTCCTTTCAACTAGTCACGCCCTGGGCTGAACGCAATGCAAACGAACGAATAACCACAGCCAACCCTGATGTTTACAAAACTCTACTCTTCATTTCAATAAGAAATCACGCCAAAAAATATGTCTAAACTAAACGTGCCGTTTTTTGCCAATTCAGTTTCAACGTTCAACAGATTATCCCAAGTGGTATGAATGCAGCACGTTCTGGATTAGCGCTCAACAAATCTGATCGGGCAAAACTTGATCTTTAGGGCCACGATTAAGCGGACTATCAGGGTTTAATTAGGGCTCCCCTGCTAGTCATCAGCATCGGCAGCAGGACATTGACCTTCACCCAAATCTGCCAGTTTTCATACTCCTGAGAATGGTGCTAATACTCTCTGAACTAAATCACCACCCAGCTTATTTTTGGCTGGCTACAATTTCGCATATGATCTCGGGGAAACCACGTTGTGAGTTGCAATGTCTAGGGGTTGTCTGACATTCTTGCAACATAGCCTGTCCATCGCAATTTGAGTTTCCTAATGGCCTTTAGGATACCTCTGACACCTGTTTGCTCTCTGATATATAGAGCTGTCTTGTGATCTTTCTATGTGATGTTTAGCATGGTTTTCTCCTATACGCGTTGCACGGTTCTTTGTGAGCCAATCTCTTAAGTTCCGTATGTTTCAGCTCCATAGGTGACTATCGAGAGGACGCATTGGTAGTAGAGCCTTCTGTAACCGAGAGTAGAGACGATCAGGGTTTAATTAGCGTCTCCTTCCAGTCCAAGTTATTTTCCTAACCGCAGAAAGTATTCCCTGATTGCTCAAGCCATACATGACATTGATATAACTATATCATCTGCTCTGAATATCTCGGAAATCAGCGATAGCTCAATACGATGCCGTAGAGAAATGTTGGTTGTGTGGTGTGGCCTAACGGTTAACGACTCTGAGAATGGAATCGGCGAATCGAGTTCAAATTCCGGCTGAGACTATGTGTGTTCTCTTTGCACTAACGCCCTCGGGGAAGGCATGAATACACACCCCCACCCCCAGCTATGGGTAAAATAGTAGTGCAGACTTGTCAATCAGTCTAGGAGACGGACAACTCTGATTCCAAACCAATCTGAAGAGTGATGGGCTCCATCAGGCTACCTCGCCCTTGACACACCCATGATGAATAATCATCTGTGGTTCCCCAACAACCCTGCACTGGGTTACGGGATAGTTAAAGGTAAAGGTACTTGATTGCGATTGGCTTGATTTAATATGAATAGATGCAAAAGCTGGAATAGATACTAGTAGGTGCACCCAGTGAGGATCGAAGTCTCTGCATTAGCGAACTGGTCAACGAAACACGCTTGCTGACCATCGCGCTACTATAATCGCCTACCAAAGGCTGAAATAATTTTGTATTTACTAAATTTAATTTAACGGTCAAGGAATATTGTAGGTATTAACTAAGCTTAATTTAGTCTGGCACAAGGACACCAAGTGCGAGGCACTAAGTGAGGATTGAACTCACAATAGTATTATGTTGTCCCACATGAAATGGCCGTGCTTTGGCATTTGTCTTTATGATTTCGATTTCAACAAATTCTGAAGCAGAAAATGTAGTTATACATACTTAACTGATTATACGACATTGGCTTTCTTTTAAATTTTCAACTTATCATTCATCGTATCAGTTTTAATGAGATAATCCTTGATGATGATGATGATGATGATGATGATGATGATGATGATGATGATGATGATGATGATGATGATGTCCTCAAAGGAAATCAGTCTATTGTTTTTGTATTAGTTAAAAACGTCACCTAGAATCTACCGGGAAAGTGGATAAAACGTACAAATTTGTTCCTCATGAACTAAACGTCGTTTAACAATCTGCTCCTCGCTTGTGTCACTGAACACAATGGAACCATTTTTGAAAAGAATTGTCACTTGCGATGACAAATGGATCCAGTACGACAATCTTAAGGTGACTGTTTGGTGGTATTGTGTAGGAATCATTCACTATCCATTTTTTGCAACCTGGAGAAACAATAGGTCAATCATGCTGGCCAAAGATTGATGAAATGCATTCAAAATTAGCCAGAAAATATCCAGCATTGGTAAACGGATATGGGCCTATTTTGTTGCATGACAATGCCAGACCCCACATTGCTAATCCGACCAAAACAAAGTTGCAGCAAATTAATTATGAAATCTTAGATCATCCTCTATATTCACCAGACTTATCTCCAACAGATTATCCCCTTTTACGGCACTTTGAGCTTTGTCTTTGCAATAAAAATGATGCCAACAAAGAAGCGATAATGGCAGCATTTGAACAATTTTTAGCTTCGAACGGCACTAATTTCTATAAAGATGGAATCTTTACATTTGAAGCCAAATAGAAAAAGTTATTTAAGCAAATGGAACTTATTTTGATTAATAAACCAGGTTTGTTTACATTTTTAAATTGTTTTATTCTTCGTTTCATAAACGGCCATTTCATGTGGGACAACCTAATAGTAAATTAGCTTGCTTCACGTGACCGTATTCTTCGATCCAACGCAATTCTTATTCAAAATTCAATGAAATGCTTTTTAAACGATTTCCAACAACTTTTTTGTTTTCACTTTTCTGTATTTCTATGAAATGTTTATTTTTCCTGTTCGGTTCATTCTAAATCATAATTTTGATTCCAGCTTATTACAACTTTGTTGCATCTTTTATAACATTTTTTGACAAACCGAGCGTTTCTCAATTGCTAGAATAATATTTACGTTTGAGTAACATTTCAGTTAAGTGATGTTATTTTGACGTCTGAGGGAGCGAAATGAGTTCACGCCGGCAACAGACAACTTTTTCGCTATATGTTTTCAATTACTTTCGGTTTTATTAAAATATTTTGATTAGATATTTTAAAATAGTGTTTTTCTTCATTTTGCTTTCATTTTTCGAAAGATCCTCTGAGTTATTGGAATGATCAATTTATCAGGCCGTCGAGCGATGAAAGCAGCTGGGCGTTTACTAGGCTCCCCTAGGCAAAGGGGACGTGAGTTCGAGTCTCATAGGGTGCTCGTTCTTTATTTCCGATCCGCTCTGTGTCCTCACTGTTGTAGATCGACGGCCTGGCTAAATATTTGAATAAAGAAGCTAAAAATGAATAACAATGATTTACAATATTTCATTTAATAAACACGAATAATAATAAAAAATATGAAATCTATTTTTCGATAAATTCTGATTGTGTCTTTTCTTGACATTTCCATTCCTTGGATTTGTTGGTTTCGTTCCGTCTGTTTCAGCTATTGACTGTGTCAGACTATGGATTTATTGATCCTGTCTTGTGTGTGTGTGTGTGTGTGTGTGTGTGTGTGTGTGTGTGTGTGTGTGTGTGTGTGTCCGGTGAGAATCGAACTCACTGCAGCAGTAATAGCCTGTGAGATGAGTTTCAGCAGGTGCTCTCTTGTATATGAACACTTAGTTGCAAGCTTGACCTTGTGCCAGACTAATCTAAGCTTTGTAAATATCATTAATACTTATTTTACTTATCAACAATTTCATTTGATATTTTAAATGTTGTAAACTCTTGGAGATAAGAAATATGACAACGTGCACTTAGGCTGAGTGTCACAATAATATATGCATATTCTATTCGCTTATACAAAAATATATTGTTTTTGTCGGAAATGACTTTTCTTTTCAAGAGAAAATTGACCTAAGAATTGAATAATAATAGACTTACGTTTCAGAAAGGCAAACCGCTTCTTGAAATGTTCAGATGTAAATGAAGTCCGGACATGAACAATTATTAATTACCAAATTATACAAGGCTAGAGGTTTGGAGAATTGAAACAATGCACGCGAACCGAATGTAATACGGACTTTTGCAGCAACCCTTTTTGAGCACCACCCATTATGAGACAAAGGACTAATTTGAAGGAGACGTTGAAAAGTACGTGTTAGAGTGAGTAATTCTTTCATAGTCGAATGCCCCGAAATTTTGTGTACTGATATATATATATATATATGTGTGCGGGGGGGGGAGAATACTCGTGTGAAAAAGAAAAACAAACATGTCTGGTTAGTCACTCAATAGAAACCGTCACGTGATCAACATCTTTTGGCAGCATGCCTTGTTGGGGGTGATCAATTAGAAAAACTGGAAAAGGGGGCGATCAATGAATAAGTTACTTCTTTCGCTTTTGTTGGGCAATGATCACTAAAAAAGTCTGAATTTTCAAATAACAAGTGGACACAAACTAAGGAATCAATTTAGCATAAATCTACATTGCAAATGGAATCCCCTCTAAAAAAGTATTTGGGGGGATTTACCCCCCCCCCCCCCCCCGATTTTTCTAGATATAATTAGGAGTAAATGTTTAAGTGTTCAACCCTCTAGTTCCATTAGCGCGGCCTGTATGTGTGATACATACATAAATAGCCAGCCAGCCAGACCAACTTGAAAACTTAAAGAAACCTATGTTGACAGTTTTGGCGACAGTTTTGGTTGACGGTGTCTAACATGTCGTGTTAATTCAGTTCAAAGTTTCCCCTGATGACAACATATACTAATAGAGGTGAGCTTTGTTCTTTAATATTGGACTTATTGATCCAGCCTTCAGCAGATTAACAGAATCACATAATTCCGCGCCGAGTGAGCCCCCCGTTCCTACCACCCCATATCACATTCACTTTCAAATGTGCTGTTGCACAATAATCTTTCCAAGGAGGAAATGGAAACTACAAAAAACCAACGCTTCGATATATTAAATGGCTGTCAGGAAGTTGAGTTCAGTCACCCGATACGCCCTCACGAACTTTCAGACCGAAAGCCTTTCCCAATATAGAATTACTTGTGTAAATTGAATTACTGTTCAATAGCCGAAGCCGTTATCGTCGGCTGTTCCCTCAAGGAAATGGCGAGACAGATGGGTATTGAAGTCAGCACAAAGATTTATGCAAATGTCGTCTTCAATTCTTGCCAGTCGACATCTTCGCTCATCGAAACATGACTTGCTGTTATTGCAACCGCCTTTAGACTTCAGTCATTGTCTCCTCACCATGAGATCTCGTTAGTTAGAGAATTGGATAGTTGGAGACTAAAAGTCTAAGGTTCAAGCCTTACTATCTGCACATTGACAAATTTGAATCTAGCTATGACCTCAATCAAAGGGCGTAGAAAATAATTAATATAACATCTTTATTATGAATCTATTAAAATATATATATATATATGATAATTATTAGTGAGAGCCTATAT
>VCCN01004595.1:312572-324794 GCA_006491835.1 Architeuthis dux | reverse complement strand
TCTTTTGTTCTTATTCCGTTGCACCCCGCCCTCTATTTCTTCCCAAACTTATTCTCTCCTCTCTTTATCTTTTATATTTTCTTCCCCCCTCTTTCTATTTTACATCGTCTCTCCTTCTCTTTTAGTTTTGTTTCCTCTCTTTCTCTTCTTCATTATATTCTTCTCTTTATTGTTCCTAAGTTAGCAAGTAACTATTTCTAGTGGTCCTAGTACTGAGCTTATTTCTATTGCTATTTTATTAACCTATAGAGTCTATTACTAGTTATTAACCTATAGAGTCTATTACTAGTTATTAACCTATAGAGTCTATTACTAGTTATTACCCGTGAAACAATTTAGGACTGGAGGCCACAATGCATTTGGTAGAAATATCTATATCCGTCTTCCTGTAGAGTTAGAGCGGTTTCTTCACATGAGATCTCACGTACTTTAAGAGTTTATTAACTCTTTCACTGCTTCAAAGCTGTTAATAGATGTCTACGTCATATCAAATTCATCTGCGATTTTATTCAAAAGTAAAAAAAACTTGTCTAAGTGGAATAGTCCATTGTTTCAAATGGTGGTTAGGAAATATTTTTATCAGCAAAATTGTTACCTTCAAATGGAAGAGTTACGGACAAAGAAACAAACAGAAAAAGTCGCACTGTTCTTTATATAGATAGATTATTTTCAGTTATTTGATCAATTCTTTCCGCCTTTCTTTTTATTGTTACGCATTGCTCGCGGCCTTTCCTCTCCTTATTTTAATCTCGTCTGCTTTTGGGGTTTTTTTCTCCTTTTTATCTCGGTTTTTCTCCTTTCTTCTTCTCTTGTATTTTTCGTTTGGAAGGTGCGGCAAAGTGGTTGCGACCCTATACTCCACGAAGGAGTCTACAGGAATGAAGAAAACATTTTTCTTATTATTTACTTCTTTCTCTTATAGAGCCAGCTAGTCTAGCAGACTGTTCGCCAGTGTAAGTGAGTTTGATCCTTACTGGGTGCCCCACTACCGTGACCTTGTGCCAGACGAAGCGAAGCTGATAAATAATGTTTCTTTCTGTCTGCTTTTCTTTCTTTCCCCTGTCTCTCTTTCTTGTTCCTTCTCTCTTTCTTAAATTGTCTCTCGTTTTCCTACATTTATCTTTTTCTAGTTTCTTATATTAGAAACCGTCAACCAAAACTGTCACCAAAACTGTCACCAAAACTGTCAAAATAGGTTTCTTCAGTTTTTGAGTTGGTCTAGCTGGCTGGCTATGTATGTATGACGCGTACAGGCGGCACCAATGGAGCTGAAAATTACATTTACTCCTTTTGTGTCTAGAAAAAGATTTCTCTTTTATTTTTGTTTAAATTTACCACCTAAATAGGTTTTTAGTGGGTGGTTCAATTTATAATGTAGGTTTATGCTAAATTGATCCCTTAGTTGGTGTCCGCTTGTCTTTGGGGGGGGGAGAATTCAGACTTTTTTTAGTGATCACTGCCCAACAAAAGGCGAGAGAAGTAACTTATTCATTGATCACCCCTTTTTCCAATATTTTAATCACCCCCAACGCGACATGCTGCCAAAAGACATTGGTCATATTGAGTGACTTTTCACCTTTATTCTCTTAGTCTTTTCTTCCCTCCGAACCCTATCCGGCTGTAGGAATGCAAAATGCATTGTCCCCAACCCTGACTAGGTGCTTGCAGTGCCAAACAGTGGGCACAGGCTGACAAGCGGGGGGGGGGGTAGCAACACGGAAGGTGGAAGAACAAAATATAAGGAAAAAAGAGGGCGTGGGGGCGCCGAAGAGAAATATTTACGATCGTCAACTCGGGTAATGAATTAGTGAATTTATGATGTGTGCTCCGTAAATGCATAGATGATGATGAAGGCGAGGATGGTTGAGGAGGGGGCAAGGTGGTCCAAGCGAAGAAGAGCTGCTGTACAAAGGTAAGCGTAGTAAAAGAAAAGGTGTTTAAATAAAAAAAGAAAAGAAAGAAAAGGCAAGGGGAAAAGGAAAGGAAAAAAAGAAAGAAGTTAAAAGAAGAAAAAAGAAGAAAAACTTAAAAGGAGAGAAAGAATAAAGAGTAAGAAAAAGATGGTTGGAGAGTGGGGGATGATTAATAAAGTTGAGCAAATGGAATGGTCACCCCTCTTCCCCATGCTCCAAGAATCGCATTCTTCAGGCGTCTGGGGAAAAGGGATTCATGGAAACAGGTGCAGTGTGGTCGGGCTAAGCATCGAAATAGCATTGGAATGTGGCGGGGGGGGGGAGACATAACGCGAGGGGAGCATGGAACGCACCCAGGAAGAATAAATGGGCGAGAAATGCAGAAAAGACGGCGGCTAGGGTCCTTTCATTTCGATTTCGAGGGACGAACCCACACCAACCTTGTGGGTGAAAACTTCAAATATTAGCCACCCCTGCAGTATAGCATTGGAGAGAATACCATAAATATTTGGATAATTACGCCGCTTATGTCAATAATAATGAGGCAGTTTGAAAAGTGGTTTGATCGACATTCTATACAATTGATAAAAGCGCGGGTAAATGAGAATGTTTTCGCGCCACACGCACAAGGGGTAATTTGAGCCAACGATTGAAGGGACATTAATATTTACATGCCTTTGATAGTCTGTAATAATTGCAGTAAGAATCGAACTTACTATTAATGACTTTTGAGAGCAGCACATAGACGTAATGACGATTGCTCATAGATGATAGATAAATAGAAAGAAGGATATAAATAGACTGAAATAGATATATAAAAAAGCAGGTTTTTTGTTTCTATGCTTCTAAAATCTTCTTTAAAAATTCTGGACAAGATTTTAGAAGGATTTATTTTTCATTTAACAAATTAATTCTATTAAAAAGAAACATTTTCACGAAATTTAGCCACAAAACATGACTAAAAGCATCCCTTGTTATGTAGATTGCAAGAAGAAATTTGGTTCTTCTTGCATAATGTTCCTGTTTTTAACTCTCAAAACCAGGCGATTAAAAGCAAAATGGTTGTCTGTTCAAATACCTATGACAGGTACTGTAGATAGATAGATAGATAGATAGATAGGAAAACATTTGAGATTAGTTGAAATAAACTTAAAAAAGAATGAAAAAATAATTTTCTACCAAAAATTCCTATTCCCTAAAATTCCTATTTTCAATCTTGTTAATCGATTGTGTCTACTTGAATTTTGAGGTTTTTTTCTTTGTTTTTAACTTTGTTTTTAGCTTTGTTTTGTTTTGTTTTGTTTTGTTTTTGTGTTTGTTTTTGTGTTTGTTTGTTTTTTGTTTTGTTTTTGTTTTGTTTGGTTTTTTTGGTTTTTTGTTTTGGTTTGGAGTTTTTTCAAACTCAACGGGGACAAGGTACGGAAATCCAAACCTGACAAGGCAAGGATAAAAAAAAGAAAT
Organism: Architeuthis dux; assembly: GCA_006491835.1. Lineage (NCBI taxonomy): Eukaryota > Metazoa > Mollusca > Cephalopoda > Oegopsida > Architeuthidae > Architeuthis > Architeuthis dux. The sequence goes on along the minus strand of VCCN01004595.1, from coordinate 321,420 downwards.
ACCCGAATCCTACGTTTAAGCTTTGTTTCCATTGGAGTAAAAACTTGTTTACCACCATCAAACGCGGATATTACACCTGAAGAAGGCCGAAGAATGGATCGGCCGAAACGTCGTGTTAACAACACAAGCAACAAGAAGTTCAATCGTCCGAAGAACTATTAGAAATAAACTACCTGAAATGCTCGAACACTGTGCCGACCGTTACAGGTGCTGCATGTTTACCCCCTGAGACACATCCTTACGCATGTCAAAATGAAACTTCCTAGTGTTCGTACAACCGGCGCGAATGTGATCACAGCGGACCGATTTTTATTTCATGGCGCTTGTGGCGACCTCTGTCGGTAAGAATGGTATCAGACTTGTCAGATGAATCCACTTCCAGTAAAAGAGTCGATGCTGGTCATTTTGCTCCGTCAGTTTCCGGTGCCATCAGACCGAACACCAAATCAACATTGGGTGATTGGATATCTGAACTGTAAAGGGTTAAGTCAAAAAGATGGCTCAGGTCGTCTCCGTTAAGTTCTTACACTTCAAGAGAGACACGTCAAGTCTGATATGTCTGTGTAACACGGTGGTTCTTAAGTTGGGGTGCACGTACTCCCCAATTGGTGCGTGAGGCTATTTGGGGAGGGGGTGCAAGAAGAGGGTGGCAAACAAACTTTTTTTCATTTTATTGCTGATGTATATAACTTTTCAAAGTTAATTGAGCAAAAGCAACAGCAGCAGCTAGTGTGATAAATGGTTTTATTAATAATATCTTGAGATACAGACTTTTAATTTTGACATCTGATGAATTTTAGCATTTTGTTATTTACACTTTTTAATATTACCTTTGCCAATTTTGATTTAAAAATTTTGTTTAGCCTTAAGATTAAGGGGTGCGAGAAAGATTCTGAAATCTCGAAGGGGGGCGAGAAAGATTCTGAAATCTCGAAGGGGGGCGAGACTTGAAAAGAGTTAAGAACCGCTGATGTAACATAAAGTGATAGAAGGGAAATGTATGAGTCTTTTCTTTTTGAATTAACAACTTCGTACAATAATTATTATACACTGATATATTCGGACTAGTGTCCTTATCTTGGTTGTTAGAGTAACAACGTTTTGGCCGTTGTACCCCCCCCCCCCCCGGGCCTTCTATGTTTGTCTGTCTTAGTTGGTAACATTCGAGGAATGATGAGGGTTGATTCATTCCGCTGCCAAAGATATTTCGTATCAGTTGTCTTTGAGATGTCGCTTATTTGCCTCTTTCTCTGAACCAGATATAGCTTTTTACTCGACTCAGTGATTAACCAACGCTTTTATCCACTACGCCGTTGTCCCGTAGGTCAATCTGGTGGTGGAAACTAATGTCGCTTTGTCTGCCTCTTCCACATGAGGACACTAGTCCGAGTAAATCCATGTATAATAATGATAATTCCTCATCTCAGAGGTTCAGACAAAAATTCAAACAAAAGTTTGTATTTACTGATTTATTTTCAGTTTTCCCCTGTCAGCATGGACCTTGATGCTTGAATCTGAGAAAAAAATACCGAATGACACCCAAGAATGCAAAATACACCTGAGGCAGGCCGATGAACATTTATGGTTTGCTAGACTAGCTTGCTAACCATTATTCCACGGAGAGGCACCCTATTCATTTACTAATCTTAGCTTAGTCTGACACAAAACCACATGTGTGGGGCACACAGCGAGGATCAAAATCACTACAGTATTAATGGTCTGCGACACTATCTTGCTAGCCATTGTTCCACGGAAAAACGCCCCCATCAATATTCATCATTCAGTGCAATCGACGGGGGGAACTGAGGGCAGAGGAAGCTGAAGTCCTCCTCCATTCTGGTTTCACAGACCATTAATATGATGAGTTTGTTCCTCATCGGGTGCCCCATACTTGTGGACTTGTGCCAGACTAGGCTAAGCTTAGTAAATATCAATTCTACCGTGCGAAAACCACTCAAAAATTCAAAACTCATTTAAGGAAACCTCGATAAAGCCGACATCAGTGATCGAACCGTAGACCTTGATGTCTCCTGTTATCTGAATCCATCCGTGTTCTGCATTAATCTGTGATCGATTCAATTCTCCAAAGCCTCAGAACTTAATCTTTTATGCTAACTCTTAGCGCTTCGAGATTAATTTCACCTTGATATGGCGCGCAATTGATAATCAATATATTTGATTAATATTGATAACAGAGTGCAGCTATTCTTAGTATGAAATTTATGGGGAATAAGTCTCTTTATTCGGGTGCAAAGTAGCGTAGAGGTTACCTGGAAGGGGAAACGGAATCGGCGAACTGTGTTCGAGTTTTGGCCTAGACTGCTTACGTTCACTTCACACTAATGTCCTTGGGAAAGGCATGAATCCACTTCTCCACCCCCACACCACCCAGCTATAGGTAAATAGGCCAGTTGGAGTCATTTAGCCCTGTAAGGCAGTACACCTTGGGCGTCGAGTATTGAGCTCCACGGCAGTTTGTGTGACTTTGTCTGTTTGTTTCTTTGTTTCCTGTCTGTAACTTCCGCTAGAGCGCACAGGTGCTACACTTTGATCCTAGGCAGAGGACCGGGGAATGACACTTTGATCATAATCAAAGAGCACAGATACTTTGACCCTACCCCAGGAAGAAGTCCCAATCCATACGTAAATAATCCATTCATTTCTTTATCAGCTACAATGCTAGCATTTGTATTTGATAGGATTTGTATTTGATAGTATTTGTATTAAAAAAAGCAACCCTTTTTTCTGAGTATCAGTCTTCGATATCGATACATTATGAATAATATTTTGTAGAAAAGACAGGGAGACGAAATGTTGACTGAACAATTTGGTAGACAGAAAAAAATCAGAACTATTCGATATGATAAAAGTTATTGAATAAGAGATAATGGCAGCCTCTCTTTTGTATCAAATATTTCACGTCTTAACAAGAACTAATGATGATTAGTGGCCAGATTTATTTAATGTTTTACACAGAACCGCGATTCATTATTGTGCCTTGATGTATTGCTTTCAAGGGCTTCCAGGGCTTCCAGGGCAAGTTGGATTTTATTTACTCGACTGGTGTTTTGATCGGTGGCGCCTCGATATATCGCTTGATATTGCTTTGGACTAAATTAAAAATAATGAGGTACGGGGATCACCTTTTGACTTTTTTGATAGAGGGGGACTGGGAAGAGTGCAGGAAGATATACAGGACAAGGTATGAATGGAAGGAAGGGGGAAGAGAGAGAATAAGAGAGGAAGGAAGGAAGGAAGAGAGAGAATAAGAGAGAAGGGAAGGAACGAAGGAAGGAAAGAAGGAGAGAGGAAGGAAGGGGGGAGGAAGGAAAGAAGGAAAGAGGAAAGGTGGAAGGAAGGAAAGGGAAGGAAGGAAAAAGGAAGGAAAGAATATCAAATAAATAAAAATGGAATATACATATAGATAGATAGATAAAGGGAGGAATATATATATATATTTGTTATTTGGGTGTAAGGGAAACCGACAGAATGGTATAATGTGGAAAAGAAAGATTAAGAAAAGCGTGTTACGTCTCAAACATAGTTATTATAATGAAGATAAACCTTTATGAATTTCGTCGCTGCGAACGCCTTCATCAGAAGAAATTTGAACACTGCAGAGAAGTGCGACTATCCATGCCTGGTAGTAGAAATGAAATGAAGGGTGTTCTGTATGCTTAGGTGACCTGATTTATTTGGTTGAACATTCCTTATGGGTCCCTGCTCTGATATGGTGCGTGTGTTTAGATTAAGTGGGTCTGTGTATGTGTATGAGCTATAAAGTGGGTGGGGTAGGGGCGGGGTGTTTAGAACAGGTGGTTTCTTGTGTAGGCTGTTAAGTGGGTGGGAGTGGTAGGTGTGATTTATGTTTCCTGGGAGTTCTGTCCAGATAGGTATGAATGCTGAAGTGGGTCTATGGGGTTATTGTGTGTCTGTATGTGCCTGTGCCTGTGCATGTGAGTCTATTGAGTATGCATATGCTTATATATATATATGTGGGTGGGTGTGTGTTTGTCTGTGGATACTAGTGTGTGTGTATGCGTGTGTACTGTTTGTGTGTGTGTGTGTCCAGTGTATGCATGTGATATATCCTGTATTTTATCCAATACCCTGTGTGTGTATGTGATTATTTATGATTTTGATGTTGTGTTGCTTTAGAATGAGCTTATTTAGGGGTGTTGCAAGTTGGAAATACCAGGTCTTTGGTGTATCGTTTCGCATTCGGATATGATCGGAGCCTCGATGCATCGTCGTTTCATGGAATTGTGTATGTGTTTGATGATGTGGGTTTTCTGTAAGCTAAAATTGTGGCTGCGTGTGTATCCAGTCGCTCAAACCGGCGCCGGGCAAATATAGGTTCTCGACTAATAAATGTCATGATAATTATCATTCGGGCCCTTACCTGGGCTTGAATACTAGCAACTAGGGGGGGGACTGTATATATATATATACAGTATTAGTACTTGTAAGTACTGCTGTACCCTTGATTTATATAATTAACTTCTTTTCTTCGATGGGATTCCATAGAACCTAGATTACCATTCCTAGAACATTCTTTCAACTGATTGCAACGCAATCATTCCGAAATGTAGCTTTTTACCATTGTACTACTTGGTATCATTCCTGCAGAGTTTGAGAACAGACCACTCAACCGAGAAACAAATAGGTTATCTCCGAGAATGAAGCAGGACTAAGTTCTATAGTGGTAGACAGAATCTAATACAATTGATAGTCGCTAGCTGAGCTGTAGTTGGGCATATCTCAGGTTGAGATTCGTTTATGACTAGAAATGAATAAATACTCAATGGAACCTTCTAATATCAACTTTTGATTGCATGGCATCTACGAGATAGATAGATAGATAGATAGATAGATAGATAGTCATTAACAGACTGATGGATGGATGGATGGATGGATATGGAAGATTTCAAAAGAGATTTCTTACCAACTTGAAAGCACACCTTGACTCTAAATCTAGAGATGTTTCATAGCTTGGACCAAAGAGAAGCAAACGAACCACTGAAGATTTCAAAAATCCTATCAATGTCACAGGACTTGAATATTAAAAGCTTTTTTCTCTCCCTGCAACCCAATATTATTTTTTCGTTTCGGTATACACTGAAAATTTCATCACAACCAATTCTCAAATGATGAGAAAATGAAGAGGATTTGCACAGCCGAAGACATTGTTTACCTCTCCCAACGAAGTTGCAAGGGGTACATGTATTCACTCATGTTTGTCTGTCTGTCTGTGTGTCCACACAATATCTCCGAAAGTTTTCGATGAATTTCAATGAAATGTATGGAAGGATGTGCCATGGGCTAAGAAAGAATTGATTAAATTTTGGGGCGGATCCAAGAGATATGTTTCATATATTAAGAAAAATAGTCCGAAATATGGAAAATCGAAACACAATCCCCCGTAGCTATATATTAACTGATTTTCATTAAGTTTTTAGTTAGTGCATAAGATTTTACAAGCAATCGGTAGTTCCGCTTGCGTTTAGATAAGTTAATAAATTAACATACAGTTTTGACAGGTGGTCTATTCAGAATAAAAGCATCCCCCTTTCCCCACGGTATTTGGCAAAGGTCTCTACGCACTCTGAATGGTTTATGTTGATCTTTCTTTTATTTTGTGTTTTGTTTACTGCAATAATGCGAAGATATGCATCTGTGCATCTAGACTCGCACGTTGGGTGTGAGATTCCTTGTGGGTCTGTATGGAAGAGAATGGGCATAACGAAGAGGGTGAGAGAGGGAATGGAGCGCGTGTGTGTGACCAAGAGAGAGAGAGGGAGATGGTGACTGAACATGTGTTTCAGAGAAAGAGAGGTATATAAGCAAGAGAAGATTAGGCGGACTATCTAAGATAGAAAGAAAGGAAGATGGGAAGGCAGGAAGGAAGGGGGAAAAGAAGATAGGAAAAAGAAAGAGAGAAATAAAGAAAATCTATGAGGGTAAGAAGATTTCAGAGAGAATGTCAGAGACACAAAGTGGTTATATGGGTCACAGAAAATGAGAATGGTTCACAAATGTTTACTAAGCTTAACTTAGTCTGACACAAGGCCACAACCGTAGGGTACTCAGTGAGGACCAAGATCACTGGCAATTATTTACAAAACTAGCTGGCCAACCATTGCTCTACTGCATGCGCCCTAAGTAGATATTAACTAAGCGTAATTTAGTCTGACACAAGGCCATAATAGTGGAGCACCCAGAGTAGATCGAACTCACTGTATTTGCAATGGTCTGTGCGACTAGCTTGCTAGCCGTCTCTATTGTTTTTGTTTTATCCCGCAACACAGTGCAGAGTCGATGGGGTACCATATGATTTTCATCATGGGTGTGTCAAGGGCGAGGTGTGGTCCATCCCTCTTCAGGCTGGTTTCGGAATCCAAGTTGCCCGTCTCCTATACTGCCTTGCCAATTATAGAGAGCTCAGTCTAACCTACTATTTACCCATAGATTGCGGGGTTCGTGCCTTTCCCAATGGCATTGGTGCCAAGTAAACACTAACTGTCTCAGCCAGAGTTTGAATTCGGCTCGCCGATTCTATTCTTCCTGATGTTAACCGTTCGGCCGCTCCGCACCTAAGTCGGGTTAAAAAGCCCGTTAAAGTGCACAAACAAACATATTTTTAAGGGGGTAAAAAGAGGGTGGAGCGCCTAAGACAGAAAATGGGTGTTTCCTTTTTGAAAGAGGGTAAGGTACGCGAAAGGGACAGTGTTGATGGAATCAAAAGAATGTCTAGAAGAGAAAAAAAGTGGGGTCTGCGATGTTAGTTATACACCAGGGTTGCCATTTTGGCCATGTTATAGCCAAATTTGACAAGTCTGGCCTTTTCTAATAGCATTTGGCCATATTTAGATTGTTTGCCATGTTGACTTTGTTGCAATAGTATTTTTAATAAATTCTAATTTTTGGTGTGTTCTGCAGTATTGCAATGTTTTATAAACAATCATTATTATTAAGGTTTATACTACTATTTACCCCATCTTAATTTTTCAGTTGCTTTTTATCGCAACTTTAGTTAAGCCGTCATCGTAAAGGTAAACGGTAGTAATAAAAAATAATAATGATTTATAATACAATATAATACAATATAATCTAATAAAAATAAATAATGAAATAATTGCTTTTATAAACGATTTTGACATTTGACTATTTTGGGCCAATTTTTACGTGTTTTTGGTCAGAAACGTCACCAACTATCTGGCAACCCTGTTATACGCATGCGTTAAAATCATCAAACAATCCCCCACCCGTTATTGCTTGAGTTTTGTTTTGTTTTGTTTTTGTTTTGTTTTACTGGTTTGTTGTTGTTGTTGTTGTTCTTGCTGCTGCTGCTGCTACTGCTACTGCTGCTGCTGCAGTTCATTTATGTGCACACTTACGCATAAATCCAACCATGCATGTATTTCGTCGGCGGGGCCGGGGGGAGGGGTGATCTATAATACACGCCAAAATTAAATATGTATTGGAAGTGGAGAGGGATTTGTGTAAAGGTGTGTGTCTATGAGTGTATTTGTGAGTAAAAAGTGAATATCTTTTCAGTAAATATATTCTTATACTCGTATAGAAAGGGAGGGGGAACAGACGGACAGACAAACAGACAGAATCATTTTTTGCAACGTTTCATATTCTAAATTAAAAATACATCACTTTTTTTTTCAATTTCGGGGAATTATCAAAGGATGAAGAAAAAAACAAAATTGAATTCGCTTCTCTTTTTTCAAAAGAAAAGCAAATGATTTATGCGCATTTATTTTGCCAAAGTAATTATGTAGTGTGGGAGCGGGGTAGAGGGAATGAAAGAAAGAAAGAACGTGATAAAAAATGTATTACTCAGGAGAACCCCCCCCCCCACCGGGCAGCCAACCGTTACAGAAAGGCCTGCCACTCCCGCATAGGCCTCACTGGCCACCTGAGGGCCTGCAACAGACGTGGTAAACTTTCACAAATCTTCGTTTGCGGAGCCAAGCCATGATTATTACAACACGTTCATCATACACTGATTAAGAATATATTCATTAAAAATACTTTTGTTCATATAGAAAAAAAATTATAATAAAAATTAAAATCTTCGGGAATTTCCCCCAAATCTTGTAACTGAGCTCACTTTTCTTTATTCATTATTGTTTATGTCATTTAAAGCATTTCTTTTAACGAATTAATTTCAGTTAATTTCATTTTTTTATTTTCTTAGCAAACTTATGAAGCTTGAATTTGGCGAAGAATTGTGTGGGAAATATTCTTCAGAAATTCATCGAACCGAAATCAATGCTCAATTTCTGTGAGCGGCAATTACGGCAATTCATCGAAGATCCTCTTTGCTGACAAAGCAGAATTCTTGAACAGATTTAATTGATTGGAAACGAATCATTTCTTGGTGCGTATTTATCAATTATTTCGAGAATTTCTCTTTTAACAAAGCCATGTCTTTCCAAGCGAATCCAACCGAATGAAGAATTAATCTAGAATAAACAAAAACAAATAAGAGTTTGCTGTGAAGAAATCTTTAAAAAAGAAGTCATTTCAAATATTTGTTCGTGCAATTGAATCTCTTCTTCGTGTTCTTTATGTTGTCAACACAACTTTTCGACCGATCCATTCAACGACCTTCTTCGGTCCGTATAGAAAGATAGGATCTCTTTTTCTAGTAGTTTAAAGTTGTTGTTTCTTTTTAAAAAGAGAAAGAAAAAAAGGTTGAAAGAAAAGATTAGAGAAGATTTCAAGAATCAAAATCGGAACAGGCTGGAACACGAGTAGCTGAACAAATAGAATAACTGATATTACGAATGTTGCTGCGACTTCCGTGGCTTTCGAATTTCGGTTTGCTACTCTT
>VCCN01004595.1:127120-140029 GCA_006491835.1 Architeuthis dux | reverse complement strand
ATATATATGATATTGGTAACAATTCTTGCTGATGATAAGGACACTGGTAATAATTCTTGGTGATGGTAAGGACACTGGTAACAATTCTTGGTGATGGTAAGGACACTGGTAACAATGCTTGGTGATGATACGGACACTGGTAACAATTATTGGTGATGATAAGGACACTGGTAACAATTCGGAAAAGATCTTCCTAAAATGGAAACTTCAGACATACGATTCCCTAAAAGACAATTGCGACAAAACAACAAATATGGCGTCGAGAGAGATCGAGGAAGAATAGAAAGTAGGTTTAAAGGTTAGAGTTCTCGTAGCGAAGTCGATAAGGCAAATGGGGGGCATGAGTTCGAGTCTCACCGAGGGCATATTCTTTGTTTCCGATCTGCGCTGTTCACTCACTTCCGTAGATTGACGAACTGAGTAAGGTTTCGATAAAATGCAACTCAAAATACTCAAAAAAGTCGAAAATGAATAAGTACGGCTGACAATGCTTCATCTAATGAGAAATAAAGATAATATTGCTAAAACAAAAAAATTGTTTGTCCGATATTTGACCAATTGAAAGAGAAAAAATAAAGAACGTTATTTATAGCTTAACTCGATATTCACTCAGTTTAGCATGTCAAAATGCCACATTGATGAGGCACATAGAAAGGATCGGAAACACTAGCAATGGCCTGCGAGAATAACATACTCTACGGCAAGCACGATTATGTTTCCTTGGAAAATGTCTTAATAATTTCTTTTAATTCCCGTTGAGTTCGTTGAAGCTCCACAGATGATTTCGTCATGGGTGTGTCAAGGGCAAGATAGCCTGTCGTAGCCCTTCCCTTTTCAGGCTGGTCTGGGATCAGAGTTGACAGTCTCCTAGACTGGTTGCCAACTCTAGCTAGAGTGCCCAGTCTGCACTATTATTTTAGTGCATTGCCGGGAAGAGAGGAAATGGATTCATGCCTTTCCCGAGGAAATTAGCTAGAAGTGGGCTCAAACTGTCTCAGCCAAAGTTTGAACTCAGCTCGTTGATTCCATTCTCCGTGCAGTTAACCGTTCGTCCACTCCGCACCTCCCCATTAATAACGGAAGCAATAAAAAGAGAATAAAGTAACGACATCTGTGCATCTCTGCAATTAATTAAAACTAAGGAATACAAAACTTAATCACTCGGTCAGTGATATTATTTATTTTAAACCATATGTTCTCAACGTGGGTTACATCTATCCTCAAGGGTACATCTGCACTTCTCAAGAGGTACATAAGGGGTCTGATGGTATAACCACGGTGTACACTGCTATGCAGTGTAACGCCCTCGTTACAAAACAGCTTATAAACGCAACCAACAAGGCAAGCACCCCCCCTATTTCTTTCATGTTAAAATATTACTTATACATATAAATATTGCAAATCTCAAAACACCTGAACATGTTCTTCGCTGTGCAGTTGCTAAAGTTTTCCCATGTATTAATGAACTTGTTGCTAAAAAAAACAGACTCAACCCTCTTACAATCTAAGACTGACATATTCATAGAATTAATCACTGAGTATCTTATGTAGCTGGAAGAGGAACTTAAAGGAGCTCTTATTTAAATTAATATATTTGTATTAGTGTTGTTATCCTTAATTCTTAGGGGTACATGGGAACCTGTCAGAATGCCCAAGAGGTACAGAGGAACAAAAAGGTCGGGAACCCCTGTCTGAGACAAAAATCAAAAGATCGAATCTCGTATCGTGCAACTTTTCGTTCCTTGAAGAAATCAAAAATACGGCAAACATAAAGCGTTAACAATGTACAGCAAAAAAAAAATGCTTCTGGACTTGGTTGTTAAACGGTTATTTTCCATCATTGCCAAATATTTCGCGTCTCTATTGTTCAAGGATTGGGGCTTTTTCGTTCATAATTTTAAAGTACGAAAGCATGAGAAGAAAAAGATTGTTGCATTTTCTTTTTCTCGCCGACTCAATTTGTGGTGTCAGTTTGTGGTCAAATTTCTACAGCAATTTGATCAAAACATTTAAACCTTTTCCCCAAAAAGTGAGTCTAGGTTGATCTATGTTATTATCTATCTATCTATCTATCTATATATCTCTTTATCTATTTACCTATCTATAGATCAGTCAAATTGTCAGATCTTTGAAGCTTTGTCCGGAGAAGTGGCTAATACTGTCAAGCGTTTGAAATAAGGAAAATATTAGCAATCTAAGGGATAGTATGTGGGCGCTTTTTGGTTAATCCCCACCAGACCAATATTTTCATATCCAGTGGGAATTGATATTTTTGTTTTAGTTTGTTAGCTAGGGTTAGGGGTTAGGGCTGGCTACTTTATCGCTACTCCACCATTCCTCTTTTCATTCATTTTCTGCATTACCAAACTGGATATTTTTGGCGGTGTCGGGAAAACAACGAATTTTGCACTCAGTTCAATTAATCGAAAAACTTTTTGAAGGAGCAAATGGTTTATCAAAAGGATTCTGTTGAACATAGACTGTTTTTAACAAGAAGGGTGTAAATAATATCAATGATATAGTATATGTAGCGGAAGAGGTGATGGAGAGTGTGATGAAGAAGAAGTGCTAAGGTTTAAAAGAAGGGAAGAAAACGAGAAACAAAAGAACTGAAGGTTTCGTGTGAAACATCTCCACTTTTGTATAATTGTCGTACATAAAAACAAAAATTGATTAACGATAAAAAAAAACTCTGGGAAGAGGCAAGAAAAAATTGCAGCATTACATTTCGAATGAAAAAGATCCTATGTTGATATTCCACCCTACTGTACGGGGGTGTAGTGGCCGTAATAATAAAATTAAAGTATTCAACAACCGACTACAATGTTTCGCTTGTTTGGCTACAAGTAAAGTCAAACTGAAATCGAACAAAGAGCATGTTCAATAGCGAAGAGGATGTGTGCCCAGCAAAGCGCGCACGAATTCAGAATGATACTGCCGCTAATATAAGAGCAAATAGATCAGGTAGCAGATCGAAAGAATCGAAGAAAAGACATTAACAAACTGTGTACGAACTAATGCAGAGATAGTATAAAGTGCTAATATCAACTGAACGTGTGGAAAGAAGGCGAAGATAATTAGATCCAATAATAATTAAATAAATCTCAAGTTTAAAACGAAGAAGAGAAAAGCGAACAAAATGGCGGAAAATAAAGTATATCATACAAAGATGGTAGCCAAAATGTCGGCTGCCGACATGATTGGCCTTGCAGCTATGATGTGACCGTTTCACTTACAAGTTTTAAGAACAACCACTTATTTGAAAAATGCTTCTCTGCTTGTACGGGCAACATCCGATAAAACAAGTTGGTGAATCGCTTTAATAATTTTATTCCAATTAAAAATTATTGTATAGCGATCATGCTTTATACAAATCCCCGTTGTTTCAACGTTTTGTTTTTCATTAACACAATAAATAAACTGTTTTCTTTAAAGACTATCAAAAACCCAACACGTTGTTGTTGTACGGTTTTATTATTATTATCCTTGATTTCCTTAAATGAGAATTTCCCCACTAATTTCAAACATATATCTTATACTTTCAGTCACAACTCATTTACTAACATGTCATTGCATGCTTATACAATTATCACTGTAGCAATTGATGGAGAATGATGGCATAAATGGCCTCCCTAAAGCACTTAAAACCTTCAGCGCCTACGTTTTTTTTCGCTGACGTATGTAGACCAAGAATAAATAAAGTGGGGATTCTCCAGAGATTAAAAGCAGGCATTAGTCATAGAAGTGTATGGAGGACTAAATGAAGACAAGGCGCAAATTTGAATAGGGGTAAGTTACGTAATTAACGCCGTTTGGCTCTTAACAGGTAAAGTAACGAAATGTAATTAACGTTATTTGGCACTGAACGTGTTAAGTTATTGACTTGATTTTGTATGACACTTTGTTTACATACCGTATATGCCGGCGTATAAGTCGACCCCAAAACAAAGGTGTTGATTCAAGTTTAGTCCAATGTTTGCCGGATAAGTCGACTTTCCAACATAATGCAGCATTGCTTCCATCAGAGTTTCAAGTTCATAGGGTCTAAACCAGTGGTTCCCAACGTGGAGTGCAAGGGGCTTGCAAGGGGGCAATTTGATTATAAAGGGGGGATTTAAAAATGAGGTATTAAGAACAAATTTCTCTGAATTTGTTAATATCAATGGACAGGAAATTCTACCATCGCAAAATAAGTAGTGTATTTAATAATTTCAATGACTTGGTTTACAAAATAAAGCAGAAAATCAAAGAAATTTGTTTCTACAGAAAACAACAATAAAAAACATCTCCAGTGCACATGGAAAGAATGTGGGAGGGAGTCTAGTTTCTTTTAAGGCACATTGCTAGAAGACCTTTATACAATTTTCAAATTGCTTTTTTTTAGCCAATCTAAAGGTGATTTCATGTGCTGTTGAGTACGACTATAAATGTTTAAAGAGGTTTATAAGTCGACTCGACGAGCAAGCTAAGGAGCGTTCTTATATTGAAATGCCAGTTTTAGGTGGCGAGGGGGTTGTAGTTGTTATATTATACCAATCTGTGTTTCTTCTCGCCGATATGAGAGGGATGAGAGAGAAGACGTCTTTATTCAGTATTTTCAATTGAAAATCTGCGGTTCGTCTATTCATGTCGATAGCTTCGATTCTGGGCCGGTTCGCGGATCACTTTGAGGCATCGAATTCCGCTTCAGTTAAAATTCTAAACGAGTGGTTACTTTGCTGAATCTCTACTAGTGATGGTAGTGATTAAAAAATCAAGACTTCTTCCTACGCTCTCCTCCCTCACCGCTCACGGGCAGGGGAGCCAAGCCCTCTCAAGGTCCAACCCGTCGCTCCTGGGATTCAGATCTAACCGATTCTAAACTGCCCGCGATTTAAAATTTTAAAATCACGGCAACCCTTAAAACCACCCTGGTTGGTTGAACGCATTTTCTTTTGTTCCGAACCTGATATGGCCCTTTGGTCACGTACGCCAAAAAACGCGCGAACACACGAACACAGGGTGCATTTCATTACATAGTAGAGTTGGATGAAAGCAAATTTGGTAATATAAAATACTATAAAGGGCATAAAGTGGAAGGCGTGTGGGTTGTTGGCATGGTTGAAAGGATAAAAACAAGAAGAATCTTGCTCAGGCCAGTTGAGGAGAGGACAAAAACCCGTCTTACACGAACTCATCTATAAATATGTTGCTAAAGGTAGCAAAATCTATATTGATTGGTGGAAAGCTTATGTTGTTTGAGTGATGATTTCGAACATTTTGTTGTCAATCATAGTCACGGTTTTAAAGACCCTAAAACCGGTGTACACACCAATACGATAGAAGGGAACTATATGTCCCAAATCGATGGAAAACAACAGATAAAATCTGTCTATCCCTATTTATCGCAATGGAAAAACGTAATAGTGATGAGTTAAGTGTAATTAAATAACTTCTTTTTAGGGGTGAAATTAAGGGCTATGCTCCAAGAAGGAGAGATAAAACAACAACAAAAACATTTAAAAAGAGTGACAGTGACTAAAGTAGCCCATCAAATTTGTTCCAACGAACAGGTTGTAAACTTTATAATCAATTGGTCTTTCAAAACCAATTTCTGTTTTGTCTTGTATCGTTTGTCACCCAACTATTGTTATGTCTCGATCAGACTAAGACACATACGCCATCACCTCTAATCGGTACTATTACAACAATTATTAGTTTTTTTTCCCAAAATTTTCATTTCTTTCCCCACGCATAAAATGAGTAGTGCAAAGAAAATAAAAGTTCGTCAGTATTCAGAAGAATATTTACAATTTGGTTTCATACCTGCTGTTCATGATGAACGGTCACCTTTTTGTCTATTATGTCAACAAAACGAAGTCGTCTCGATGCACATTTGAAGGCGAAACATAGTGTTCATGAAAAGAAAAGATCAACAATAGATTCGTTGTTCTCTGCACGAACTACCACCAACAATCGTACACTTGAGGCTAGTTATGGAATTTCTTTACTCATAGCTAAATCAGGAGAAAATCATACTATAGGGGAGGATTTAATTAAATCAGAAATATCAACTTTTCTTAAAACAGTTCTGGAAAATGATAACAAAGATATCAAAGGGATGCCACTGAGTAATAATACTGTTAGCAACAGAATAGATGAGATGAGTAAAGATGTTGAAACACAGCTTGTTGAAAAGCTGAAATCAAGAAGATCCGCAATACAAATGGATGAATCAACTGTAAGAGACAGTGAGGCCGTATTGTTGGCCTATGTAAGATATATTGATAAAGGTGAATTTACTGAAAAGATGTTATTCTGCGAATCATTAAAAAGCACCACTACTGCCATTGATATATATAATAAATTAAAAGATTATTTGGATGTAAATCAAATATTAATAGAAAACATCACATCTTGTGCTGCAGGTGGTGCTCCTGTTATGATGGGCAAGAAAAATGACTGCTTAAAATTGATGAAGGATGACAATCCAGAAATGTTAGTTGTGCATTGTGTTATTCACAGAGATAATTTAGTTTCCAAAATACTTCACTTGTTCTAAATGAGATACTGAATTCAGTTATAAAATGTATCAATACTATCAAAGCTAATTCCAAATGTGAGCGTCTCTTCAAACAATTTTGTGAAGATAAAAATGCAGACCATGTAAGACTATTACTTCACACTGAAGTAAGGTGGCTGTCAAAGGGGAATTGCCTGAAAAGATTCATGGAACTATTTGATATTCTTGCTAACAGTTGATGGTAAAGCATTTGTTAGTTATTTAGCAGATATTTTTGAAAAACTGAATATGTTAAATAAGCAACTGCAAGGAACAAATAAGACTCTTGTTGGTGCAAAGGCTACAATATTTCGCTTCATTAAATTTATAGAATTATGTCAAAAGAGTGTTGCTGCAAAAGATTTTGACCAGTTTCATTGGCTAAAAAAGTGTGAGGTTACTGATGCTGCTGTACTTGTCATTGTGGATCATCTGAAAATAATGACCTTTGATTTCAAAGACAGATTTTCTGATTTAAAAGAAATTGATTTTCCTTCTTGGGTAACTCATCCAATGCTAGTGTATTTATCTGATGTGGCTATGCAGTATCAAGAAGAACTCTAAGAAATACAAAATGATGAGTCTGTTAAAACCTTATTCAAAATAAAAGGAACATGGGATGGCTCTGTGATGAGACAGAAACTAAATACTCAAATTCAACTAGTTTTGCAAGAAAACTACTGTTGCCATCCCCGTCCTCATATTTAGCTGAATGTGGTTTTAGTGCTGTAAATGACTTGTTACAGAAAAATAGAAATCGACTGGATATCACAAAACGAGGAGACTTGAGATTGAAACTGACTAAATTGGTGCCTAGAATAAAAACTCTTTGCAGTAATCATAATTAAAACATTTAAATTAAAAAGACCTTTTATGTAAGTTCTTTTTATATGTAGTATTTCACTTCTATATTATATTTTTCAGAACTTTATCAAGATTCTTAAGGTGCTGAGGTGGGGCATGGCCCCAAAAAGGTTGGGAACCACTGGTCTAAATAGACTGATATGATCCATTAAAAAAATATTTGGTGCTTAAAAAATATACGGCATATACGGTAAAAGGTTAATTAATCCTCATTTTGAGACATTTGCGATAGTATATTCGTAAATAGACATATCTTTCAAAAAAGCTCGATACTTGTGGAATACTCTAGAAATGGGACTTTGTGCCAAACTTAGTCTAATCTAAAAAGTAACCAGTTATTCCTTATGTGTTGTCTTAAGGCAATGATTCTTAGAGTCCCAGGTCACATTACTCCCCTGGTGATCCCAGGTCACCCCAATTCTTCCCCCATTTGTCATCTAGTAATTTTGTTTATCATTATACTTTCCATTATACGTTCCTCCCCTGGCTGACCTCTCCAGTTCCTCCCCTGGCTGACCTCTCCAGTTCCTCCCCTTGAGCCTTCTGTTTGAGAATCACTGTCTTAAGGGGTTGGGTAGGGGTGTATAAAGTTGACTATTCCCCTCGCCCCTGTAGTGGGGGAATCAAATGGAAAAGTAATGAGGAAGGGAAATAAGTGAGGGAAAGGAAGAATGGGAAAGGGGAAAGAGAGGAGAAGGGATAGAGATTACTAGAGAACCTAGAGAAGTAGAAATGGATTACCTAAGCGAAGGAGTAGAAAAAAAGAAAGAGGAAGGTAAACTGCCAATGATTATGATTCGATTTAAAATTGCGCGGTCAAAATTCAAAGGATGAGATTACGTCAGACTCGTATAAAACAGAATAGGTTTAGTGTAAGCTGGTTAAAGTAGGGATATCATAGTTTAACAGACTTTTGGATATTGAGGGAGGAACAAATTCCATCCTACTCATACTCCAAGGGATATAATCTTGGGGTAAGAAGGTTAGGAGTGAACCTCTAACTATATTGTTAATTATCTGTTACAGTATGCGTATATACACACTCCTATCAAGAGAATCAAATGTATATTTCAACAAGACTGTGTGGGGAAGAGATGAAATATGGTGGGGGAAGAAAATCAAAAAGAAATATGAGAGGGAAGAATCAAAATGAGGGGGGGGTCAAGATTGGGTCATTATATACACCTCTTTATGAATTATTCGGTGAAATAAAAGCTCTAAAAGCTATCTCGTTGCGGTAGTCCGAAACAGTTTGGGAAACACAGTTCCATAACGATTAACTGAACCAAAATATTTTAGACCAATCACGGTGCACCGTCTAGTATTACTTTATGAAATTAAAAAAAAATGTTTTCGGAATTTATTGCATTTCTTATTTCTGATTTTTGTACAGAATTTTAGTGTTCAATCTTGTTGCAATACATTTGGGATTTTTATATTTGTTGTCTTATTATTAATGTTTATTCCAAATTCTGTCAATTTTAAATCTAAGTGTTAAAATAAACCTTTTACAATTTATCGGATACTTTTTGCACACATACATATACTATATATATATGTGTATGTGTGTGTGTGTGTGTGTGTGCGTGTGTGTGTGTGTGTGTGTGTGTGTTTATTTATTCCTCCTATTTGAGTTTTTCTTGTTTCTTATTTTCAAACCAATTTACCCGAACCAACCAACCATCAATAAATTCAATAACTTCACGTCACAAACCGAGATTTCAAATTAAATATATATGTCCTTATTGATCTACTTGTTTGCTTAACCTAAATCTAACTATGATTTATTTGATGGCCGAAATATTAACGTGGCTGCCCTCTGTTCGAGTGCAGTACGAAACAGGATTTGGAATGCTTTTTGCACATGAGACGCATCCTCTAGCGCCACATGACACTGTACAACATATTTTTTACTTCTTTTGTTCCTGGGTATTAAGTGTTATTTTCTTATTGATTATGTGTAAAAGGTATAGAAAATGTCAATTATTACCATCAAACTTTGCTTTTGTAACCAGGACAGTGATAAATGGAAATCTAAACATTTACTTATTTCTAATTGGACAACAGGCAAATCTGCACATTTTTAATCGCATAAAGTAAGAAAAACAATCACATATGAATATCACTGGTCCTGGTCACAAATGCAAATTTTGAAGGGGATAATTGACATTTTCTATATTTTGTACAATCAGAAAATAACACTCACTACCCAGGAACGGAAATCGCGTTGCATTGTGTAATCGGCCAATCCAATTGCAACCATTGTGTCCATCTACTTGTAAAATTTTAAATGAATCATCTCGTATGAGTATCTAGGTTCTGTTCGGTGGTTGAATCAGTAGTGACTTTTCCTATGGTGTCAGTCAGCAAGATTAAGGTAAAAGGTAGGTTTTGAATCCTGATTTAACA
Source organism: Architeuthis dux (assembly GCA_006491835.1). Taxonomy (NCBI): domain Eukaryota; kingdom Metazoa; phylum Mollusca; class Cephalopoda; order Oegopsida; family Architeuthidae; genus Architeuthis; species Architeuthis dux. The sequence goes on along the minus strand of VCCN01004595.1, from coordinate 130,215 downwards.
GGAAGGTAGAGTCCTAACCAATCTTCTCCCTTGTGTGTGTGTGTGTGTGTGTGTGTGTGTGTGTGTGCGTGCGCGCGCGCGTCCTGCTGCTGGGACAATTTAGGTCACATCTCGTTGGCTTGTCGGTCTGAGTGAATTTGTTCCTGCCTGCTACAACTGTGTAGTGGGTCTGGGAGGTGTCTCGAATTCTTTGGTACTGTTTGGCCGCTACTCGTTGCGTTATGGCCCTGGGACTTTGGTATTTATATACATACACTGGTGTAGGAGAGAATATTTCAATTTCATAGTTTTTGGTTGCTGAATAAATGTGTTTTTCTTATGGTCTGTTTGATGATGGTTTGTATCTATGAATTAGATTTTGTTCTTTTGCTGCAAGGGTTGTGTACTTATCTGTGCTGATAAATCGGCATTATTTTGAAGTGTCTACCGCTGCATCGGAAAATATGTTTGGAAACATACAGGTGCCTGTTTTCAGCGATTTTAATATTGCTCTTGAGTAGTGCTGCCCTGTTATTCAGCGCCTGTGTGCAACCTATATAATTTTCATTGCAGTTTGTGCATTCAATCACATATATGATGTTTTTTTAATTGCATGTTAGGTTCCTTTTTATTTTGAAAGGGTTTGTTGTGTTTTTGAATAAGTAGGATTTTTTAAATTACATATACCACATTTCTTGTTGTTGCATTTTGAGGTCCCTTCTACAATATGATCTCCAAATTGGTCCGATGTTAGAATTGGTTTCAAATATTTAGGTTGACGTTTGCTTTTGATTAGTTTTGTTTCATTAACTTTTTCATAGCCTGGTTTTCGAGGAGCAACTAAAGCTATTGGTAGACTATCATTTTAGAAGGACAATTGAGTTTATCTAGGAATTCTGGTGGGTTGATGGGTTAGAATGGTAACAATTCAAGAGAATTCAAGAAAATAGAAGAATTAAAGCTTGAGAAGGCTGATAAGTTAAAACCTTGAAACATTAAAGTACCATGTATTATCGTGAAGTGTTTAATTATTCGGAATTGTACAAAATACTTATGGTTCTTACATTGCTTTTGGGGTTGGATACTTCAAACTAGGGTATAGATTTATATTCGTTTAGAAAGTGATTCAAGTTGATTTAGTTTTAATCTCCCTTTTTTTAAATTCATTTTTATATACATAATAGTCGTAGCAACCCATATTTTTAGTAGTAGTAGCAGCAGTAATGGCAGCCGGAGAATATTGATGGTAGAGTCCATTAAATAGTAATAGCTAATTTTCCCATATAGAAATACAGTTTGGTTTGGTCTAAACACATAAATGAGCTGATTCTGTTGAGGGCTCAGTTATAAGAAGCTACAAGACTTGGATGAGACAAAATAAGGTTAGTAATCTTTTGGGGAAATGGATTCTGTATCAAATTCTTTGGTTGAATATGTCGTTTGACTGTCGAAGAAGATACATTTTTACTGGTATTTGGACCGATGAGGTCAGCGTGGGTTTACATCGGTCGGAGGATGAAACACGAGGAAGCCATTTTTTAGTCCCACTGGTAAACACTCAACCGCACCGTTACCATCCGTTGTGCTGCCAACTATCCTCCATCGGCCGTTTACTAACTAGGTCATTTTGATACGTTTTTGCATCTATAAAAATACACTATGATAATGCCCTAAATTAAATAACAAGCTACATATATTATGATACTGCCCTAAAACAAAAGAACAAACTAAATATAAGAATTATAGCTTGAGGGAGGTGGTGCTTGATCAGCACTTCTGGGGAACCATGGTAGAATGACTGTGTTTTTTTTAAATCCTCGAAACAGTTCTATGACAAACAGCTGATGATCCTTACAAGAAAGTTTTACTTATAGTACTATAAGATCTAATTCTGTGTAAAACATAAATCCCTATGGGCATCTCTCATTAACAGTTATTAGTGTATAATTGACTTACATGACAAGTAATAAAATAAACGAATAACATAACAGGATACATTTCTGTAGGTAAGAGCTTTAGTTTCAAAAACTTTTCCGTAGTAACATCTTAAATGCTTTAAGATTGTAAGACTTATATAAATATAAACTAATATGAAACTTCTATATTTAAAGAGAAAACATATATATATATATTTTTTTTCAGCAACATATTTTGTCCTTTCATCTTTACTTTCGATTAATGTGTTTTTATATCTTTACTGTTCCTATTTTTATCTTACCTCGTTATTTCGCTAGTCTTAATGTCTGTTTTTTATTTAATTTATTTTTGTATCTCTTTTCCCGACTCCACATTGTCTGTGCCTGATTAATTAGCAAAATTTCTATTTAGGTCATAATTATCTTAATTATTAAGTTATTTTTCCATTATCATTTAACATTAACGTTTTGAATACCCCGTTGTTGATTTCTAACTCATCACTATTTTAACCCCGTGCTTTTCAATATTTCGACTCACTAATTTACCTCATTATTAGTTATTTAATTTCTGTTATTTCTACTCATCTTGGTATTCTAGTATACTATTATTGTTATTTTTCGCTATATTTATTTTTTATTTTTATCCCTATTCTTATTTGTCGTATTTTAATTTTATTTATTTAAGAGTTCCTACGTTGTTGTAGTTCTGCCTCTTTCTCCTATTTTTTTTTATTTATTATTTATTTTTTCACATATTTAAGTGAAAACACATTTTGCTGGCGATACGTGACCGTAATTTCCGATCTAGAATTAAGGAGTTTACTCTTTTCATTATATGTTATTATTTTTAAGACACACATTGCACCTCGAGTTTAAGATTTTGCATGTTTTAGCCTCTTTCAGAATTTTCCATTTTATTACGGTTTTTTTTCCTGACTCCGTTAGTTTCCAATAGTATATTGATAAAGCTGTATCTGTTTTTCTAAATTTATTTTTAAAAGATGCCCTGTGATTGGCTAGTCTCCCTTTAAATTCAGATTTTGTTATGCCCACATATGCTTTCTCGTCTTTTTTATTATTTTCTAATTTTGATATTTTTGCTAAATACATTTATGACGCATTTCTCTGGTTGTTTACAGTTGCATTTCCTTGTTTTAATTCTCTCGTTTTCATTCCTAATTGTCTCTATTATTCTGTTAT
>VCCN01004595.1:113914-124115 GCA_006491835.1 Architeuthis dux | reverse complement strand
GAGGGCTGAAAATTTAAACATTCACTCCTTATTATGTCTAGGGGTGAAAAATGTTGTTGTTTTTTTGTTGAAAATTTCTCCCAAAATAGGTTTTTAGTGGGGGTTCAATTTACAATGTAATTTTATGCTAAATTGCTCCCTTATTTTATGTCTGGCTGCGGTCACGCTTGGTTTTTGAAAATTCAGACTTTTTTAGTGAACACTGCCAAACAAAGGGCGAGAAAAGTAACTTATCAATTGTTTAATTGATCACCGCCAACAGCGCATGCTGCCAAAAGACGCTAGTCACGTGACGACGGTTTCTATTGGGTATTAACCAGATGTGTTTATCTAAACCTTCAATTATCTGTTATCAGCTCTATAAAGTTAGCCAGTGTCTGTCGCTTGAGATCAAGTCTCTTAAATATTCCAGCACCCACCTAAGTATTCATGCTAATTTTAGTAATTCTGTCGGCTGGATGATTTCGAGTCTTCTGATCTTTCAATTCTACCAGTCGTTTTATATAGATAGGAGATACGGGTGGCATAATGGTTAGCATCACGGAAATGGAATCGGCCAACTGAGTTCAAATTCTGGTTGAGACAGTTTGAGTTCACTTCGCACTGACTCCCTTGGGAAAAAGCGTAAATAAGTCAATAAAAACACCTTCTTTCCCCAGATATGGGTAAAATAGCAAGGCAGACTAGGCTCTTCAGCCTTGGTTGGCAACCAGTCTGTGCGATGGACAACTCTGAATTCAAACCGCAATGGAACGCGAAGAGCACGGCGTGACACGCGGAGTGCTATATTCCTCCACTGCATGCCGGTCTGTCTCCAGCCGTCCTGACTATGTCTGACCTCTAGAGACCCAGGCAGACAGAGACGAGATAGTGAAGCTGGCGACGTTACGCAACTCTCCCTCACTTTAATCCAAGTCAAGCGCAAGTCATGACTTTAGATCCTGTTTACTCAGAACTGAAACAATGGTCATCTTCGAATAAGAAGAAAGAACATAATAGATATTTACTAAGCTGAGCTTAGAGCGGTACAATCCCAGACGGGTGTAAATGGGGTTAGGAAGATTATGATACGCCAGTTTTTCAACTGGGAAATCTTGGCATTCACTTAGCCTCGAACACCAAACATACGCAACTAACTTAACCACCAAGCTGGCCCCAGAGTTATTTAGATATTTACTACATTTAGCTTAAAATAGTACAAAGCTGTAACGACGGTGCCGACCACGAGATCGAACCGGAGACATCTGCCCAGCCACAGCTGAAGAGACTTCGTATGGCGACGCTGTTAGAACATCCGACTGACTGCGCCCGCCAATGAAATCTATACATACGAGATTCGGCTGAAGGGCATTGATGCACTACCCTCGCGAGAGCCCGTGATACAGAATGGTGGTTACAATGTGGGAGATATGGTTTGGGTGAAGACGCCTCAGAACCGGTGCACGTCGCAATACTCGACGGGGAGAGTCACTGGGATTGTTAGCCTGCAATCCATTGTGGTTGATGGAATGCCCCGTAACGTAAGAGATCTACGGCCCTTTACGGGCTCAAGCACTTTAGCGGGTGACACCGACAACGCATCATCTGCAAGTGAGGATGAGATTGAACTAACTTGCATTGAATACAGGTGCGTTTGATGACATCCGGTCTTCCCGCTCATGGTTTGCTGCGCCAGACACCTCGCATACGGGCACTAGAATCATTTCTTAGTGTGATATAAGTGGCCGATTATGAGGAATGAAAACAATTCGCTTTTGACTGCGGTCAGAAGAACGTCGTTGGTGTAGAGTGATTCGAGAGAAAACAGTGCGTTTTCCGGTGTCGTGCTGAAAGAACATCCTTCCGAAGAGGTGTCCTATGAAAGAGACTTTGTGCCCTGTGATCCACCCATTTTAAAGAGACTGTGTTCCTTGCGGTTCTCCCGTTTTAAAGAGACCTTTCTACTAATGGAAATTGGTGTAGGAAGAGAGTGTTGCACTAATCTTTCAAGTTCGGAAGGCCTGCCTGCCTGCTGACTACCTGTCTGTCTGCCTGCCTGCTGACTACCTGTCTGTCTGCCTGCCTGCTGACTACCTGTCTGTCTGCCTGCCTGCTTTGCAAATAAGCATTCGAACACCAATCATTGGAGCCGGTGGAAAATTGTTACTATCTTCCTCACTAAGTAAGTCTTTTTGTCAAACTCCAGTCCAAGTCGGAGACTGGAGTTGACTTTTCCACCGTAACAAGAACAAGGACAACAAGAAGAATCCTCACCTAATTTAGAGGAGTAAACTCTTCACTGTTTGTCTCTCCCGTCACGTTAAACCAAACCGATGTATAAAATTAACATTTCCTACCGTGATTTGAAATCACGACCAAAGTGATGTGCAGACGGCTCTCTTACCGACTGAGCCAAATTGACGAATCTTACATATCTACGAAAATTTATGTTACGAATAGTAACGGTATATTTTATCCTAATAAATACATTTATAGTAAAAAATATAAATTTTCATATTTTTTAAAATGTATTATATGTATATACAATACAGTATATACAATACAAGATTTGCTGTAATCATCTTCAGTCGGAATGGGGGTAGGAGTGGAGTTTGACCCTGCAGCAGCCAGGCTTGTTTTTAATATACTCCTGATTGATATTAGTATTAATTGTTGGTAGAATCAATCTTATTCTTATCATTACAGGTAACCTCCGATTTTCGAAAGTTCGCTGCACGCCACGTTTTAACTTTTATGAAATAGGGGGAAAAGTGAAAATAGCGTTCAGTGTTTGTTTTGTAGCGAGCCGTTATAGAGGCGGTCGCACCCTCTTCCTCGCATTCCTACACCCCAGTCTTCTATACTTTCCATCACCCCAACCTCCGACGATTCAGCCTAACATAACATTATCGCTAATTTTAGGTCTTAGAACGCGCAAAGAATTTTCCCAGATAAATTCATGCTTCTTCGCTTTACGCCATTTCGGCTTACGAAAGGTTTTATATGAATGCCCTACTTTCGGATAACGGGGGGAACTATACTATTTATTTATCTACTAGTTGAAAAAATTCACGGATATATTTGAATTTCTATAAAACAATTTTTTAAGAAAGAAATAGTGAATTTGTTTCACTTGAAGAGTTTCAAATGATGGGTAGGAGGTATTTTTATCAGCAAATTCTTTACCTCTATGTGGAAGAGTCCGGTTTTATATATATGAACTTAACATGAGTTGGTATCAGACCATCTATACTGGGAGATCCGATGAGGATCGAACCCACTAACAAAGGCCAGCAAGATTAGCTTGCTGATCATTGCTTTACGACGTACGTCCTGAACCATTTTTTCATATTATTTATTAACATAGAAGTTTTGTATCAGAACATCAAGAGCGGTAGATCCAATGAGGATCGAACCCACTAATAACGGCCAGCAGTTTTAGCTTGTTGATCATTGCTATAAGACGTCTGTCCTGAAGCATTTTTTTTTTCTCATATGATCTCCTCGTTAATAGCAATGGAAAAAAATCTGAATGCGTTTACCGGGAAGTCTGAAACGGTGGGTAGAAAGTATTTTCTTCGACAAAATGTTAACCCACCCAGTGGAAGAGTCCAGTGTTACAAGCGGCGAACCAAGAAAATCACACTATTCATTATTAGAGTAAATTTCAAATATCATTACTTGATTTTTTTATGAAGGATTATTTCCCCTTTTGCACAAAGTATGATTGACCGGAAACAACAAAATCTAATTGGATATTTACGACGGACTATTCTTTGTTTTATTACTTCTTTTTAGAAACCGTCAAGCAAAACTGCCAACATCAACATAGGTTTCTTCAGTTTTTAAGTTGGTCTGGCTGGCCATGTATGTTCCGTACAGACTTCACCAATGGAGATAGAGGGCTGAGAATTTAAAGATTTACACCCTTAATGTCTACAAAAACTTCTTTTTTTTTTAATTCTCCCCAAAATAGGTTTTTAATGGGGATTCAATTTACAGTGTAGGTTTATGCTAAATTGGTCCCTTAGTTTGAGTCCGGCAGTGTTCACGCTTGTTTTTTGAAAATTCGGAATTTTTTAGTAATCACCGTCCAACTCATTGATCACCCCTTTTCCCAATGTTTTAATAGATCACCCCCCAACACGGCATGCTGCCAAAAGACGTTGGTCACGTGACGGTTTCTATTGAGTGATTAATCAGACCTGTTTTTATTTCTTTTTCTTTTTTTCTTTATGGACAAAAGATTTTCGTATTTCGTTTCATTCCAGATTTTCACGATTTCCAAAGGTGGGTGAATTCATTTAACTTCAAACCTTTTGAATCCTTTTAATTCAAAGCAACAGACGACACCAAAACATGCCCTTTTCTTCCTTCCTCGTGTTTTAAAAATCATAGGCAAAGAATTTTCTTCATATTAGAAACCGTCAACCAAAACTGTCAACAAAGTCAACATAGGTTTCTTCAGTTTTTAAGTGATTCTGCCTGGCTGACTTGCTGGCTATTTAGTTATGTGTTGCGTGTACAGGCTTCACCAATGAAGCTAGGGGCTGAAAAACTTTACTCCTTATTACGTCTAAAACAACATCTTTTTCGTTTGGAAACCCCACCTAAAATATGTTTTTAGTGGAGGGGAACCATTTACAATGTAGGTTTATGCTAAATTGGTCCCTTGGTTTGTGTCCGGCAGCATTCACGATTGTTTTTTGAAAATTTGTGATTTAATGATCACTGCCCAACTGAAGGTGAGAGAAGTAACTTATTCACCTTTTTCCAATTTTTCAATTGATCACCCCCAACACGGCATGCTGCCAAAACACGTTGTTCACGTGACGGTTTCTACTGAGTGACTAACCAGACCTGTTTCCTTTTTCTTTTTGTGGTTGTGTGTTTTCTTTACGTTATTATCATCTGAATTTTCTTTTGTTACTTCATCCCGAGTTTCATAAGAAACTATTTTCTGTCAGATTTTACAATACACTCTCGAGTGTTTAGCAGTTTCTGTGTGAACAGACACTCGCTAACAAGGTAACTTTGCGTCGCAACGGATGAAAGTTACATTACTTGTTCTGATAGAAGTAATTTGACAATGTTGAAATTTAAGATTGAGAAAGGCGTGTTACATCTCAAACATAGTTATTATCATTAAGATAAGCCTTTATGCATTTCGCCGAGTTTCATTCGGCGTCTTCAGAAGCTCGTTTACAATGCAGAAAGCTCACGCGTGTGCAGTCCGACTTCTCACATGTTTGTTTGAAATGTATATTGAGCTGGGAAAAACAGAGAGAGTGTTGGTTGTAAGAGAGAGGGGCTTATCTTAATGATAATAAATATGTTTGAGACGTAACACGCTTTTCTCAATCATTCATTTCAACATTGTCAAATTACCTCTACCATTCTGTCGGATTACCTTACATCCACATAACAAACATTACATTTTCGCTAATGTATGTAATAAAGTATTAGGGTATCCTGATTTATTTTATTAGATAAAGCATTGTCAACAATTATTAATTTTTGATGGTAGTATTGAATGAAATGAAATAAAATTAGGGAATTCTAATGTTTAATAAGTCAGATAGGACGGGACATTTACTAGCTAGGTCCATTGCAAAAACAAAGTCACAAAAACAAATTGATATTTTCTCCCAAAGAATGTAAATTCTATATTTAGATGCCCAAGGAGGTATTTTCATTTAATAAATAAATAAATAAAAGTATTTTCTTTCATCTAAAAGATTATAGTTGCTTTTTTATCGCAACTTTATCGTCCGTCTAACAGCGCAGATCGGAAATAATAACAAAGAATAAGCTCTGGTGAGACTCGAATTCGCGTCCCTTTTACCTCGAGAAGTTGCACCGACTGAACTACAAGAGCTCTTACGGCTTGCATGTTGATGTTGATGCATTATTCCGAAAAACGAGAACGCCGTTGGAAAGTGAGAAAACTCAACGGAGCGGCATACTTCAGCATATCGGCTAAATATATAAGTCAGACGAGTGTGGAATTCAACTCGATGTGGCTTTCACTGCTCAACGGCGACACAGTATGGAAGTTCTTGTCTAACAAAAAAAGGAGTTAAACACATCTGTAACCTACGTTAAAAGCGTTTTCTGATACATATATATATATATATATAAGGAGAAGAATGAGTTCGAGTGTCTAAATGACTTTTCACAAAATTATACACAATATTTTATGACCTTTTATCCGAAATTGTAAACTCGTTAGAAACCGTCAACCAAAACTGTCAAAATAGGTTCCTTCAGTTTTTAAGTGATTCTGCCTGACTGGCTATCTATCGCGTATACAAGGCCGCACAAATGGAGCTAGAGAGCTGAAAATTTAAACATTTACTCCTTATTATGTCTAGAAAACAATGTTTTTTTTTGTTTTTTGAAAATTACTTCCCAAAATAAGTTTTTAGTGTGTGTGGTGGGGTCGATTTATAATGTAGGTTTATGCTAAATTGGTTCCTTAGTTGTTTCGGATTCGGATTTCTTTTAGTGATCACGGCTCAACAAAGGGCGAGAGAAATAACTTATCCATTGATCACCCCTTTTTCCAATTTTTTAATTGATCACCCCCAATACGACATGCAGCCAAAAGACGTTGGTCATGTGACGGTTCCTATTGAGTGATTAACCAGACCTGTATTTGCTTTTGCTTTATTTTTGTTTTGGTCTTGGTTTTTTAAGTGTTCGGTGCTTTCCCTGTCAAACGACTTTTCTCGGATCTCGTTATCTTTTTTTGTTCGTTAGTGACATCAGATATATAAATGTCGGTTAATTAGCAGAAGCGTCATTTTCTCTGACCAGTTTCATCATAACAGATCGTAAAGAGATCATTTTTGATTGAAAATTACTTTCTAATTATTTTGTAAATTTAGCAGCAAAGGCGAACTGATTATAAACCTGCTGATGCATGCAAAGGCAGAGATGCAAAGGCAGAAGAAGTGGAATACATTATTATACCGTCAAGTACCATAACGTCTAAGGTTATTTTATATATTATTGGTTAATGGATTGTTAATCAATGGATAGAGAGACAAACAGGCAGATAGATGAATGAATGGCCTCCGTTCTGACCCTACAGAGGAAGGCAGAGAGCTTGGCTGCAGAGGCTGCCGGAAGGACGTCAAATTGGTCGTCAAACCGCCTTAAGTTTGGAATCAGGGTTGTCCTTCTCCTAGACTGGTTGCTTTCCCAAGGTTAGAGGGCCCAATCTACCCTGTTATTTTACCTGGGGGAGATGCCTTTCCAAAGGGCATTAGTGAGAAGGGAATATAACCAGCTCAGAGCGGAGTTTGATTCCATTGACCGCGCCGTTACCGATTACGCCAATCGCACCTCCTATAAAGTTACTGATGCCTACAGTACCTCGTATTTCCAAGCGGTCAGCCATCTAAGTACTGACCATACTCGACGTTGCTTAACTTCGGTGATCGGACGAGAACCGGTGTGTTCAGCGTGATATCAGATAGATAGATAGATAGATAGATAGATAGATAGATAGATGTGTTTCAAAGGTGTATTCTGGAAAAAGTCAACAACGATCTCAGCTCTTTCTTCTCTCTGTTTGTAAATAAGCATGCTTGTTATTAACTCCGCCAAGATGTTCCTTTTGGGCCATCTTGCTGGTCCCAAGCCTGGGTAAAGGAGGGGGGTTTGGCGTGGGACCATAAACTCCAGAAACTCCACCCTGTAAAATCTATTTGCTACAGAAACCCCATTACTCTTGAGAAGGGCTCAGAACGCATGCGCTGTTGAAAGCGTTACGGAAAACCAGTTCGCCGAACAACCTTCTAATAACAAAGGGGAAAACCAGGCTAGGGACCTGAAGCATCAGAATTCTATTTGAGAGCAGGAAATCAGCTCAAGTTGACCTGGAGAAGATCAATCGATATTGACGCAAAGGTGGCCAAGTCGAGAGAAGTTACCCAGTGTCGGGTGGTTGTAGCCTTATGCTCCACACGGAATTTACTGGAATAAACAGCAACAATGCATGTTATTACTCAGTAAGACAAAAGAAGTGTATAGCAATCTGAGATATCTTTAGGTTCGAATCAGAGATTCGATCTCTGTAAACCTCAGATATGTAAACCTCAGATATCTTGAATTCCATACTTAGGTTGTTTTGTGTGAAAGTGGCACATGCACTGGTAATTGTCAGAACTCTATTTTAAATTATTTCTGACACTGTTTCCCAGCAAGGTAACACGTTCGGGGAAATACTATCTCATCTTATCGCTCACCTGGTAACACGAGTGGAGGCACACACACAACGCTAGCAATTCTATCAATTCTATCAGCAACCCAGATCTTTCTCGCGTTTGGAAAACACAGAGCCATTCTCCTTTACTTCCGTTATCTTCCTTAAGCAAAGTTATCTGTATATTTTCGATGTTCTTTGGGACAAAGACAAAAGTCTTGCATCTAACCACACTGATTGTGTTAATATGTATTCTTCTATTAACGAGAATATATAATAGAATCAACTTTTCTTTCACTCACACAGCAATTTTTAGTTGCACTATTTATTTGATTTCAGAAAGAATTCACTTGTTAGTTCCAGCAACTGTGCAGGCTTCATTTTATGTACCAACTCATATAGAGCATCCCAAATGCACCTCTAAAACAGCGTGTCCAATACACACACACAGAATATGATAATTATAAAGACAATTATTAATTAATAATTAATTGGGAAGCCATATCAGCCCGGCATAGGTGTTAGCGGCCTAGATCGTATACATGAATAAAGAAACGAGCGCCGTGCGGGGATCGAACCCGCGTCCACCCTTGAAGAAACCTATACGCGGTTCTGCTCTTTACCACTGAGCTAACGGCACTCTCATGGAAAGGCAGCGGTCAGAAACATACACATTCGCTCGCTTCCTTATTCTAACGGATAGTATTTTTAGGCACGTGATATGAAGTGGCTCCCTATGTCGACAGTATGAAATCGAGGAATGGATAATTTTATATCCGACAGAATATGATAATTATAAAGACAATTATTAATTAATTGGTAACCCATATCAGTCCGGCATCGGTGTTAGCGATTGCTAAATGGGCGGCCTTTACAAGAGACAAGATTCGGAAATATACAATAGTAAAAAAGTGAATTTGTAAAAATTGACTCACAGAAATTGTGCAAAGAAATATGAAAAAATCGCAACTCATTAAAGTTCATCCATCAAATTCAAAATAAACAATCCATCAACTCCACAATTTCAAAACTATCGTTCTCCAAAATCTTTAGGCAAATAAAAAGATGTAAATAATAAGAAAAAGTTAAATTAAAGATATTAAAGATTCAACGAAAATTTTCATTTCTGTAATTGTGTCTATTGCTGTTTTTCATATTGTGTAGAAGTATTAACACATTTTGGTGACTGCTTTGGTAAATGTTTATTTGTAAAGATAGCAAACATGTTCTTTTTATTGTTCTTGTCTCCTCCATACTTGACAAACTCGTTAGCTGCCTGGATTAGATTGATTCCATCGGTTAGTTCTTTGTTAACATGTAGTGCCATGAGGGAATTTAATCACTGATCACACATTGTTGATCTTAGAACGTGATTCTCTTCAGAGCAGAAAACATTCTCTCACTCTCTGCATTTGTTGCTGGAGTCAAAAGAATCAATTTTGCGAGGATGATGACTTCGGAAATGAGAAGTCTTTTCGGGGTCAATACTTCCTGTTGTAGAACAGAAATTGCGTCGATTATGTTGATCTTTGCATTTTTTAACCCATATTCACCCTCTATTCTTATGGTCTTTTTCGGGACTTTATCACTGAACATTACTTTTGTCTTTGTTTTGTTCATCTTGTTCATATTTTTTGGCTTTCTCTATTTAGATCACTTAGTATGTTTTGTAGATCCTCCGCAGTTCCTGATATTAATGTATTGTCATCACAGTATCATAAATTGTTCAAATATTATCCGTCTATGTTTACCTCCACGTTTTCCCAGTCTGTTTTCCGAAAGTGATGACATTATATCCCTTTGTCTTACTACTTTTCCAATCTTTGTCTTGTTAGTATCTTTATTAAGTCTAATTATGCCATTTTAGTATATATTCTCAATTGATATCTTGTTCTCGCATTGAGTTGAAGACTGCCGCGTGTTCTATTGAATCAAAGGTGTTTTCATTGTCTACATAAGCCAAGTAAGGTGGTTTGTTGTATTCTGATGTATTTTCGATTAACTGGTTTA